>OY804260.1:1995845-2435845 GCA_963680825.1 Meiosimyza decipiens
AAGTATTGAAAATAGTGATGACTTGGAGGTAATGCTTTCTATTTGTCGAAGCAATTATTTTTGGATTTTTTTACACCTTAAGTCTTCCATAAGCTACATTATTTAAGTCTTAAAGTGCTCTAAATAAGAGAAGAACCTTCAATTTAGCTCTTTCATAATTTGCTATTTTTCTGAATTATTCCCATTTCGTAACCTGATTTGACTTTGTATTAATATTCATTCTTCAAGTAGTAGAAATTGTAGAGAATGCTTATAAGCCCTGTTAGGCCTAGTATATTTGTAGACAAAACATAAAAGTTCACTATGCGGAAAACCATTAAGTTTCACAAAGAAGTAAGAGTGGGAATTTTTTGTCAGATCAGTATTATCTCATTGCCAAGCATTAGAAACGAGTTTTTGTCCATTAAACATATCCGTAACGTTCGCAGAAATCGTTTTGAATTATCTGTAGTCTGTGCACCATAATAGCTAAGGTGCAATACTTAGTGAGGGCTCCTTGGTAATTAATGAACAGTCATCCAGTAAAGCTTAAGAAAATGTTTTGGTCTTGGGTGTAACGCATAGGCCCTAAAGTTTCCGATGTTGATTTTTTTTTATTTTGCTCAAGTTTGCTAAAATTTATGACAAATCATCACACATCAGGGCACGTTATAAAGACAAAAACCCAGCCTTAAAAACAGTATTATCGTTAAAATAGATCTGTATTAAAATTAATAAGATACTTCGCCTATGCAGCGATAGTTGGTCTCATAATATCTTGCTAGAACAAGATATAAAATTATAATAAAGAGATCGCATGTCTCTTTTGTTTTAATGCTGTGGCCATATAAGTCGTTTGAAAAACATGATGGGATGGGACATGGGTCCGATACTGACTTTGCAAATTTGTAAATCGTAATTAAAAATTAAAATTCAAAATGAAATATTAAATAGTTCGATAATAAAATAAAATTAAATACAATTAAGTTCTACCAAGACACCGAATAATTTTTAAGTGTTTTTAAGGTGTCTTTTAATTAGCTCTGAAAGAGACTTTGCCGAGTCTCTTGAAAGATAACACAGCAGGGAAAATGTCGTCATACTTCATACACCAAATGACTCTAAAAAGACACTATAAACCATTTATAAATAAAGTATGTCGTCTTTCTACTTGCCTTTAAAAGGCCTGTAAAAGAAGATATAAAACATTTTTTTGCGACTAGAGCATCTATTGTATTATTTGGCGCAGCGATAGCCTTAGACTTCTTATTCATCTGTCAACCTGGGCGTTCCACAAAAGCCAAGATTCACAAGTTTCTACCAGCTTTCTTGATCGTATGACCAATCCATTGCCAGCGTCTTTTTTAATCTCAGTTGAATTTAAAAGATTAGTTGGTAACCAAACATAGCTCGTGATTCGAGATCGAGATTGTTAATCAGACTCAGCTACGTTAATTTTATGTCCTTCAAATTCGGTCCTTCATCTTGACAAATTTCATACTATAAATGATTTTAAGCAAGAACTTCACTTTATTTCGTGCCAGGGAGAAATTCTTGTTATCCTTAAAAGTCTATAGCAGTATTGAGATAACAACTTTTTTCAAGAAGCGATACCAGAATCAGTATATATGTATGTGTGTCTTAAGAATTCAGCATTAGTAATAAAACTTTTTTTTACTTCTAGTGGAATTGCTAGATGTATCCATCACTGTCATACTATTTTTAGTAGGTTTATCAGACTCGAGCTTTTATAAATATTTGAGGTTCCCTTTTTAAGTTCCAAATAATAGGATTAATGGTTGTGAATGCCACCACTAAAACAGGGTGAACTTAAAAACCGCGCCGAAAGAGTATTTATTGAAATTCATTTTTAAAAGTTTCCTTCAAACGCCTTGTTAATCTCGTTGACTTCAGTATCTAGAGTCGAATATGAGATTTCGATAGCTTAAAACCTTTCCCGACTGATTTTAAAGTGGTAAGCTATCTTTTTGTTTTGCCTGTACCAAGCTCAGGTGAACATTTTATGCTTTTCAGTTCAAAATTTATAACCGAAAAACTACTGAATAGAAGTTGTGGACAAGATTTTTCGCATACAGTGGACCCTCGGTTAACGTACACAATTGGTTCCAGCATCTTGTTCGTTATGCGAAATGTTCGTTAAGCGAAACCATTATTCCCATATAAACCAATGTAAAATAAAATAATGCGTTCCAGGCCGAAAAAAATACACTCGAATATGTTTCAATTTGAACTTTTATTGAAAGAAACATCAAAACTTTTAAAGAACTGGAAAAATACACCAAAATATTTTAAGTTCAGCTTTTATTGAAAGAAAGTTAAATGAAACGTATAAAATTTTTTAAGGAACTGAATATGTATTGGACGGTAGGAGACAATATGAAATGGAAAAAAGAAAGAGTTTGGAAAATAAAATTTCACCATTCACCAGCTCAAGCTTGTCATTATTCTTGAGGATAGTAGAAATCGTTGACTTCGATAAGTTGAACGTACGTCCTAAATCAGCCACACCCAAACCTTGTTTATGTTTTTCAATGATCTTGAGTTTCATGTCAATAGTTATTTTGGCTCTTTTATTTTTCTCTTTCTCCGAATCTTTTTTTGAAGGCATTTCGTATGTTATTTTGCTATTTTTATAAAAACAAAATTAAAAATAGAACATTTGTATGTTTCAACACGTCTTGTTAATTTTACGAACACAGCTGATGCAATTATGCACAAAAATAAAACAAAATTCACAATGTGTATTGTGAATGTAGATAGAGCAGTTCGTGTAGCAAACTAAGTATTGTATTTTATCTCAAATATTGCGAAACTGTCGAGTCTGCAGAATGCTAAACACAGACAGAAATTTTACATTCAATTAAGGTTTCCCCCTTTTTCGTTGGTCGTTATGCGAAAATTCGTTCGTTAAGCGAAACTTTTTTTCCCAAAAAAATGTGTTCGTTATGCGAAATGTTCGTTATGCGAGGTGTTCGTTAACCGAGGGTCCACTGTATAGTTTTAAGATTCAAGAGTTCTTCATATTCGTAGCTTGAACCGACGATTTGAGCGACATCGTATCTATATCAAACTTTCGATATTGATACTTTTTACTCAATACCCCATCGCTAAGACCAAATATTATAAATTAATCGGCTGACATGAAGACGTGTGTTTCGTGGACGTGGATTTATATGTGAAGACATACATTTCAAATAAAATGAAATAGGAAGAGAATGAAAGAGGGACAGATAGAGATAGAGAGGCAGAAAGTGAGAACAAAGACATATAAACAGTGGAAAGAGAAACGAAACGTAAAGGAACACGCTCAATTGCAATAAATAAAATCATTTTTTTACACTGTGCGGAGAAATAATCGCCCGTTCACATGAAATCATTATCGCCACAAAGGCCAAAAAATGCGCTAACGCTTCCACTGCTACTGCACTCAACAACAGCTTGTGTATCACAACGCATTGGTTGCAAATTCTTACACCCCACGTGACCCATTACAAAGTAACGTTCCGCCTATCTTGTTGAATGATGGCTCTGGCAGCCAGAAGAATTTGCCAAAGTGCGCAAAAGTTCGAATGGTATTTTCCAGTATGTAGTTGAGCGTGGAAGAGCAAGACGTTAGAGTAGTTAGTGCCAACTGTAGTGGTATTTAGTCGAAGAAAGACCAAAGAGACAG
This sequence comes from Meiosimyza decipiens, assembly GCA_963680825.1. NCBI lineage: Eukaryota > Metazoa > Arthropoda > Insecta > Diptera > Lauxaniidae > Meiosimyza > Meiosimyza decipiens. Next base: position 1,999,516 of record OY804260.1, read on the forward strand.
ACACCAAGAAAAATGCACGAAAATGTTGTAACTTGAAATGAAATAAATTTTAGGTTTTGCACATCAAGGACAAACAAATCAAAAGTGACAGCTGAAAGCCATTAAAAATATCGTAGACGGGAATTGAATCAAAACACAGCGCGGGAAATTAGCCAGCTAAGAATTTAATAAAATTAATAGAACTCTGTATTTTTACATCGAAAAAATAAAAAAATTAACTGTTTACATGCTGAGATATTCTCTTACTACGTATAAAAGTGTTTTACAATATTGCGAGGTTTATTCGAGTCCTTATAGTTGTTACTTCTCTTGAATGCTTCGTAATTTTTAATACATTCCGGTCTTAGATTAAGTTAGGTTATAATCGGTGATTTTTTAAGCGTTTGGTTTTTGAAAGTTGAATAACGAAAACAAATTTGCAATAGTCAATAAAATATTTATTTGGAGCGATACATCAATTCCTTCCATTTGATTTATAAAGATTATTTCATGTAAGTGTTGCCCGCGGCTACGTCTGAGTTTGTTCATCGGCAAGCTCCAATTTTGGCATATTTCTTCAAGCATTTCGACCGGTACCTCACCAATGGCAACTGTAATGTTGTCTTCCAGGGCTGCTATTGCGGCTAGCTTTTCCTTATACACGAGAGATTTCACGAAGCCCCACAAAAAGTAGTCTAGAGGTGTCAAATCGCATGATCTTGACGTGAGATTAATTGCTCATCAAACTCGTCTCTCAATAGATCCGTGGTAACGCGTGCCGTGTGGCATGTGCCTACCGTCTTGTTGAAACCACATGTAAACCAAGCCCCATATTCTTCCATTTTAGGCAAAAAAAGTCGGTAATCATTGCACGGTACCTTGCTCCATTGAATGTAACGTTGCGATTTTCATTATTTTTGAAAAACTACGATTCAATGATGTCGCCGGCCCACACACCACACCAAATAATGCATTTTTTACTGTGTATTGGCAGCTCTTCAGACCAAATTCGGCAATTCTGATTGTTGCCGTTCCCATTGAGCCAAAAATTACTTTGACTGAGGAAAGTGGACAGTAATATCGAAAAATTGTCTGGAGGCTTCGATCTCATGGGGATAGATCTGCTCGAACAAAACTTAGTTTACGAAAGAATCGAAGCCTCCAGACCATTTTAAGTGCCGTACATTCGCCGATTGGATGCATGAGGAAACACAACTTGATTACGATTTCATCTTTAGTAACTAGGCCAATTTTCATCTCAGCAGATACGTTTATAAGCAAAATTGTGTCATTTGAGCAGATGGAAACCCAAGAGAGTAAACGAAATACCATTATATCCGCAAATCGTCACTGTTTGGAGTGGTTTTCGGGCTGATGAAATTATTGGAGCGATTTATTTTGACGGTAATGTGTAACTGTGAATCATGAATGCTGTCGTACCAACTTCTTGCGATCTTAATTGTATGATATGAATGTGAACCCAATAAGACGATGGCTACACAGTCAATATAAAAATATATATATTTTACAAGATCTTCCCAGGTCGTCATTATATCACGAAACAGTGCAGAAATAAGCCACCGAGATAGTGCGATTTGACACCCTTAGACTTCTTTGGGGTTATCTCAAAAGTAAGGTATATGAAAATAAGCCAGCAAATGCTAAAGAGCGAGATAATAAGAAATATTTGTGGAATTGAGTAGCAATTATGACAAGACTTTATCAACTAATTAATGAGCAATATTCATTAAAGAAATAAAAACAATTTGAATTTAATAATTTGTTATTTGATATTATCCTGGTGAAATAAAAGTTTTGCGCTATCAGCAATTAATAGAGGGGATTTATTAATAATATAAGCGCGTGAGAACGAAATGGCTGTCCTGATGAACTTTTGATGAAACATTTATAAATTTTGTGCAGCGGATTTTTTAAGTAAATGCTGATATTTCATTATTTGGATGATGTTAAACCATTAGAGGTCATCAATATCGGATACAGAGAGAATTTCTTGTTTCATAATAACTTGAAAAAAATTGAAACCTATTCGTCAAAGTTTTTAATTGACTTTATTTAACCATTTTTTTGAAGGTTTTTACCTCACCCATTACATTAGTCCCGCAATAATTCTTCAAAAAGTGGGCCCTACTGGATGTTGCTCTCTAAAAAATGCAATTCATAACCGCTACTTATTTAATTTTAAATTTGCTTTCCCATCTTAATCAAAATTCCTTTACCAATTTTGAAGGAGCCATACCTCTCCTGATGGTAATATTATATATGTATGGGAAGTGATTAAAGCATACTTTTTTAAAATATCCGCAGCATCATTGAACGCCGCAAAAAAGCAATAATAAAAAATAAAAAAAATTTATGTACGGAGACATTTTTAATACACATAGAAAACAGACAAAAAAAGGATCACAATAAATATTATGTTTTTTTTTTGTTTCTTACTACTGGATGTTGGTTTACGCCGGAGCGGAAGGTGCATTACTTTTATTTAATTTTTTTCATCTCTGTATGCAGTACAGTGGTTCTTTTTGCCACTGTTTCTATTATTGCTGTTATTGTGCAAAATATTTTAATGTTTGTTTATATATGTACATGTTGTAAAGCATAAGAAACGAACACAAAAAATTGAATTGCTTGTTTTTTTTTCAAAATATTGCATAAAAATAAAAACGGATGTACGTCTACTTTATTATTCTTGACCGGTGCTAGACAATGCAAGAAAAAGGACTCCTCTATTGAGCGCTATACCTTTTCAATTGTCCTTTTTTTCGCACATTTAACTTGCAAAAGGATAACACGGAAATCATTTAAATAACAACGCGACCAGGCACAAAAGTCAGGATGCCTTAGATTTATTGTCAGCTACTTTAAAGGAATTCAAACGAACCCTAAGCTCGAGTGCTTTTGTGTTGATTTAAATTTCTGTGAATTTAACATTTCGGTCTCAGCTTATTACAATTTGATACCGATTTGTTTTTATGCAGCAAAATCAGGCTATAATTTATAATTTGACAACCATATCATCACCTCAATCCTTGATGAATTGCGTGCTATGTAACGGCGCCGTTGCAACACACATAAAATATGTTGGTGCAACAAATTCCAATTGTTCTTCAAATGCGTGTATAATAAATGTGCAGAGAAGAAAAAGAACTGTTTCATTTGTTCATTGTTATCTGCGTTATTTATGGCCCATTATCCTTGCAGCACATGTGTTATAAAATGCGTCCTCTCCTACCCAACGCTACCCTACTTAGAGCGCTTAACGGCGCCATTTCATGCACTACGTACTTGGCTGCAGAGTGACACTATCTCCTGCTCCAGCTCATGTCGCTTCTTTAATTCCTCGTCAGCACTCGTTGTCCTTCGTATTCAGTTGAAGTCGAACCGTCTTTTAATTGTTGTCCCACAAATGTTAATAATTGCGCATTAGAATCGTCTTTGTCGACGTTGTCGTTGTCGAGGCGAGCGATGTCTTTTGTTTAATATAATAAGACATAATTCATCCGACTTCATGTTCATGTGTGAATGCGTGTTTGTTTTTATGCGATTAAGGTGAATTTATGGCAATTATCATGTTGCTACATGTTCCTCGAGTATGAGTTACCAACACGTCCTTGTCAGGGAATACATGAATATGTACTCGCAATGACAGCGAGTTGGCAAAGAAATAGAGAGAGAGAGCGAAACAATTATTAAATGTAGTTGTGATTCCAGTCGTAACGAATTTAATTGCCTTTCCCCGGGAAGCAAGGGCTCTGTTGGTATCCCGAACAAAGACATTAGAAAAATGTGTTACACTTGGTGTTAACTCATGGACTCACATTTCAAGAACGTTTTTTTTTGTTTTTATTTTATTCATCGATTGTCTGCACTGGTTTCAAATATTGTAACACACTTTTAATTAAAATACTCAAGAGTTATTTTGTTTTTGGTGCTATTAAACATCCGGTTAGCTTGTATCATATTCAATTTGTTGATTTAGTCCTTTAGGTAGACTTAACTTGCAAAATGAGGAAGTAATAGCCGCTAAGTTAAAACCTTATGCGAAATAAAAAGTACCCGGTTAAAATTGCAAGGAAAACGTCCATCATAAGCGACTATTTTTGTAGCCCTATATATGCGAAGCTATTCGAAATTTCTGAAAATGAGCTTGTTATAAACCTTAATTATCTAATAATAAAATATTAGCACAAGATATCTTGCTAAGATAATGCTGGTAGTTTTATTTTTTCATGTAGAAGGAAGAAAGTCATATTCGCTGAATGGGGCTAGGGTAGCTACGGCATTTGATGTGGCACCTTTTGTCATTCATGCTTTAAAGCAAAGGTGCACACAAAAATTCACTTCGCGAGCAGAACTCTTTCCAAGAAGACAACCGCGAAAACACAAAAACTCTTGTAGTTTTATCAGCAGTTAAGACAGAGCTGGCAAACTTTGTGAAGGTACATATTTCATATTAGTGCTGAATATGCTTTCTTTAGTAAATAGTGATCTCCGATGGCTGTTTCATACCGAACACGTCAATGTCGAATTTACCTCAAAGCCGGAGCTGCCCCGACCTCCCCTACTTGGATTGATAAGCTAGGTTTAGATACCCAGTTCTGCTTGGTAGCAGTTGTCAAGCTAAGTCAAAACTAGAATAGCATTCAAAGGCCAGAGAGTGCATCCGAAGGTACTGGGCTAAGGGTAAAGTGTTAAATAAAAAATCGCAACAGACAAAGTGAGAAGAGAGTGGGATACTTGTGCAGCTCCAAAAGGCTTGTACAATCCACCCTGTTGCCGAAAGCTGACAAAAAATTATGATGATAGCTCATTTATAATGAATTACTTGCTAATGGATGCACGTAATTCTTCTCCTATTTATGCGAAGAAATCGAAAACGAAGAGAGTCGATAAGCCCAAGTCCTTAGTAGTGCCATCTTCCTCAAACGAGTTAAATGAAACACCACCTAATCGTTCCGACAAAGAACATTCTGAACTGTTTTCTAACCACAGAGCAATGTCGAAAACTACTAATGCCATTGGAAACTTAACAGAAGCTTCGAAGTTTGAGGTTTTTGGTATCATAGAGCTTAAGCCATTTAACCTGCGAATTTTTCGAAAAAAAAAATGCTAAAAAATAGACTTTTGGTCTTCTCGCAAATTCCCAAATGATACTGATTTCGAAGATAGTTATGGATATTGGCGAGGAGTCGTATAAGATCCATCAAACTAGATACAGCATTCACATAGTACATCCTCATTATATCTTCTGTCTTCGAAAGTATCAAAAAAAAAAAAAGCTTAAGGAAGTGAGTTTGCTCTTTGGACTTCAAAGAAAATACCAAAGGTACAAATGAGAAGGAAAACAAGAATAACAGCACAGAGTTCAAAAAGCATAACTAACGAAAAATTAAACTACAATTTTTGTATGAGTTTTAATTAATGGTGAAAATAAAAAACTTTAAAAACAAAAAAAAAAAAAAAATGTGAGCAATAACCTTCTTAAGCATAAATACGTTGTTTTATAAAAAAATTATAAAAATCGGTTGAGCATATTATGCGCCAAAGCGTTACAAACCATTTCCACATAATCAATAATATCAATAAATAGTATAGACGAAGAGTCATCACATGGTAACTTAACTTGTAGCTAGTGTGTCTGTCTGTACACCTGTATATGAGTATATGGCTGCATCTACGAAATTGGGTGGAACCTTAGTCGACAAAACTTGTCCAAAATGAAGGAATCGTAAAGAAAATTTTGTCCCAGATGTAAAAAGGAGCTCTCTCAAGTTCGTTAATACATCAGAAAACTTCCGTTTGTGCTCTGAAAACTCTCACAGATGATTACATAAGGCTTACAACGCACTTCAAATCGATTCTAAGGATAAAGTGAGGCGTGTTAAGCTACAAGACCATAGGAGCTTTTAAGCCAGAATCAGAGTCATGTCGCATAAAGACTAATTTTTATAGAGAGCATCCTCATACCGGTTCTAAGAAGAACCTTCTATTTGGCGTGAGGTAATTAACACCAGTTCATTCATAAGCCTGAAAACATTAGACCAATAAGCTGTTCATTTTTTTCACTTGAAATTCTGAAGCATATGGTGGAATAACATGAAATATTGTGCGCTTGAAAGAAGTCTCCTAACCAATCAAAATCTTGCATAACAGGGTATTGATTCCCTTCGATCAGTTCAATTTTTCACAAACAACCGTAAACATTCATGAAGAAAAATTGATTTGCTTTTTAAGAGGTCAAAACAAATCCTTAGTTCCAGCTTAAAAGATAACAATTGCCTAACTAGTTATTTAGTTAGTAGGAATTACTAACTAACTAACTTGCTAGACTATCACTGGCTGTCATTAACTGAGGTTTTCGAATAAGTATATCGAAACAGAGGCCTTAGCAATACTAGTGATTGGATGAATTATTCACCAAAGTATTCACATCATATGAGTTCTAAAACGCTTAGTTAAGAATAGGGTCTTACCTTGGTCATTTCTATGCACGTTTGTATGCAATAGCGGGTATGTGTGAATAATTTATCTCATTGCAAAAATGCATTGCATATTTTTTGGAGGCAGCGCAATAGATAATTGCACTCACTTGTTCGCGCATCATATGCAAAATAGCCATTAGCTACTGTTTCCGCAAAAGTATTGAATATGAAATGAGAAATAGGGCAGGACAAATAAAGGACAATAGTTGAGGGAGCAGCAGTCGGATACATTAAACTATTAGAGATTCCTTTGGTACTGCCACAAATGCGATTTAAAATGTTAGCAACACTGCGAACTGCACCACCAACAACAACAACACGAAACGGACAGATTGCGCTGCAAACTGAATGTCGCCATAGTGTTGGCTGTGTCGTTTTTCGCACATGTCCGCATTTTCAGTTGCAATTCAAAATTTTTAACAAAGAGCATCAGGATTCGTCGTCGTGTTCGTTATTTGCTACTGCTACTTTTTTTTGTGCTAATAAATAAACAGGCATGGAAACAGGCAACGCCATCTAGTAAGGAATATCAAAAGCGAGCACACTTCAATGGATGGATGCGAATAAGAAGAAAGAGATGGCAAGACGATACCCTCTCAGGCCATGGCGCACAGGCGCAAGTAGGTGCGCTTTCAATAATTGCACCATTGTGAGTGAAGCAATGTGAAAATTTAAAAGGTGGGTAGAATGATGTGGCAGTATTTACCAGGATGGACACATGCAAAGCAATGAGCAGCATCAGTAGCACCAGGTCGTCCCATTTGTTGTCCTGCTTGTGCAACATTTCGCATTTTGACAGAAGCGTTCGTTTGATGCCATGCTTGTGCTCGTTGTGTAATTTTTGTTGCTGTTGCATCCTTCGCCGGGTTGCATTTAAAACGGGCCGCGGCATCCGTCGCTCGTTCGTTCGTCCTTTGATTTACCACGAACATAAAAATGATTTATCAGTGACATTAAAATAATGCACACTGTGGCACATTTTATGTGCGAATAGGTTTTTCGCGTTTGTTTGCCCTGCTGCATACTTTGTTCCTCCCATCCCGTTCAATATATCCCTACCACTTGGAATAATACCTTGCCCGCGAGACGTGCATTCGTTTGCTGGTTGAGCGGCATAAATCTGTTTCATACGGGGTCGTGAAAAATGCTCGCACTGTTCATAAGCACCACTATAATATATGTAAGCTCTATTGCTTTTGCATTATATGTAGTTTTTGGATAAAGTAGAAATAATTTACTATGATTCTCTGTTGATTACACTGAGAACTTTTGTATTCCATTAAATATCTGGCACTTTTTAAAAGGTAAATTACTAGGATTAGTTTCTTAATTTCGTGTGCATTGGAGCTCAAATTGATTGGGGTCGAAACAATGTGTGGACGTGCAACAGTAGCTAAGTAGTAAAGGTAGGATGCAACGCTACTCTCCGACTATATATTTTCATGATGCACATTGGCTCAGAAATATGCTTTTGACTGCTGCAAGCTATAAGACTGCAGAATTTGCTGAATTTTAACTGCTGTTGAGTTAAAGTGCTGTTACTTCCACCAAACTGCCGGTAGTGCGATGAAATCCATCAGGGGACACGGCCACCTCAAGCTCAACTAAATTAGATAAAGTGCTCTAAGTTCCACAACAAAGTCCCTAGATTGACATATTTTTGCAGCTGCTCTTATACATATAGTTTCTTCTAGAACATATTATGGCTAAAATAAATACAGCCTTTGAGGCACGCCGACTACATCTAATTTGGATAGAGTGCTCTCCCTTCCACAAAAATGCCGTTGCTATGATGAAAAAAAAGCAGATATCTTTACTCTAAATTACACTATATAAAGTGGGTGATCGTATTATTAGAGTCATAATGTTAAAACCCGATTTTCCCAACTTACACCATAATAAATGCATGACTCTCACAAAAAAATCTTCGTTATTCTTAATGTCTTCTTCTATCTTTATTTACTTATATATAAGTGGACGTATTGATAAAATTGAAATACAAATTAGATGTTTGTGTTTTTTTATAGAAATAAAAATAATTGTAGAGAAATACACATACACATATATACATATGTGTATAATAAATAAACATATTTTAAACATTGAAAAATACATTATTTAAAATTGAAAAAGTTTCATTTTACTCTATTTCAATAAAAATCGAACATCGTTAATTTTATATTGGTCACTGAAATTCAATTGCTTATAACAACAACAAAAACAAAAAAAAATCATTTAACATATAAATTTCTACCAGATGCCACTATCTAAATAACAAAGAATCATTAAAAAATTAGTATTTAGGTGTGGCCCACTTGAGAATTCTAAGTATTTTTTAAAACAGGGAGCTGATCGGATTTCAAGTAAAGTGATTTCGGTCACTAGTAATGCTTAAGAACAGTTTCCAGGCGGTTTCTGGTGTCGTCATTTTTGACAAACCTGTTCGGTCTTTCTGAACACTGTCGCTTCAGAAAAATGGTTTCCATTCAACAGGATTAAATTATTCCCTTACTCGTTTGCATCCCTATAATGGACGTTGCGATTTTCATTATTTTTGAAGAAGTAAGGTCCAATGTTGCTTTCGGCCCACAAACCGTATGAAACAGTGCATTTTTCAGGGTAGATTGGCAGATCTCGAGCTGCCTCTTGCTGTTTTTCAGACCAAATTCGGTAAATCTGTTTGTTGTTGTACCCATTGAGCCAAAAATGAGCTTCGTCGCTGAAGACATTTTTTCGATAATCACATTTCTCACAGAGCATGAACTTCGATAGTAAAATTCAATATTTTGCAAGCCCTGTTCGTTTATTAGTCCACTTATGGTAAAATGGCAAACTTTAGTGAGCAATCCTGTTGTTAATATGTGTTGACGGTCACGCGTGAGTTGTCAAAAAAATTACGCTTAAAAACCAAATATCCAAAAAATCACCCGTTATTTACATACGTCAGTACACTTTTAATAAAATATATCAACCAATGGTCCAATGAGCTCAGACTCGTTGTTGTCAGAACCCCTATATTCTGTAGACCGAAGTAATATTTCTTAATAAGAAAGAAATAAATCACTAAAGAAAATTATTGAGACAAGATGCCTTGGTCAAAAAAACATTGTTTAGCTGAAATTAAAATAAAAAGCCATAGGATAAAGAAAATCAGGGATCAAACGTTGTTGATCTAAAAAACTTTTGATGGCTTTGCACTTCAAAAAAATGGCGTGTATGAAGTTTATTGAAAGGTCATTTTATGTACTGATTTCTTTGTTTTATAGTCAATTTAAAAATAGGATTTCGGCTCTGGCGCTAAGCCATAAGCATTTAGGGTTGAATCAAATTCAAAATCATTGATTTTTTTTCGTGAGTGTACGTACCGTTGATATTATCATAATTTTTCCATGTGTAGCATGAGATGAGTTAATGGCCATCATGTGCACTTCATACAAGCGCAAACTCACTCATACTTGGTCAAACGTTTGCCTGGAAATTGCAACACAAGGACCTGCAACTCATTAGCTGGGCACTTAAAATACTGGTAGTAGAACTAAAACTATACAGATACGACAAACAGCAATTGGATGAATTGTCCATAGCTACCACCAACAACACTACGACAGAGTGGAGCGCAGAATGTGCTGTTGTCCTTATGTTAGTTGGCAACGTCAGCATCATTTTCCTGATGCTAAATGCCAACGCAGAATGGACTATATACACACATACATACAAACATAACATTTGGCTAAGAGACTTGGTATGGGCTGATGGTAAGTGGTGGCTGGGTAAAAACTTCTGTACCAGCTCGTTTTCCAAAAAAAAAAAAAAATGCGGAAGGGTTAAAATAATGCGGCGCGTTTTGAAAGAAACGGCAATTTAACTGGAAACACACACCTGTTTTAGTGTCATTTATCTCCAAGAATTATTATTTCAAAATTTTGGGCGAGCTCACACACACGCACTTCAATTAGGGGTACGCTTTCATTATTCGATATTTTGGTATCAGCTCTTGATTCGATATTACTGCATTGTATTGGTTGGTTTTTGTTACTTTCCCGCGATCTAAAATATATGGGATAAACTCAGTCAACCTTTCCGTTGGCTATGACCACAAATGTTCTAAGTAAATTTTACTTAACAATCGGAGGAAATTTTTCAGAATATCCACAAGCAAAACCGAAATTTTCGTATTGCTATTGATTGAATCAGGAATTTAATGGTGTGTCCAAGTCTATGATATCAAGAACCTAAAGATCGTGAAGGCATGTTCAATGGTTTGTTATTCGATATAGGTATGCATGATCACAATATCGCATGTTTTCAACACGTCAGCACTTCGCTAACAATTTAGCTTCTGGTTTACTTTCTATAAAAATGTTTGAAGATTATAGAAGCTACAGTCAATGGCCATGTTTCTTTTAGTCCTTTTTATAAACGATAAGAAACCAAATCTAATGGGGCTAAAACAGTGTCTAAAAAAATTAGGAAAATGACCATTTAGTAAAGCAAAAACTCACATTAGAGAATAAACAACATTGAACAACTGCGGACTCAGACGACGCTATAAAGCTTAGATTATAAGACCCATATACTAAGATAATACTTAGCTCACATTTTTTAATTTCGATACTATCAAATGCATAAAATTAAATTGCTTTCGATATTCTTCATCCAATTCCATGCTTTTAAGTGTGGCCGTTTGCAATACAGGAGGAGAGGGTAAGCATGAGTAAAGCAGGATCTGAAATGTACATAAAAGGACCAATAGAAATAAAAGGATTTCAAAATGGTCATTTGATATGAATTATGCGCGCTACTGCAATTATGAATGTTGTTGCTGCTGTTACCTCGAAAAACAGCACCAATTCATGTTGCTGATGTTGTGCTGCTGTTGGATTTATTTTGTTTATGAGGAAGCCTTTTTGGTCGTAGGTCATAAAACATTTGCATGAACTCCATTGTTTAATAATTAAATCAGCTGCGAGACTAATATATTTCATTTAATTGCAAGTAACTCACGATCACGTGTTGTACAGCAATGGCGGCAAATGAAATGTTTATTCTTTGTTTGGTTCATCTCATTTTGTATTTTAATATCTCATATTTCCTTTGATTTTCATGTACTCGTATGTCATAAATTTTACAACTGTTTATTATTTGAAAAATATTTACCTGAATTTTTTGATTTCTTTCAAGTTTTGTTCAAACACAGACGACTGATATCTTTAGCGGCTTGCGACAAAAGTAGCGCCATACTACAAAGGTAGAATATTTAAATATTTGTCAAAATATTGCACCGTTTATCAGCTTATCATTTCATTCAAATAAACCTCTGTTCAATCTTAGGATTTTTTGATAAACTTGTACAAATATTCTTTTGTTTTACCAAAGCGTGAGTTTTTGTAAATATTTGTTGTTTAATGAATAATATAGCAGTTGCTTGTAGGTCTCTCTGAAGGAGGCGGCATGGTTCTGTGTTCTTAATATATCTATGGAGCTAGATAATTACTTAAATTTTCTATTTGTGATCAGTTCCAAAAATTTTGTTAGCTTTTGGTTAAATTTTAAGCTCAGAATATTTTTTTTTTTGGGAGAAATTTACCGACACGAGAACGACACGATAATTCAAAAATTATCGTATCGTCCTCGTAGTGGCACCAAGCGTATCGTCTCGTACTCGTTCTCTTACGAGAAATTTTTAATTTCTATCGTTATCGTCTCGTTATCGCCGATAATTCTCTGTTATTCTAGTTCACATTTTTATATATATAAAGCTAGTTGAACCAGCGGCTTTCCCGCGACCTGTCCGTTGTACAACCAATCTACATTTTACGCAGTTTTTACTGCAGACATGTACGAAGATTCACAAATTGGCATAAGTTCTAAGAATATCAACATAAGTGTTTTTGTTGAATGGGCGGGGCTATGACCTACTAACCAACCCTGTTAACATTCAGCGAGTTGCTTAGCACAAACAATTTTATTAACGTTTCAGGTCTCTCAACTGCAGCTGCGATAGATGCTAAGATACTTCAGTAGTTATATAAAGGTGCCACGCCCGTTTGTCTAACCTCGTTCAGGATTCGTGCGGTACTAAGCATAGACAATATAAATCCTACGACAATTGCAAAACGCCTGCTACCAAAGGTGCCAAGATATTGCGTTTTAAGTGTTTTTTATATTAAGAGTTCTGGCTGAATTTCGTTCTCGTTCTCTTTAGTGCCTATCGTACGAGAAACATTACATTATCGTCGAGAAGGATATATCAGCCAGACCCTTCATGTTCTCTTCATCGGTCGTTCATACAATAATTTTTTTTGATATCGTCTCGTTATCGTTATCATTCTCGGTCCCTATAACGAGAACGATATTGATATTTATCGGATCTCGGTGAAATCTCTTTCCTTTCATTAAACTTACCGAATAAAAATCATCAATGGAAACTTATCAAAATTTGAATGTTTGTACTTAAATCCAAAAGCACGTTGACAAGAAAACGATTTAGTTTAGTACTATATCTTATTTTAAATGTTGGAATTATATTTTAATCTACATTCGATGAAACTTGGCTGACGATAATTGATATGTGACCCTGGCCAACAAAATGAGCACCTTTCTCATTTCATGCGTGGACTCTGAGGTATAAGTATCCATTACAACCCCGTGCTCAAAATCGAAGTATTTGTTTCTACAAAGAGATCAAGACAACTCCTGCCTTAATATAAAGAAACTGATTCCGAATAAATCTAAATAAATATGGCCAGAGCTTAATAATTGAGGTATAACAGTGATAGTCATATAATCAGAATGAATTGTGAATGGAAATAGGTACTTAACTGCTTTTACAAAAACTGGTTCCGTGGGGCGGATAAAGACTTCACAGAGTCCGAGCAGCGCTACAGGAGTGTATATCTTCGGGGCCCTGGCTGAAGGGGACTTCCAACCACAGCTGTGCTTAGAAACTGCTAGTGTTATAGGTAAAGCTAGGGCACAGACCCCAAGCTCAAGGACTCCCTATCATGGCAAGTGGTTGTGTGGAATTGTGGATATTTTGTGGCAAATGAAACAGGAGGACCTTTTTCTTTTCGGTCATCTCAAATCTACTGTTGAGAAAAATATTAATTATTTTTATTATATTTTTATGTTCATCTTTTTGTATCTAATAAAAACATTAACTTTTTTATTTGGAAATTAGAACTGAAATTTTTTTATGTTTAGTCATAAGAAGCACCTCTTCAGCTTTTAACGAGGTTAGCAACTTATGGGGGGCCCTTTTCTAGAATCTTATGAAAATTTCTATGAAAAGAGAATAGAGACTAGAAACTTTTACAGTTTTCATATTTTATCGGAGACTTTTTGATAAGACCTTTCGTTTGGTATTAACTGTTGAAGAAAATGTCCCACAACCCGGTGAAAAAACATTTGATGATTCAAATTAGCATTTGGGAACTCGAAATGTAATTAGTAAATAACGGTATTTAGCAAATCAAACAAGTAGTACGTGTCATTACATAAAAGACACCACTGCACCCTTTCCATAACAAACTGATAAAACACCCTTTTCATAAAATTTTGAAGGCCAAAGTCAAAGATAGTAATCTATTTTTTGCTCATCACACTGATTGATCTGATGACCTTTTTTTTGCTCCAGGTGTACAAATTGAAATGCGGATTGGAGAAACATATGACGCACGTTGTGTCATCAACAAGTGTCAAACACGCATACATAACTGATAAATTGCCATATGCCATATAATAAAAAGCATTCGCAAAAAGCGTTCTATTCAATTGTTTTCATTTGAAAAAAACTGCTGCTGATTCAATTTATGTTGAACATGCTCCATCGCAAGATACGGGTATACGATTACTTCAGCAATTCAAACGCAAGCGGTGACTTCGAAGTTGCAGACAAGGAACACGGTGAACTGTCAAAACTTGCATGGCAAGTGGGTGCTCGTCAAAAATGTGTGACCAAAATATCAAAAAAGGCAACATAAGGAAACTTTTCCGACTACCACTTGTTTGCATCGTTGGGTCCAGCACTCTCTGAGCAACGCTTTGAGTCTTACGAAAATGTAAAAAAAAAAATATTCTATGGATGGTTCCTGGCAAAGGAGCATATATGTGGTATCATCAAAATAACCCGGAAGATGGGAATAATGTGTTACTGGCAATGAAGAAAACTTTCAAAAAACCACCTTTTATCATTCTTCTCTGTTCACTTTTAAATAAATAATCCATATTCCATACTGATACACCTGGTAAGTTTAGTCTTATCAAAGGCTGAAGTAATACTCAGTAGTTTTACGATTAATTCAATGCACTGATAAATTCTCTAATGAAATGAAGTAAGCAATCACTCGAGACTGAATTAATGGCTTTGCTAACTGCTAGCCAGGAATACTTTTCGGTATATTTACTGATCCAACGAGTGACTTCTATTTGGATGGGATTGATAGGTTTATCGTTTTGGTTTTTTTAAAATTTTTATTTAGAAATTGAAGACGGAAGTCGCTGTTAAGATACGATATATCAAGCGTTAGCAGTGCTTCATTCCTAAAATACGCTAGTATACGCGATACGCGATCGCAGAAATGGCGCTGCTAAATTACGCTCATGATTCGGTTTAAGTGCCTAGGTGGCGTTCGTAAGACTACAAACTCCTAAGAAAATTGCGAACTGTCCACTCTTATCATCTGGAATACTCAACGAGAAACGTTATTTTAGTGCAATCAATGTTCTCTTCCAGTGGCTGGGTAGACATACTTATGTGTTTAATCCAGTGACCGGCAGCCCATATGGCCGCGGCTAAGCTATCGCTCTTGCTTGACGAATCGAGAAATTCAGTTTCATCTGAAACGTTGAATGAGAAAGTTCGCGCTGCGTATTTTGTCTGTTGCACTGCGAAAAATCTTCAACGTAGAATGGGGAAAAACCTATTTTTTCGCTGTAATTTTTTTGGCCAGTCGCAATGTTCGATTTGTAAGCACATTTAAGGGGAAGTGTACAAAGAGAATAAATAAAGACATTTCTCATCTGACAGATGACTTTATTATAATTTAGTTTACTATTTTTTCTAAGACACAATTTTTTCCTAAGGTCTCATTTTTTTATCCGAATAATAACATGCAGAAATCGTTTTTAGACTACTTTCATTTATTTCTGTCTACTCAATAGACTACTATATATTAAAAAAAAATCAAAGAAGTGCGAAAATAATATCAAAATTGTATGCAAAAAAATTAAAACAAACAAGAATTTGTCTCAGTGGTGAGTGCGCTTAAGATTTCCCTCTTTGCCGATTCTGGATTCTGATCTCGAAGATTTGATGAAGCTACCAAAATTTTTATGCCAATCTCATAGAATATGACTGGATCAAAAATGTTCCCAATTGTAGCTTTGCGATATTATTTTTGCTCTTCAGATTGATTAAGGTGCCCTGAATTCCTAGTTATTGTGAACCAAAAAAATATTTAATTGGTGGCTCATCAAAAAGGTCGCTTTCAAATATCCCTTCGAAAGTCTTGCTGATAAAGCCCCATTGTCCTCGTTGCCCGGAACTAGCCGTTACCCAAACCCAGCGCTACAGTGGAGGAAATAAAAATAGTTTATAGATAATCTGCCTATGGATAGGAAAAAACATACAAAAAATACGACTTTGTACTCTAAAAGAGAGTTTTTTTGCTTTTTTAGTAACTTATGTAGGTATGTCCGAGCTAAGGAAAGTAAATATTTAACAGCCGCTCAACATTAACAAATAGCATTTAAATGTGTGTATGTTCAAACATGCCTTGGAAAACCTTTCCTCAACAGCTTCAGCGAATTCGCAGAAGTTGAAATCGGTTCTTTGCTTCACTATCTAAATAAGGATAACTGGATATAGCTGAATTAACACCCACCAATACGCCGGGTCACGTGCTTATGGCTTCTAGCCTACTGTGCTAAGCCACTACTCTAACCAATTCTAACCAAGCTCGAACATCATTCCAATCCTTACCTATCCTTCTTGGAACTAAAAATAATAACTTCATTATTGTTATTCTTAAAAGCTACGACTCTGCTCCGGAATATTGCAAAAACTTTAAGTATCAAAATGTTATGAGCCCTAAAATTTTCGTTTCTTGTTTAATAAACAACAATAACAAATAAATCAAAACTCGATCCTCATTAACATATTATCTTCAATAAATTATGACAAGCGACGTCATCTTAAGTTTATGTCAAAATCCGTCAAAAAGTATTAAATCGTTATGAAGGATGATGAAGCTGCCGCTAAGTACGCAGGAATATAAACAACATGGAAGCTGCACTCAATCGCTTGTCAAAGTTTAAACTCTTAAGGACTTCACTCACAGTCTTGTGGTTATTTTTACACTGGCGGCTGTGGTGGGGTTAGTAGTTTGTATCCTTTTGCTTTGTTCTATAAGGAAAACAAACTCTTTGAAAGACATCACTCATAATTAGGCATGAAATATGCAAAATAAACACAATGTGTTATTTTAAGACTTCTTCAGAAAAGGGGTTGCAACAATATGAAATATGTAAATGTACAACTATTTTTATCATGACTATCAATGTACATATATGTCATTGACATTTAATTAAGAGGTGTAAACAATTATGGTGAATTATAATACTAACCGAATTTATGAAAATTCCAGATTGGGTTTTTCTTTTCAGATTTTTGTTCAGTTTTCTGCAATATATCCTCAAAATATCCCTTAAGCTCAAGTTAAAGTTAGCATTTTAACTCCCTAAAGATTAAATAATAATTTTTTCTTTTAACTTGTGAGAAAACAATATCATCACACTCGTACGAAAACATTATCCTTTGACTTTGACGGAATAGTTTATTACATTAATTTGCCAAAATCATAGTGTGAAAGGGTTGATTTATTTGGTGTGAAAGTTGCCATTAGAAAAGCTACCGCAGGATACAGACGCAACAAGCGCGCAAATCCTTACACATCCTAATCAACAACAACAACAACAACAACTTACTGGCTGACTGACGCTGCTGGGTGTGTGTTGAGATGAGAAATGCGTACAGGAAATGCCTTAATTTGACGAAAGAGTGATGACATCTCATTAATATTCATTGCGGTTATGCCACACACACAGCACAGAGTAGGGCAGATTTCGTCATTGACAGAAGGGCGCCCCCTTTATTTTGTTGTTTTGTTGCTCGTTTTGTCTTTTGCATTCACCGGTTGCGTGGAATAACAAAATAGTTTAACGTTTTTACCATAATGGAGCGTAAAACGATTTACATGCCTTTGCCGCAATGCACACAGATTTGCCAAATCTAACGAGATTTTATCCTTGATTGAGTCAGTTTTTCCAGTTAGTTGAGTTAGTGAGCCTTACGTTTTGGTGTTTCCTTGCTTTGCTGTACCGCAAAGGTGATGAATTGCTATTTACTCTAAGGGTGTTCATGAGGACATCAAGTTATTCTGGTTGTTTGTGATGTTTAGTCAAAGTTATATTGTAATTGTGATTGATGCGGTTTAATTAAAGAGTTTAGTGCAAAAATGAAGTAAAGTAAATTTAAGTAGTTTTGGAAAACTTTCTTATTTGTTATATTCATTTTTTCCCCTCAAATGCAAATGTATTAGATGATAGAGATGTTAAACGCATCTGCAGAGACAACATAAGAGTTTGGACTGATAGTTTTACGGTAGAAGTAGAGGAACCGGCTGCACATCATTACGAAAAAACATTACATAGCGACGTGGTGGGTACTGCTGAACTTAATATTGACACTTTGAAATCTATAGGAATATTAATGAGCAACACCGCCAATACCACGTTCTACTACCTGGGCAGCCTTGTCCGTACTTAAGGATGTACCGTGGAAAACCTAGCAGCAAGAATCAACAAATCGGGAAGTATCTTCGCTCATCTCCACACAATATGAAAGTTAAACATAGTCTCAGACCAAGCTGCGGCTACATGTGTCAAATTTTCAATCGGTATTGCGAAATGCTTGGGTGCATTGTTACGGCGAATACAAACTTTTGTTAACCCCTTCGTGAGAAAGATATAGAAAGCCTAACGGTCTCACCATACTACTCTCTCAACATTATTAAAAGATATTGGTAATCAGGAAAGATGCCAGAAAAATTTGTCGATTGGTGGAACCCGCAGAAAGATGGATGTAGAAGAAAGCCCAGGATAGGATCGAGATTGGAATAATGAGCCAGAAACTTAAGTAGTCAAGGAAATATTGTTTGGGCCTACGCTCTAAACAGGTCTATAGAATAATAGTAGATCGAAAGCAGACCACGTTGACCTTGTAATACGACAATCTGCTTGATTGTTTCAATTAAGGTATGCGGAGGGGAAATGTAGTTACAAATTTTTCCTTTTGCGGACTTTTAGTTTAGCGTGATTTTTTTTAAAGATTACTGTTTACTTATCCATGCCTCACAAGCCACATGAATCTCAACCTGAAAGACGCAGATGTTTGCTCCCAAATAGTTGAATTTAAGTACACAGAGAAAATCATAATTTTTAAGCCATCTGTCTATCGTGCTAACAATTAGCTCCAACGGCGTACCATTCTCCAGCACTAAGAAATGGAATGCTTCCCAACCTTTTTATGTTCTAAATATCGAGAGCAATAATTAGAGTAAGATGTTTTTCATAAAGCTTAATGGGACCAAATAGTATATTTTTTATTTATGCGGCGAATAATGCCAGCTCTACTTTACACGAATTAAAGTTAAAGCAGTTATGGCGGTACTGAGGGAGCCATTTAAGTGCGTCCTCCTCCATTTATATAAAAATATATGGACCCAATCTCGACACCACTGTTATGCCACTACACTAGCGCCTCTGGCAACTATGCGTAAGAGGATCATCACATGATTAGCAACCATGATAGTAGACATTACTCATTCTTCTGATGCTCCTTTCCCATGTGGATCTTCATCTGCATTTTGGAATGTTCAGTGCTCAGAAACTATCTTTTTACGGAAATATTGGCTTGCGAGCCTTTCTAATGAACTAGCGGTAACCGCGGTTTTACCCACGCACGACGTGTTGTAGGACCTCATTTACATTTTATGCAGTTCTTACTGGAGACAATTGGGTCTATTTCACAACTTAGCATAAGTACCAAGAATAGCAATTTAGTGTTTTTGTTGCATGGGCAAGCCACGCTTCATTGTCCAATCCCGTTCAAAATTTGCAAATATCTTGGCACAAACAATGAACAAACTATAGCGTTTAACGTGTTTTTGTTGCAAAAAAAGAGCCACGTCCCGTTCTCGAATCCTGTCCACATTTCGTGAGATGTTTAGCATGCATAGGCAACATACATCCTAGAACCAAATTGCAAAACTCTTGATGTAGCTGCCAAAACATAGCGTTTTAATTGTTTTAGTTGTTTGAGAGGAACCACACCCCGTTGTATAATCCCGTCCAGTTTTCATGAGATGCATAGCATAGACAATATACAAACGTACTTAGTAGCACCAAATTTCAAAACACTTGCTAGCATGGGCACCCAGATATAGTGTTCTTATTGAATGGAAGGTGCCACATCTCCTATTTCTTATGCAAATAAAATAAAGCTGGAATAGTATAGCTCCCGAATTGTCTAAGTATTTTTTGTAATCGATTCAGTAGTACCAGAGATTACCCCCTGTATACAAGCAAACAAAGAAACTTTAACTCATACTTAGCACTTTTGAATGCAGCTAGCCAAAGGATACTTCTAATTTAACAATATCAGGATCTGCGAATTCAAGAGGAGAGGAACTAGTAAATACTCATTTCTCTACTATTCCTATTTTTTATGATTTGGTTTTTTTCTCAATTTTCTTGAGTAGTGTAAACTGAATCGTCAACGCAAACGATACAGTCTAGAAAATAGGTTGTTAAAAGGATCTTTAAGGTCTATCCAGTCATGACCCTCCAGGAATCGTTTCTTTCCACAGAAAAAATGGGCATGACTCTGTCGAGATGCGAAAAGCAGTTCTCGCAGGAAACTCACCTCAAATAAGTTTTTTTAAAATCCTTTTTCCAGTTATCCCACTGATTACTGTAACTGCTATTTAATCATTTAAGTATATCTCATTACTTACATACATATTTACATAACCAATGTTTTGGTTGTAAATTATCTATAGTTTAAGAGAGTTTTAGTCTAGTGAATGAATCTAACACATATTATTAAATGTGAAAATATAACCTGGATAAGAATCGCACTTTCGTGCCATTTTCTAATAACTCTCTTTCACTACGAATTAGCATCACGCCGCCACAACCTCTCAGCTTAAAAGTCAAATTAACAAAAGTTAAATGTTTGACGTAATATAAATACGATTTAATGGGTTTTAAAATTCATGTCCCAAGATGAAAATTAGACAGTTTTCTTATTGTTGATAGGTAGCTTTTTCTTTGTATCAATTTCCGCAGAATTACTTTACTAAATTACCATAACTGCCGACGTGGCGAGAAAGACAGGCAAACAAATGCAGGTACAGGTAAAAAGGAATAATAACCAGGAATGTATTGCCTGCCCAGTTCGAGCTTAAACAGAACAAAACAAGAAATAGCAGCAATGCGGCAAGGAGTATAAACCCGAGTTGTCCCAAACAGGGTTGTTACGACAGCAAAAGAAAAAAAACACGGGAAAGACATGAAGTTTAATAAGGCGCAACACTGGCGGGTAAAATACAGACGGACAGACAGAAAACTGGCAAAAACTGAGTAAAAGTGTGTCCCAAAGGAGTTGTAAATACTATCCAAACAACTAAAAAGTTTTGTTTCTTTATTTGACTGGGACACAATAATCGTTTCTCATTTCAATGAGATGTTCCTTCTGCATTCTTATGCTCTTATGCTATCGCACATTTTCCACTGTTTTGTATTTTTTGCTTTCTTTTTCGATCCTAAGAATCGTTGAAAGGAATGCGTATTTCCAATTTAGTTTTAAACGTAATTTCTTTTAATAGCCACGCTCGACAGATGACTTGCCGCAGATACACGTTATTTTTCACGCCGTGGATGTAAGGTTTTTTGTAGCTTCCTTAACTATTCCAAACAAGGTTGCCAGATTTTTGAACATATGAACATATATTTTGTTGGTTTTGTTACATAAGAAAGCTGTCGTGTATCAGGATAAAAAGAAAATCGAAAGGGTATCATTATCCTCTAAGGTACTTTTAAGAACCCAACCAAAATAATATCACTAGATGCGAGCACCATCCCTCTGAGAAAAACCATTATTTTGTATTAGTATTGGTACTTTTGTTACTCCAGTGCTTGTCAAAATGCGGAATACTTTCTTGTTGACATTGCTTCAGTTTTTGCAGTGTTAATTCGTAGGCCAACAATGGCTGCCTTATGGTAGAGTCTCGTTATATTGGTGCACATATCAGAAGATTTTGATATAACTTACTTCTTGATCTCAAAACTTTCATTCCCATGATTCCTAGTAAGAATGTGATTATTCATCCAACACGATAAGAAATATCAAGGGGGACATAATGAAACCCTGCTTTACTTCTGGAATCCGGCTTATTGTGTACGCAATGATATTTCGAGTTGGCTTTCAATGCAATTGTGGATAGCCTTCGTCAATACTTTAGAGGATAAGTTAGGATCGGGATAGGTCTGCAAATTCAACTACGAGTGAGATCAACATTTCAATAAGTAAGCCATTTAACCATTTATCAGGAAATCGCAAATTTCAGGCTTGATAAGTTAAGGCATTCTTACGAAAACCTTAGCAAAATGAGCTACTGAAACAGGAAAAGTTTCAACCTAGAGAAATCTTTTGAGAAAATATATGCTTACATGCCATGCTACTCGTGGTTGTTATAATCGTGGGACTAATCGATGCTAAAATTAAATAAAATAAGTTGGATATGAGATAATACCGAATTTTTTTGTTACTTTTGAAAGACCTATCGATGAAACGATGTGTGGAATATGAAATTGTTCAAAAACACGCCTCGGTTTCGCTCGTTGCATACCACTGGTCCAATTTTCGATGTCTCTGTCGCATAGATCAACCTGAATTTGAGCGATAGCAACGGTTGTGTTGACTTTGAGGGCACGGGTCGCTTACGGCTTATTTGCATTAACCTGCTACTTAAGGAAACTCACAAGAAAAAATCTTATGTGGTCAAATCACACGATCTCGGTGTCCACCTTGCGTCACCTCTGCATAGTATAACCATTCCCTCAAATCACTCGTGCAGAATTTCCATTGTGGCGTGAGCTGTAAGGAGCCTATCGCTGTGCTGTTGGAACCACATATCGTTAACATGCATATCATCAAATTTGGTTCAAATAATTAGTTACCAACTATCAGTTGGTTTCTCCGTTCATGGTGCTGACAATGTCATCGTCGTTTTCCAAGAAGTACGAACCGAGAATGTATTGATACTTGGTGTACCTCTTGTTGGTTGGCAAACCACATATACATATCTGTTCATCTGAAACTGGGTATCGTCGCTGAATATGATTTTTTTGCTAAAGTCGTCCTTTGTTGTATCGATATTTTCAGATATTATAATATAAAAACAACCCTCATAGTCATATGTTTTTGCCGTCTCGTTGATTTTCCTCCTTAATTTTACAGTCAATTTCGTGAATAATCTCTTTGTTGTGTTCAAGGGTGGATTAAAAGTTGTGCTGCTCTTAGCGAAAGATCATTATTTTCTTTCCAAACGTTTTTAAATTGATGAGCAAATAAAAAAACATAAGGAACGGCCTTACCTTTGTACACTCTGCGCCATAAAGGCAATCCATAGTTCAAAAATGTGCTACCCACAAAATCTATGGTTCTAGGCCTAATCTCGGCCAGTATGAAAATCGTACCACTGTTCGTGTTTGTAATTCGTTCGAAGATGATTCATTGTGATATTGCTATTGCTTAGTAGTGCGTGATATTTGTGCAATGCTTATTGGGAAGGTATAATATATTTTCCTATCTAAAAGTATCCTTGCACTGGATTTTTTCATACACTACACTACTTACATATGGCAACCCTAACATCCATGCCTTTTCAGTTTTTCTTTAAAAGTTAGCCTTAAGCTCAAAAAAGCGGTACGCAGAGAAGTTCCTCATACCGGACAAGGAAGAATCAAATCGACGAGGTCAGAAGAACAAGAAGTTAAACTACGAAATGCCAAAACACGCTAAAATGTCAAGTTTTTTGTTATTCCTTTTTGTTGTTGTGGCATGTTTTAAAGTTAAAAACAGCATTGGCAACGAGTGACATACCGTTACGACTGACAATGAGTCTCAAACGAGATGACTCTTGGTCCTTCGAGCCAAACACAGGCATGAGAGTACGAGTATCTTATTTAAACAGTAGTGTCGTAACGCATGAAGACATCATTGCTATTACTGGCAGGTGGGCGTCATAGTGAGTGGTATCGAAGTAGCACAACCAGCACAAGCCAAACGGGAGCTGCTCTCGGGGTTGTAAAAAATGATGATGATAACATTTGCATATTATGTTAATTGAACGATATAAATATGTCACAACCGTTCAAATTTCTTGAAAAGTGTGATTATGTCAGGGCATTTTCTTATACAACAAACGAAAAGTGGTAGGACAGCATGATATGGTAATGGAATGGGTATTTTTGTGTATTCAAGTTCTTTTGTTTATTTTTATGATAAATTTCTGTTCAGTGAAAATGTGTTCGAATCAAATTCTAATTAATAGCAACTAAAAGGTAAAGAATACACATTTTCCTATATTTATTCCTAGTTTTCAGGAAGATAATTTTAAGGAAAGTGAATATACATGAAAAAAGTTTGAGTGTGTCGCAATCGAAAGCTATCCTTATATCTTATAATTGTTTAACTCAACTAACAAAGTCTTGACATAATCCAAAAGCTAAAACTATACTTGTTAGAGACACGTAAGTAGTTCCAATAGAATAGTAATATCAGGTGCCAGTATTGAATTAACATATCCCATATAATATGTATCGGAAATATATTCTATTTTAAAAAAATATCTTTTCAGTTTTTTAACTAAATCTAAAATTTTCAAGTTCAGAAATCTCTTAAGTCCTAGCCATTTCATAAGATAAATCTAAAAAAAAATTTGTTTTCCAAAATGTAATAGATACTAATCCTTAAAAATGGGCAATTGGTACGACAATGGTGCTTCAGGTTGTGGCTTACCTGCCGTTGTCTTTACCGGAATGAAGCAAAACTAACGCGTTAGAGCATATACACAATCGCTTAGACCAATATTATTTTGAACGTTTTTGAAATGTGAGAGTTGTGGCACCGCATACTATTGGAAAATTAAAAACATTCTGCACTGTCCATGATTTTTTGACGAAACGAAACAGAGATAAATAGTTTCGTCCGACAGAAAATCGTACCTTCGTCGTCAAAAAAAATCAGCATTTGATCCATCCAAAGTACACACGTGCAACTTTGAAATATGGAGGTAGCAACATCATGATATGGGGTGGTATGTCATATCGAGGGGTCAGATCAATACGGAAAATAGAGGGCAACATGGATAAATTTCAAAGTGTCTTTATACTTAACGACACTCTTTTGCCATATACTGAGGATATTTTGCCTGTTAAATGGATTTTTCAACAGGACAATGATTCAAAGCATACGGCACATGTCACCAAAAACTGTTTCGCAGATAATTCAGTGACTGTTTTAGATAAGCCATCATGTTGTCCTGACCTTAATCCTATCGAGAGCCTATGACAACGTGTTCAGAAGGAAGTTCGGCTGCTCAAAATAGGGAATTTTCATGAACTATACGACCGAACTGTAAAAGCATGATATGCAATCCCAAAAAGTATATGCGAGGACTTGGTGGCGTCAATGCGACGGAGATGCCAGTCAGTTATCCAGAACAAAGGTTTTGCTACCAAATAATGACAGAATGATTTTGGCTTTGGTTGTCAACTTAACCGTTTCTAATAAGCTGCGCGTTCTTCATTACAGTTATTTTTGAAAATTAATTTCACAATGTTTTAACTTCAATAAAATCCCCTTTAATGAAATGAAAACACATACGTTTATTTATATATTAAAAAAATAAAATTTGATGTTTTCACTCCATTTGGTGAGATTTCAGTTTTCGAACCTCGATATCTCGCTCATCGGACAAAAATTTAGTACTTTTATCTAAGTCGTTTTCAAAGGTACACCTTTGCGAAGATAGATGGGGTTGTCCCCCAGTTGATATTAAAAATAATGTGAAATGTCGCACTATACCAAATACAAATACAAATTCGAAAAATAATTTTATGACCCACTGTAATATACACCGTCAGATGGATAAATCAAACCATAATATCCAAATTCAGCTAGACACCGACGAATTCAATAATTACCTCGAATCGTATCATACCCAGCAAACAAATTGTTTTGTTGGGGTTGGTCGCACGAAGAACGCTTTGGAAATCATTTTCCGAATAAATGGCATACGATAAAAAAAAAACACATAAACTCCAACAGAAAATTCCAATTTAATGATAACCGAAATTAGACAACAACAAAACGGCGAGAGGGGTTTAAATTTGAATTTACGGTGCTCCAGAGATGAAAACCAATTTGATTTGGAAAATCGAATTCAAATGAACATCGGAACAGAGACGAATAAATGAACGAACAGTGCAATGAAATTGTCAACCGAAAACCAACACGAACGATTGGGAATAAATAGATTTTTTCTAACCCCTTCCAGCGTTTGCGTGCAATCATTCGATGGTCGGTCACAGCTCAATGAAAATCCAAAAATCCAATAGACTGCTGCTGCTCGTGGCGGTGGAGCTGGTTCCACCTATGGTTGTGAGAATTTAAGATCTAATCAAGTGGCAGCATAATCACAGCAACGAGTATGGACCAAACATGGACAGCAGGCATATGTGTGCTAGAGTTACCAGATTTTGAGAAATGATGAGCTAAAATATTTCAATATTTTTATTTTCAGTTCAGTTTCAGCTGGC
Organism: Meiosimyza decipiens; assembly: GCA_963680825.1. NCBI lineage: Eukaryota > Metazoa > Arthropoda > Insecta > Diptera > Lauxaniidae > Meiosimyza > Meiosimyza decipiens. Next base: position 2,025,945 of record OY804260.1, read on the forward strand.
AACCTTTTTATCTAAGCGTGCAAAAATGTGCATGTGTGTGTGTGTACATGGTCGCAAATGCATCAGCGCACACAACGCAGCAACGTATCAATGGACAATCATAAAAATGAGAATTGATATCTTACAACGACGTAGGGTTTAATTGCCCAGCGCTGCTGGTGATTCCACACACCGATAGCAATGAAATGTCAACACAATTGTGAAAATGTGAAACAATTGTCCAGTAAGGAAGAAGGAGTACGAGGTGACGTGGCAGCCGTCAGCAAAAATTAGTTGAAGTTGGGGTATTGGACCACGGACGGGGATCTGCGTCATTGATGATGAGCAACGCCAAATGCTTGTTTTTAATCCAATCAAAGTCTGAATTGTGGTTGTTTTGTATTTGGATTTAAACTCTTTTCTGAAAGAACAACAGTGGGTGGATGTTTTATGACAGTTGTACAAACGACAGCATGTGGCTGGTTCGTTCGGTTGAAACGAGTTGTATGGTGTATGGAATGAACTAAAACGCATTCAGTTGAAAATCCACTTGTCGCCCAATGAGTAAATTGTGAACCGCAACTAAATTCTCCCAAAGCAGTTGACGTGATGGTAAAAAGAGTTCAAATAAAATGGCCCAATATTTGGCAATGTAGACTGAAAAAATTTTCTTTTTATCAAAATGGAGCTAAAAACTTTAAAAAGATGTCCGGATTGGGTATCCGGCAACTATAAAAATCATTGCGATGGCTCACTAACAAGTTGTTCTCGATTATTAAGGAGTATAACGTTGAACTTTTAACAAGGGCAGGCAACAAATCTTACCAAGCTATATGGATATATTTTCAAAGTCTAAAATACAGAAAATAAAAAACTTTTCAGCAGACGTTATGCTTCGAAAGCACTCAACTGAACTCTTTTATTTTTTAGAAATTTCAAAATTTTTGAGCTGACTGTAGCTTACGGAAAATTGAACCAAATCAACCCACCCCCTTAAAACTAAAATACACGGTAAATCCAAATGTATTTAAGTATCGGGCCATTGTGCAATCATAAAAAATCAAATGCAAAAATTTAGTTATTGTTGTTATTGCTGCGGGTGTTGACGTTGTTGTTGGTGTTATTAATTTATTTGCCTACCTATTAAATCCGTGGTGAATTGGAACCATGTGGCTTTGATAGGGTTGCCAAAAGCTGCTTTGGCTGTTTTATATTTCATTTGGTTGTGGTGTTGTATATATTTTATTGGCCAAATATCAACAAATGCAACAGCAATTGTAGGATTTCGGTTCATGCTTTCTCTGTCGAGATCATCATTAATAACCGTTTGCAAACAGATTAAGTTGCTAACAGAAACGAAGCATTGGTTTGGGTTTTAGACATTGTTGTCTTATTCATGGCTTAAAAACTTTGTCAATAAATATGAAATAAAAATATTTGCAAACACATTTAAAATTGCACAAAGTATGTAGTGAAAAATTTACAAAAATTGAAAAAATAATAACAAAATCACTGGTGACCATCCCAAAATCGTCAAAATAACAATAGTTGTTAAATAAATGCAGTGTTTAATGAAAATTTTAAAAAGATCTGACGTGGCCAAAGCTTTACGTGCAAAAGTTTTTGGTCCGAAAATTCACTTCTTTATAATTTTCTTTATAACGGCGTCTCGTGTTCTTTATCTCCGCACAGAGCATATGCGCTCCTTCCAACGTGCACGATCAGTAGCCAGTGCCTTCTATTTTCTCAAACGTTTCGCTGATTGAGGTATTTTCTCCTCTAGCGAACGTTTTCACGATGATTTGGGACAGTCGCGTTTGCTGCTACTCTTCGGCATTTGATATGAATTGAAATCGGATCTTGACGACATCTGGTTAGCAATTCAACATTGGAAATGGTCCAGTTTCACAAAATTTTCAGAGCTCGGCGAAGATAGTTAATGGTGAACACTTGTAAGTCCTGATGCAGGGTGCTGTTGGTAAGCTATATAAAAGAACTGTTTCACGTTGACTCAAATATTTTGATCTTCGTTGTCTTTAACAAAAACAAAGGCTGGCAGACATTTCTAAGCTGAGCCAAGTTACTTTTTACCCTGGATGTCCTTATTGGCAGAGTCATCAGGTGTTATTACTTTGTCCAAGAAAGCAAAGCTATATCCTTCCTCTATGCTGGATTCGCCTATCATGAAGCATTTTCTGTAATGACTTGGCCGAATAGACATCCTTTTTGTTTAATGTCAGCAGATACTTTTAAGTGCAGTACTTACTGTAGTCGATGAAAGTTAAATGTAACGAGTTCTGCTACTCACCACGATAATGCGAGGGTATTAATTTAATCAATACACGATCTGTTCGGGTCCGCAGGAATATTGCCAAAACAGAATTGATAAAATCATTATTACCATATATTTCTGGCATAGCGATAAGTCGTGTTATCTTCGGAAGTAAAGGCAGGTACGCGGCTATTCGCTGTAGTCTTCCTTCAGGGAAAGGCATATGGGGAGCACTTATGGGTGGTAGTGGAGGGTTGATGGTCTCAATAAAAGGAAAAGCCAGTTATAATTCACTGACCCTTTAAGCTCTAGCATATCAAGGTACTTCTCTCTCATGAATAGTCCTCTTAATTACGTTCTCCTATTAGTACATTTATTATTTCTAGAGTGAGAATTGGTTTTCAGTAGTAAGTTGCTTATCAAGGTAAGTTGGTGAGCAAAAATGAGGAGTTCAGTGTTAATTATTGATAAGCAAAATAACGACAAAGCAATTCATAGGTTTGATCCAGAAGAAAAATTATAATAAAAATATTCTTAAAAAATATATAAAAAAAAAACAATTTAAATTTGGAACCAAAATGTTGAAATTAGAGCCTAAAGTTTTTGCTATGTCGCTATCTTCAAAAGAAACCCCGGCCTTGCGAGAAAACACCACGTCTCGCTGTTCTCAATACCCCCTACAAGAACTGAAAGCATGTAAGTTTCATGGAATATTCATAATTGCTTTTGGCGATTTTGCAATTTTTATCTTACAAATCATTTCCATAAAGTGCAAGCAAGTACATTATCAAGATAATAATCTTTAAAGCTTAAAAGTATTTTCCTCTTCCCAATGACTCAACTCTTAACAATATCTTTACGAATAGCCATTAAGCCCGAACGTGTAACCCAAAAGAGTAGTCATCATCTACAACGGTGACATCAGTAACCATCCATTAAGTCGCTCAAATGCACGAAAAATCACATTTTCTGTAATTGCAAATGTAACAAAATACAAAACCAGTAATAACTTCACTAACCACACAAAGGCTACATGTTCATCTTCCATTAATGTGTAATTGCCACAAAAGGCCAAAAACCGAATCCATACTCGTAACGAAATAGAAATAACTACAAGAAAGGGAAAATAATAAAAATACTTGGTCTTTTCCATACTTTGCAATCATCATCATCTGTTGTCCCCAAAAGGATATGTGACCCCCCACTACCCTGCCCGAAGGTATAACAACAACATTATGTCTACTTTATAACGTGGATAAACTATAAGAAACGGAAATCACATCCATATTGCAGTGGTGTGCGACTAAGATATCTCGGACGCAATAAAATAGAAGGCATATCACTATACAACAGAAGTTATAGGTCCACAATGGGCAAATGTTGCGTTCGTTGATGACATTTGGCGCTAACGTTGGTGGTCAGCTACAAAGTTTCATGACCATTTGTACGGGGAAGCAATTCGGAAAAGATGCTCATAAACAACTGCAGTTAATCGCAGGTTGCATGGGACGTGTACGAGAAATGACAAAAGCGTGCAAGGATGAACTGTCGTGCATAGCCAGTACTTATTTCTTGTTGCGTTTAAACTACAAACAAACCAATATATTGGTGGGCATTAATAGATCTACAGAATCATTTTTTTATATTGAATTTGTCAAATTATTTTACTTACTTACTAAAAGTTACTGCCGGAATATAATCTTTCTTGACCCCGAACCAGGTTTTTCCAGTTTGTGATTCATTTTGAGCGTTACATTACTTTCTAACCTTAAGACTGCCAATGCTTGTGGCAAACTTATTGATGTTTAACTACAGTACAGTCAAGTCCATGGATTACTCAGCTAAGTATATTTCTCACCATGCATAAGAAACACTTTGGTCGATTCTTTGCCTAGATGTTTTGTAAAAATAATGCTTACCACTTTAAAGCTAAAGCAGTTAATGCTAATGTTTTGTCCCAGAATTTATGCTTTGTTTGATTGGCATCCGATCTTTAATGACTTCATTTTTAATCTATACAGAATTGTTATGAGAAATTGCTTTGAGTGTGTGATGATATCGACATCGTCTGCATACTTGAGTAGCTGATTCATTTAAAAAAGATGCTGCTATTGATAATTTTCTTGTCTTGTCTACTTTAGCATGAGCCCTTGTTGTAGCTCAGAAACTCGAAGGGAAGTCTTTGTTGTATGCATCTTTGAAAATACTTACGCAAGGTTCGTCAAAAATTTGAGAATATTAAAAAATCGTATAACTTCCACATGCTCTGATGAGTGTCGCTTAATATTAAAATACGGAGCTGAGTGTCGCTTAATGTCAAAATACGGAGCTGTTCCCGGAAATGCAGAACGAATGAAGAAAATTCCATTGCAACAAATACTTTTAGTTCAACATATAAAAAGTTATTCCTTTTGGATCACTAGGTGGCAAGATGAGTTAGAACACTTGTCAGGCCATTACCACGACGTAATATGTGACTGTGCGAGAGTAAAGAGCTTAACGCAAGTATTTTTTTTTTGGTAAGGGCCAATATGTGATCTGTGGTTTGCTGTTTTGTTTTATACATTGGAAAATCTGCTCTAATATCTGATCTTATTAAATCAAGAGGACTAAAAATGACAACCAACTTTGAAATACTTATTATACCCTACACAGAGGGTATATTCACTTTGTTATTCCGTTTATAACGTATAAAAGGGGGCGTGGCAGGTAGGGAAAAGTTTATATATTCTTGATCAGCATCACCACCTGCGTCGATATAGCTATGTCCGCCTGTCTGTCTGTCTCTTTGTCTGTCTGTTGAAACCACCTTTACGAGAAAACTAAGCAAGCTAATTGAATTAAATTTAGCAAGCAGGTCAAACCTTCTTGCATGCTGCTACCATATAAAAATGGGGGAAATCGAATCACGGCCACGCCTTCCGCCCACACCCTATGTAAATATACCCAAGTACATTTTGGAAAAAGTTGCTGCGATTTGGATGAAACTGGCTGATTTGTTGAAGATGAGAACAAAATTAAGATTAGGCTAGGTTTTAAGTTTGCAAAGGCTCTTAAAAAGGCGTGGCACAGCGCTAAATTTTAACTCTTATAACGCCATAGATCGTAATCCGTGCAAGATATTGTGATAAAATTTGGCACACGATTACAGATATTATAAATCTTGAATTGTGCATTAAGTGGGTGGAATTGTAAAAGTGGGCGTGGTGCTTTGAAACAATTGATAATTTGGATTTCGTATAACTCCAAATTGGCACACACGATTTTCACAAAAACTTTAGGGATGATATCACTGAAAATAATTATCAATACAAGCTTCGTCAATATACTGGAAAATTTCGTTGAAGGGCGTGGCACAGTCTACAATATTTATAAACGTTATAAAAAGAGAACAAACAACGCAATCGTTATGAAATATTAATATGGCAGATATACTTGCTAAAAGATGTCTTCTTACAAAATTTTGGCACAATAGTGCCGGTGGGTGTGGCACCTCCCATATAAGCAAAATACGTTTAACGCTATAGATAGTGTGCTATGAGAGTAATCTTCATAGAATTTTGTGTAGAGGTGTCGGTTACTATAAGCTTCGGAATTACATGAAACTTGACAAGATTGCATCTGTGGACGTGACACCTCCCTCATTAACATAAAGTGGTAAGTGCCATTTTAAGTGAACTATTGGAGCAATTGATCTGAAATTTGATGTAAGTGGTTTAATGGGTATTAGGTACATATGAATCAAAAGCTGGCGAAATAGCAACAGTGGGCGTGGCACCTCCCATACAATTAAAATACCTTAAGTGGCATAACTATCGAAATATATGAGCAATCATACTGAAATTTGGTGTTTGTTTATAGAAAGCTATATCTGGACCAAAATCATAAAAGCATTTCATGGAAGTCAATATAGTTTGCTGCTGCAAAAACTACAGCAGGAAAAATTTTATAAGAAAAAAATTAGCAAGATCCATACTTTCCCACAGAGCATATGCCATATAATCTTTTATTTGTCAGTTCGTTTGCCAAATAAATATCCAAGAAACCCAGTCGGAACCAAACGTGCAAAAAAACAAATGTGTGCAAATTAACTGCCTAAAAAACTGCTCTTGTGTGCAACATTGTTATAAAAAAAATTCAAATCTATGGATAAATAGTTTTAAGTCTCGGATATGAACTTCTTATTTTTATTGATGAATTTTGAGTTTAAAAATATTTGTGTAGCCATGCGATGCTTTCGCATTTTTTTCATGCTAACATTTATATATATTACTTTAATCAATGGTGCACGATTTTCCACTGGGTAATGTTTTGTTTACATTTGAATTTCTGCCCATACTAGCGATAAACTCATATGATAAAAGACAACAATCTCGAACATCCCTAATTTAAAGAGTAACCGATATGTATGTAGAACATGCTATGCAGTGCCGGATTTACAGAAGGGCACTATGGGCACGTGCCCCCACCATAAATGAGTCTTCGATAGGGTCGATTCGGTTACTTCGGTTTCGTTTTTTCAGTCCGGATAGGCCCCCACCACTCTTGTGCCCATGGGCCCCTTGATTTGTAAATCCGGCACTGATGCTATGTACAATATACATATCTGTGGTCACAAAGAAGAACAGCTTAACTCGATATTTGATGACAAGGCGAAACAACATGTAGATTCAAATGACTTACTCTGGTTCGCCTTGTTATCAAATATCGAGCTTAGCCGTTATATATATATAAGATTTGACTCAACAGACTGTCATGTTGAGATAACGGTGCTGCCCGCAGAACCGCTAAAGCCGTATCTTAAAAAAATTAATATTCGTGATTTATATGGCATCGGATAGCTTAAGAAGTTACGCGTCTAATGATCTATACCGAATGCCAAATGTTCAAACTTATAAAAAATCTTCTAAGGGAATATTCTGAGACACGGCTTTTGCCCCTCTGAGGGCAGATTGGTTGTTGAAAATTTTTCAAAAACCTTTTATTAAAAAAATTTAAAGAAACATAAAATATTTTTGTGTTACGTGTTTAAAATTGCCATATTCCTCTATTTAAATCTTTTTAGTACATAAATTTCATAGGCAGTAATTTCAAAATCATAGAGATATATATATAAGTTCAACATCTGGAAGAACATTGATTCACTTGCTGGCCATAAAATAAAACATAAGTTTATCATAAAATAATTAATTAATGTCTGTGTGTCTCTCAGCTATACATATTATGCGTTTGTATGTATTTGCGTTTCTGTATATCAGCAAAATTACTAAAATCTTTCACCATATTGACTGAATAGTAATGCAATAAACAACAACAATGAAGTACACTTCTGGCTGATGATGATATTCTCTCTTCCTACTCTGAACTGGGCCAATCAAACACTTGCAAAATTGCCACAAAATTTCCGAATGCATCCATCGGAAACATAAAGTGGCGCCAACTGTTATCTTTCGGATGCACATATTCATTCATTGCACATAAATTGTCCATGTAAGAGCTTCCTCGATTTGCATTCACACATAGTGCATACAAACTCATATGCATATTTGTATGAATGCAATACAGAAATGCACCCAGTAGACAATGTATGTATGTAAGTAGTGCCAACGAAAATTTATCGATTTTGCCATATTGAGTCTCCATGCTTAATAAATATAAGGCGACATGAGCATAGTAATCTAAATTATCAGAAGTATCACCTTCCCCAAATACCTCTTTCTAAAGTAATCTGCATTTATTCGTAAAAGGTATCTGGGTATTCCGAGGACTGAAAGTACTGCTTTAATATGAGGTCTGCTTATATAAGTGTAGGGATTTCTGGAGTGCCCCTATCTTCCAGCATTTCTTGCTTATTTCGCTCTTTGCTTGACACGCAGTCTCTATGACACTTTGTATTACCTTTGCAGCTGATTTTCCAAACCAAAATTCTAATAAAGCGGCGATAAATCGTCCGGCCTAACAAGCATTTCTTGTTGACGAAGCCTCTCTATAACATTTTACAAAATTAATCGTGCTTGCAAATTGGTTGATACAAAGATGGCTCTCTAGTTGTCACCCGAATATGGTTAGAAGAATAAATCTCTGTCATTTCCAGAAGGCTAAAAAAAAAAACACCTGCGTTGAGGAACGTCTCGAACTCAGAAATGTGTCTAGATTGCAGCCAGAACGCTACTTTCGGGATACAGTCTGACTATGGCGCCTTTTTGTCTTTTGTGAGAGTAAGCAACACCTTATCTGTTATTACTGCCGTGATGTCATTTATCTCCCTGGATGGGCCGTAGTACACTGTTCCTTCACGTTATAATGCAAATAGTGCGGCATCTATCCATCATCTAATCATGACTGCCGCATCCGATGGTTGAGGTACTCTCGGTCCTCTTGTTTTACTCAAGACCAACTTTTAGGCCTTACCTTAGGGATCGACGTCTTTTCGTAATTCGTTGAAGCAGGTGCCTTAAGTAGCCCGCATATCCGTCTCAAGCTACTTGTGATGCTCTTACGAGTGTACGAAATATCTGTTCAAAGTGCGTTAATTTTGCACGCAGGATTCGACAGTTCCAACCGCTTTTTCAGAAGAAAATTAATAACTTCCATATAACATTCATGCTTATGGCCGACACCTACATATGTTGAAATTGTGTGAATTACGAATCAGAGGTCTGCATGAATGCACTCGAAACGACCATCAAGCCACTCGCCACGTGAGTGCTGTCCTTGCAAATAAATGGCAAAAAATATGTTTCACAAGTTCAACCACTCAAATTTTATTGCATTCGGAAGTTTATACGATGATCGTTTCGAGTGCACTCATGCAGGCCTCTATTCAGAACTGAGTTTTACGTACTGCTCAATAGAAAGTCTTGCTATCGATTTTAAAAGAACTATGAACTGCCCAATTCTCTAAAATCGGTTAAATCAAATCGAATGCAACAATTATGCTGCCTTTATTCCATTTTCTATTGGGATTTTATTTCATATGCATCTGCAAGGACATTCAATCTTTCCTTATTGACTGCCGGTTTAACTATTACTTAACAATTGCCTCCTATATTGTTCCGTTATACGTTATACTCCGGTTCAGAATATTTAGGAATAAATGGATAATACAAGAGAGTGAGAAAAAGCGGGAAACTCGACAGAATGCCATTCACAATGAATTTATTAATCCGAACGTTTATTTAAGTTGTGCGTTCGTTTGGTTTTATACCAAAAAAAAAGCAATCGAATTTCTTATAACAAAATAAAATTAGTCGAATTCTGTAAGCAAACCAAAAAATAAGAAAAAGTATTGATCAATTAGTAAAAAAAAAAACTTACGATATTATTGATCTTTGCTGCAAGGTCAATGTAATAATGTTTAATTTAACATTGCAAAACTTCAAAAGAGGTTGAAAAAGTATGGAAAATGTTGCAATGGGTTGATAAAGATGAAAGAAGTTGAAAAAATTTTGAAACAAGTGAAAAACCTGAAAGAGTCGAAAAAACTTGGAAAATATTGAAAAAGCTGAAATAGGCTAAAATATTGTGAAACCGTGTTAAAAAGGGGTTAAAAACTCGAAAAAATGAAGTTGAAAATTTCGAAAGAGGTGGAATGAGGTTGAAAAAGACGAAAAAATGTGGATAATGATGAAAAAAGTTGAAGGGTGTTGAAAAACACTGAAACAGTTGAATGAGGTTGAAACGCCTTGAGAGAGGTTGAAACAGGTAGAAAAGGTGGTTAAAGTCGATATAATATGGTAAGTATTGAAAAGAGTTGATAGAGGTTGACAAGCTCGAAAAAGGCTGAAAATCTTGAATTAAATTGAAATAAGTTATCAGAATGTTGGAAAAGTCGGAAAAAATTGAAAGATGTTGAAAAAGTTGAAAAAAATATGGAAAATGTTGAAAAAAATTGAAAGTGGTTTAAAAATTTTTAAAAAGTTGAAAGAGGAAAAACTTGAAAAAAAGTTGAATGCGGTTGAAATAGTCGAAAAAATGTGGAAAATATTGATAAAAGTTGAATGAGCTTGAAAAACGTTGAAACTGTTGAAAGAGGTTGAAAAACTCGAAAAAAATTGAAAGAAGTTCAACAGTTCGAGAAACAAGAAAATGTTTAAAGCAGTGAAAATAGTCAAAAAAACTTCTAAAAAATACATGAGTTAAATACAACCTTAAACATTCTTAGCTTGTATGGGAGGTGCCTCGCCCACCGATTTAATCCCGTCGAATTTCATATAATTTCAAAGCTTACAGTAACCGACATCACAGCACCAAAGTTTATTAAGATTACTCGTATAATTCATTAAACATAACATTTGACGTTTTTTTCTCGTTTTGGAGGTACCACGCCAGTAGGTACTATTGTGCCAATAGTAAGTTTAACTACCATATTAAATTTCATAAAGACTGTGTTAGTTCTTTTATTAAACGTTTTTTGAGTAATATTAAATCAAAATTTTCTATGATTGAAAAGTGTAACGCCCACTTTTTCGATTACGATTACAATTTGGCAGAATTTTAGATATATATGATTTGGTCTGTTCGTCAAATTGCATTACAATATCATGAATGGTTGCGAGATATGACGATATAAAACTTAAAGCTTAGGGCTATGCCACGCCTCTGCTGGTGTTTTATAAAAACTTTAAACCCAGCCTAATCTTAATTTCCCTAATCGCCAATTTTCTTCAGAAATGCTGCAGCGGATTTCGAAATAAAGTGTGAATGTATTTGTTTTTTCAGTATAAAGTCAGTGTAAATATCAACGGCAAAAATGCTCAGTAATGTTTGTCATTTTAACCATAAATAGACTAAGAAACAAAAGGCGCTTGCATATCATTGATTTTTATTATCAAAATTCGTGCTCAGTGTGTTTTTATCGAAAAACGTTTTTCAGCAACGAAGCTTTTTTTTTCTCAATGGGTACGTTAATAAACAGAATTGCCGAATTTGGTCTGAAGAGCAGCCAGAGGCAGTTCAAGAGCTGCCAATGAGCCCTGAAAAATGCACTGTATGGAGCGGTTTGTGGGCTGGCGGTATCATTGGACCGTAAGTTTTAAGAATAATGAAAATCGCAACGTTACATTCAATGGAGCAAGGTACCGTGCGATGATTACCAACCTTTTTTTGCCCAATATGGAAGGATGACACGTGGTTTCAACAAGACGGTGCCACATGCCACACGGCACGCGATACCATGAACCTATTGAGAGGCGAGTTTGGTGAGCAATTAATCTCACGTTTTGGAGCAGTCCATTGGCCGCCAAGATTATGCGATTTGACCCCACTAGACTATTTTTTGTGGGACAACGTGAAGTCTCTCGTGTACAAAGACAAACCAGCCTTAATTGCAGCCCTGGGAGAAAACATTTCAGCTGCCATTGGTAAGATACCGGCCGAATTGCTGGAAAAAGTGTGCCAAAATTGGAGTTTGCGAATGAATCACCTCATGTGGATCCGCGGGCAACATTTACGTGAAATAATCTTTTAAAGTAAATGAAAGGAATTGATGTATCGCTCGAAATAAATATTTCATTCACTTTTGCAAATTTTTTTTTTCAATTTTCAAAAACCAAACGCTTCAGAAATACCCGATCTAAATAAGATAAGATTCAAATTTACATCTGAACGAAAAATAGCAAAAGTCTTTGATGAAATGCACAAAGCCATCAACACAAATTTCGGATCGTGAAACAATTTTGCCACTGTCTAACATTTTACCAAATAAACAGAAAACACATTGCTATCTTTTGAAAATACATCCTTTGCAGTGTCGAATCAGAAGTGTTTCTCAGAAGCGGAAAATAAATAGCGGTCACCCCCACTGTTGTTATTTCAAAAGCTTTAGATTCATATGTAACTAATACCCAGTAAACCACTTACATCAAATTTTAGATCAATTGCTCCAATAGTTCACTTAAAATAGCATTTACAACTTTATTTTAATGAGGGAGGTGCCAGGCCCACTGATGCAATCTTGTCAAGTTTCATGTAATTCCGAAGCTTATAGTAGCTGACACCTCTACACAAAATTTTATGAAGATTACTCTCATTGCACACTATCTACAGCATTAAACGTATTTTGCTTATATGGGAGGTGCCACACCTACCGGCATTATTATGCCAAAAGTTTGATAGAAGACACCTTATTGTGCTGTTAGTTCTCTTTTTATAACGTTTATAATTATTGTAGGCTGTGCCACGCCCTGCAACAAAATTTTTAAGAATATTTACGGAACTTGTATTGATGACTACTTTCAGTGGTATCATCCCTAAAATTTTTATGAAAATCGTGTATGCCAATTTGGAGATATACGAAATCCAAATTTTCAGTTGCTAAAAATTGCGCACGCCCACTTTTACAATTCCGCCCACTTTATGCGCAGTTCAAGATTTATAAGATCTGTATTCGTGTACCAAATTTCATCACAATATCTTGCACGGTTTACGATCTATGGCGTTATAAGAGTTAAAATTTAGGGCTGTGCCACGCCTTTTTAAGAGCCTTTGCAATCTTAAAACCTAGCCTGATCTTAATTTTGTTCTCATCTTCACCAAATCATCAAGTTTCATCAAAATCGCAGCAACTTTTTTTCAAAATGGAATTAGGTATATTTATATAGAGTATGGGCGGAAGGCGTGGCCGTGAACCGATTTCTCCCATTTTTAAATGCTAGCAGCTTGCAAGAAGGTTTAACCTGTGTGCCAAATTTCATTCAGTTATCTTGCTTAGTTTTCCCGTAAACGTGACTTCAACAGACAGGCACACAGACAGACAGACAGACAGACGGACATAGCTATATCGACTCAGGTGGTGACGCTGATCAAAAATGTATATACTTTTCCATACCCTCTTTGTAGGGTATAAAAATAATATATAAAAAATTTATGTCTTTTGAATTTTTTTGTAAGTGATTAATTAATTTTTTTCCATGTCTCCTACAGTTTTCGATATATTTCGTTTCAAAAAATGCTCAAGAAAGCAAAACAAAAACCAAGCTTGCAGATATATAAAGAATGACCGATATGTTTTTATGTGCACAAAAATGCATACTAGTTTACACGGTTAAATCGTTGACGTATCACCCCGTTCAATAGTAACTACCTTCTGCAAATCATTCTTTATAAATATATATACTAGGTATTTTCTTATACTGTGTAAATAATATTGTAATAAAGTGTAAGTTGGTAGCACTGAAAAATTACGAACAACTTCACTCCTAATTAGAACGCACGGCACTTCTCTTTTACTTTTTTCTATTTTGTAATTTAGTTATCTAAATAGTAATTAATACAAATAAAATATTGTGAAATATAAAACATCAGAAGGACTTTTATTCTTAATTACAACACATATATACTAAAATTATTCTAAATAAATAATAGAAATGTGTTAATCTATATTCATTTAATTCGCTGATATTTTCTCATTTAATTTTCAGTTTTTATTCTACATCTCATTATTCTACATTATAAAAATTTCAAAAAGAGTCCGGGATGTTCACCCTTAGATCCAACATATAATAAATGTTGCATTCATTCACACCCAACTACTCTCTTAACTCCTTTTTATGTTTTGCCAGCAATTAATCGAAATCATAGATATTCCAGGTAAACATTTGTCGATCAAAATATATTTAGTAGTTTTCTTATATATACTCATATAACTCACTTCACTTTCATAGAATTTCTTTGCGATTCAGAAAACTCTGAACATTTTGTTCATGTGAAGAGCGAATCTGAACAGTGTCTTTGCATCATTTTTTCTAAGCTCGATGGAGCTTTATAGCCGACTGGGATTACCCCTGGATTTAATTTGTTACGAAAAATTTTTATTTTTTTTAATGTACATTAAAGGTTCAGAAGAAATAATACAAAATTTGATATCGGAAGTCACTTATTAAAGAATATATTTTTGATAGAGATAAGAACATTTTTGTGACCGCTAAATCGAGATAAGATGTGTTCTCAAAATATGGTATGATACTTTAAACATTTTTTTTTCGTAATCATAGCAGTATACATATAACTAAAAGTTCAAACAACGAAATATCAGATCATATTCATCCTGAAACCCTCTCCAACGTTAACTTGACTGGAGTGATACGAGCTACCAAAACCATAAACGTGATATATCTCCGTTCATACACTATAATCAAATAAAAAATTTCCCCGATTTTAAAGACGATTCTTTGATATCTTTTTTATCTTTATTTCTTATTAATTTTTTTAAAAAACAAGCAATTATGTTTTTTCACAATACTTAATTATACATATTCGTACATATCTCTATGATATTTAAATCCCAGCTAATTTATTCCATATATTTGAATAATTTACTATAGTTATTTTTTTATTCTTGAGAACAAAATTTTTTTATAACGATATTTTAAGAATTTAAGTTAGAACAAGAAAATATTTCGAAAAAATTTTAAAATGGAAACATTTTTGAAACTCAAAAATAATGAAAATTTTCAGTAAAATTTGGGCATGAGGATTGTGCTGATGTAGGACATTACGCATCAAAGATCATTGCACTTGTGACTAAACTTAGATTCTCATCTACGTTACTGAAGCTTTGCTTAGTTCTTAAAATATTTTTGCATTATGTAATATTTTTATTTTGTATGATTTTACTTCACTCCAAAGACGTCGCCAAGCCTGATAAGAAGATCAATAAGCTGAAAAATTCCAAGCCATGAGCTGACTTGCAATGTTGATTATTTTCGTGAGTTGAGACCATTTTCCATACATTCCAGACTTCATAATGTTTTTAAGTCATAATATTTATAAACTTTACTGTAATAATCAGAGTAAGTCCTGCACTGATTTTCACCTCTGACTTCCATCTATTTTTCCTCATTGTATATCACATATAAGACCAAACAATTGCAAATTTATAGTATTCCAAAGCTAGTGCTATTGAAAAACCCTTGATATCAGGATTTATTTCATCCAATAAAAAAATTATAATCTCGTGCATTCAATCGTTTAAATGATATCCATCTATGGATCCACCTTACTCCAACCACATTCATTACAAAACGAATTACGACGGCACAGTGTTCAATTTGAGTTCATTGCAATTTAATGTGATCCCCTTAGCGAGCAGCGACGAACGATCGAAATTATGTTTTATCCCTGTCACAGGACGCAACCCGTACGAATGTATGTGTTCACTTATGGCGGTGTGTTTGTGCATGCAAATGTGGGTTGACAATATAAAACACATCGATGTTGATGTCGGTGCTGATGCTGATTGTAATATAAACGATTGTCAGCGCACACACTGGACTGGATTATTACCTCGGCAATTATCATATCAAGCAGACACAAACACATCCATGAATTTGTACAGATATATCAACACTTGAGCAGCGTTTCTCAAATCAAATGTCTCGCTTGTTAAGCTTGATTGTATCATACTGCCGATTTTACTCCAAAGAAGCTGATGCAAGTGATTTAAGAAGGTCAACTCATAAAAAGACGGTTAAGCTGCTATTGGAGGTTTCACATCTATTTGTTCTGATACTGCCTTTATTTCAGCCTATGCTTCTAACATCTTCTTTTCATGTGCCTAGTCTTATGACACTATTTGGACTTGAAAAATTAAACTTTTCAGCCAGTGAGGAAAAATAGCTTCTGTTACAAATACACAATGTGAAATTCTAAATTTGATGATTATGTAGCACTAGGTCCTTCTTAGAACCCGAATTTCAAAAAATTATTCACCAAATTATGGAAAAATCATTCAAGAAGCATAGATGGGTGCGTACACTGATAGCTGTTCGACTGACGTGGGCTGCGCTCTTTCCGAGTTAACCCAGGGAAGTAGCTAAAAAAATAGTATAAAAAAATCGATAGATTTTGATCTATCGGAGTTCGGAGCGTACTCTGGTTTTTAAAATTTATTTTATAATAAAATTTACGCAAACCTAAGGAGCAAGGGTGTTTTTTTTAGAGATATAGAGCTTCGAATTGAAATAAAACACAAGAAAATCGTTTTAATGTCCATCAATTTGGCTTTATTGGAAGGATAATTTTATGCCATTAATGTTTAAATATGATTTCGGGCATGTGGCCGCCGCGGCTGGCTCGAATAAAGCCAATTCTACAGGTCCAATTTTGAACCACTTTTTCGAGCATATGGGGCCGTATGTCGGCAATAACGCCACGAATGTTGGCTTCCAAGTCCCCTAACGTTTCTGGTTTGTTGGCGTAGACGAGCGACTTCACATATCCCCAAAGAAAATAATCCAATGGTGTCAAATCACACGATCTTGGTGGCCAATTGACAGGTCCATTCCGCGAAATTATGCGCTCATCGAATGTTTCCTTCAATAAATCGATTGTGACGTGCGCTGTGTGGCATGTAGCGCCGTGTTGTTGGAACCACAACTCATCCACATTCATGCCATCCAATTCGGGAACAAAATAGTCGGTTCTCATGGCTCTATACCGGTCTCCATTAACGGTAACTGACTCTCCAGCATTATTTCGGAAGAAGTATGGCCCAATGACTCCACCAGCCCATAGAGCACACCAAACAGTCAGTTTTTGTGGATGTATTGGCGTCTCAAGGGTCTCATGTGGATTCTCTTCACTCCAAATGCGGCAATTTTGCTTGTTGACGTAGCCATTCAACCAAAAATGAGCCTCATCACTGAACAAAATTTTGCGATGAAAATCAGCATCGAGATCAATCTCATTTTCGGCCCATACACCAAAATCACGACGCATTGCATGGTCTCGCGGCTTTAATTCTTGCACAAGCTGGATCTTGTAAGGTCACAAGCCAAGATCTTCCATAAAGTTGATGGACAAAGCTCCAATTGCTGTGCACGGTGGCGAATCGATTCATTCGGGTCCTCTTCAACATTTTGCTCTACAGCGGCAATTGTTTCTTCGGTGCGCACTGCGGATGCGTATTATCACATAGAGTAAACGTAGTGCGAAAACGATCCATGGTTAACCGAATTAATTGCTCTGATGGACGATTATGTCGACCATAAAATGGACGGAGCTTGCGGTAAGCTTCGCGAACTGAACCATTATTTTCGAAATAAATTTGCACGATTTGCAAGCGTTGTTCTTTTGTCAACCTGTTCATAATAAAATGGCAAACCAAACTGAACATAAATGACATTAGAGTTGCCAGATTTAACCATAAAATGTCAGTTTTATCTCTATTCAAAATACAAACCTCTAAAAAAAACACCCTTTAGAATTAGAAAATACTTGTTGATGATCAGATCCGATATTTACACTTCACTTAACTCAGATATTGAGAAAGATTATGAATATGATCAATTTGGCTTTCGGTCACGTTGTTCGAAGAAATCCAGACCATAACTAATGACTTGGTCGAAAGCATCACATATGTAGTTCTAATAAAAATTACTTTCTGTTTTTCCATAATATGCTCGAAGTTGAAATTTTTACTTTCCATTTGTGTGTTCAAGACATTTAAGCGCATGATATCGTCTTTAGGAATTTTAGAAGTGTACTCATAATAAGCTTATCATAGACTACTTAATCTTGTTGGAATATATTGGTAAGATTTGAACTTACGGGATCTGTCAGTATCCGATTACAGTAACATCGTATAAGCAATTACTTAGCCCTCCGATTAGCTGTAACCCATTATCTATTTTGAAAGGTGTGACTTATCGAATCGCGGTATGGTATTTTTCGGGTGTAACGTTATGTGTGGAAACGGTACATAAATAGTATATATCAAATATGTGTATGTACTACTGTGTCCAAAAAATAAGGTGACATTGTATTTATTTTGAAAATTCTTCATTTATTCTTCCAAATCAATTTCATCCCCTTCAAAGTAATCCCCGCCCGATGCAATGCACTTATGCCAACGGATTTTCCAATCTTCGAAACATTGGTTGTAGTCACTTTCCGGGATGGCCTTCAGTTCCATCTTCGCTGCGGCTTGAATCTCCTCTATCGTATCAAAACGGTGTCCCCGGAGCGGTCTTTTGAGCCTGCTGAACAGCCAGAAGTCGCACGGCGCCAGATCAGGTGAATACGGTGGTTGCGGAACGATATGGGTTGAGTTTTTGACGAAATGATCAGGAATTTCGTGTGCAGTATGGGATGGTGCATTATCGTGGTGTAAAAACCATGAATTGTCTTTCCACTATTCCGTCCTTTTTAGACGGAAAATTTTGGAAAATCCGTTGGCATAAGTGCATTGCATCGGGCGGGGATTACTTTGAAGGGGATGAAATTGATTTGGAAGAATAAATGAAGAATTTTCAAAATAAATACAATGTCGCCTTATTTTTTGGACACAGTAGTATGTGTAGATGCTTAACCTTATCATATAAAAAAGTTAGAGCCAGTGACCTAGAAAACGGGTTTTGTCCCACACTGGTAGAATTTGCTCTATTTATTTAATTATTTTATAAATTATATGGAAACATCTCGCATGCTGAAGAAAGAAGCCTATGGCCAGCGATTAGAAGCGCGCTTACACGAGTTAAAATATGACCGAACCAATATATGCATAGCACTCAGCTTACTTCAAAAGAACAAGTTCTCTGATAGTGTCTGGGTGATCTACATTCCATTTTTTGGTGATTAGATGGCTTTACGATTTGTTTCACGAACATTATGTTCCACATTTTCTGAAGCTATAAGCCATTTGCAAATTGAGATTGGATATTGTTTGACATTGTCTAACGATGGCTTAAGCTGGTGGAGTGGCAAGCCAAACTTTCCCATATTTGGATAGAGAGCATTTTTCAACTGCATCATCGGGCATAGCAATGGTTGCATTTCTGTAACGATTGCATCACGAGCCTCATCAACTTGCTACTCGCTGTCGTTTTCTTCATCTATGTTAAATAACTTCAAGCTCAGCTGTTTTACGGCATCTGAAGAATCGCCACCACCATGAATTGGCAGAAAATCAAGGTCAGTCTGTTCCTCTCCAATTCTAAGGGCATTGAATATCTCGTTTTGATTAATAGAAAGATAAGGAAAAGGAGTGTTTCCACGACCCTCTATCAACAACATCTTTCACTGAAATTCATATTCAAAATTATACTAGCACTTGAAACCTAAGCCTGAAAATTTTGTACCCGAGTAAGGAGATGATTATACATCAAGACCACAAGCAAACTCTGCTAGTAGTGTCGTTATAAGCACCAATCGAGTCACTAAATTTAAACAAAAATCGATTTGTCGTTGCATCAAGTTTGACAAAGTCATGGCAGCATTTGCCGAAATATTTTCAAACAAAAACAAAAGTTTGAAAATGGTCTGACAGACCACAACGCTAATCAGAAGGTTAAGTAGAACTCCAAGTGACTTGCCTTGCCTCTGTACAATACATCTTTCCAGGTAGCCTTCTAAACTAAATTCTCAAAACTATGCAGTTTACAGAAATTACGGGGCTTATCCTGAATGATAATTTAAGTTTAATATTTTGGGGAGTACTGCAGATTGTAGAAAATATGAATTATAATTGATAACATCTCATTTCCCATGGAAAGACAGTGATTCAGAACTTCTGCATAATCTGACTATTTCACATACATGAAATGCAACAACAATAAAAACAACAAAACAGCTTACTTAAATATGGCGTAATGACTGCAGCTGCTTTTTCCCCATTCTATTCACTGCTGGTACGTTGTCATGATGCCATATCATCCAAGTCTGAGCTGCCAGCCTGTTTCAGTTGATGCATTGATGACGCGCATATGAACAAAAATATATGTACAGGATAAAAAGTCCAACCTATACACCCACGCGTTTACTACTCGTATGTACTCTGGTATAAAGTGTGAATTGTGGGCGTTTACAAAGTGTTCGACCGTAAAGTTTCATTATAAATGGATTTTGATTGTTTACGATGATTCAATGAGGACGAGCAAACGACAACTACGACGACCATGACAATAACATGGCATTTTCCCAAGCCAAAGTATCAAGGATACGACAATATGAGGCGTCGGAGCAACTTGTGCATAAAATTACCCTTAAGTGTCTTTACCGGATGTACAGATGTACAAATAATAATTTAAATGCGTTAAATGCAGCAGCAATGCAATCGTATTTTAAAGGATTGCATAAAGTCGTAAGGGTGATTTGTTTAAATTGGATTTGATGTAGAATATGATAACTATTTAAGAATTTACTTTATAACACACCCGTGTGTGGGTTGAAAATTGTACAGGCTTCTTTTGAGTTTAATGGACTTTTTTTGTACATCCTTTGCGCACATACATATATCTTTAAAGTACTTAGTACTATCTAGAGAGACAAAAATAATCTTAACTAAAATACAGGAGTAGCTCGAATAGGTAAGAGTCAAACTTTTTTATGGGCTATTTAGTGAAAAACGGTTCGTTGCATTGTGAAGCTGAAATTAAAAATCAGAAGTGTATTCCCATATGAGTAACAGTCAGTCGTCTAAGATTTTTAATTAAGGACTTGCTCCGACTCTTATGTTCATTTGAACTTAAATATCAAAACATGAAAACAAAAAATTTTGTATTCAGGTTTGCACTTTCTAGATATAGGCAGATAAAAATCAGTTACTCTCTTCAAGAGAGCCTCTTGTTTCGCCTTACGTAATACGGGGGTTGGTCTTATACATTTCACTGGGCTGCAGCTAGAACTTTACCTTTTCATCGAAGCAATGAAATAATGTTTTTATTTTTAAATGAGACTGATTTTAATTTTCACTACAGATTATATGAATCAACTAGAAAGCATTTTTCACATGAAAAATTTCAAGTTGGGTTGAAAATGGGATGTAATAGCACTTTTTAAAGGTATTCATCAATTTTGGCTGACTCTCAAACACTCAAATAATTATTTACGATTTTTGTGATGTTTCAAATTTAATATACTGGATTTATATGTATAGCATGATCAGCGCCAGACTTAAATTTTCTTAAAGAAAATGATGCCCTAGTTTTTTATTTAATATTGAATTTTTATTTGAAGTAAAATATTGACACTTTTTAAGGTATAGGTACTTTAATGGTCGAAATACTATTTTTTTTGACGTTTTAATAGCAAAATCCTTCGTAATATCGTCAAAATCGCCTTCACGTAGTAGATCACTTTTAACGCAAAGTAGTGATAATGCATCCAATCTTTCCTGCTTCATCATAGTACGACAAGGATTTTTTAATCTCTTTAGTGGTGGGAATTGTCTCTCTGCCGTACACTTTGTAATCATCATTCTCAAGAATATAGGTAAAGCAATATCTACGTTTGGAAAGGCTGATGATATATATTTCAGCATTATTTTATAATAATAAAACTTATAATTTTTGTACATGTTTCAAAAGTTATAGTGCCGTACAATCTGGCACATCGTTATCAAACAGAATTTAATTTAATTTAAGAAATTTCGCGGCGAAGACGGACGCAACATCGACGAATGCCTGGATGCATTGGAATAGAACAGTGAGTAGATGCAATTGACAAAGCCATGCAAAAGGATTACTCAAAAATATCGCTAAGCTTGAATGCAAAGCTCAATGGATTGCAGCATCCTGTGACTTATTTTTGTATATTATAATGTGTTTCGTAATGTTGATTGTGGTTTTACTTTAGCTGAAGTTAAACATAATGTGCATCCGAGTCAATTGCGAGAAAAATGAGCTATACATATTTCACTTTAAATTCCGAAATCTCCACCTACAAATTGCAACTTATTATTTTCATTTACTGAATAAAAACACTCCTTACTTTTGACATTCGAAAACCCTAGCAAAATGAGATATATTTCACGACCATTTTCCCGCCACCCACCGCGTTGCGCCCCCTTTTTGAAATTCCTTATAGAAGCCTCAGTCAGTCGGATCTAGTTTTGAAAATATAGCTATCAGAAGTTGTCGATAAAGCTATTGTAGAAATCAAAATATAAGTTGAGGACTCCTGGATTGATATAAAAAATAAAACTGTTTTGATTTTCATGCGACCATCCGTACTTCTTTTGTTTTTTATATGCCATGCCTTCAGAAGCTACGTATTTTTATCCGACCAGTCAAAGTCTTTGTTTCCTGTGCATAGAGTTCCAAAGCTGACTTGTATGAATGGAGCCACATCCAATCGCTACACCCCGCCAACATTTTTTCCAGTGCTCGCTTGTGCCACCAAATCTTCCCATACAGAGTCTGCTAATAAATACAAAAATAGTTTTCTGCGCATAGCATTTCAAGGCTTTTGCTTGTATGAGATGTACCACGTAAACTTGTCAAACCTTTCAACTTCTACCCAATGTTTGCTAGAATAGTTTTCTGTGCATAGCGTCTTAAATGCTTTGCTTGTATGGCAAATGAAATGTTATTTTTCCATATGATTTTCTACCTTATTAGCCAAATCAAAACCATTAATATTTCTTCATTTTCAAAATGTAAAATGCTGTCACCGTTCTCAACTTTGATAACTTTTTTCATAAAAGGATCTCCGAGAACGGAATATTAATCTCGATATCCAGGGTTGGATGTGTCTGAGATAATTCTCTCAAAATAACTCTTTTAGTTCGTGAGATCTAGCCGACTTCAATCTCTGTTTAGCGAAAAACTTCACATCATACTTTGACATTTTCTCGGATGATGCAACTTCTAACTGAAGTAGGAAGAGATGCTCTGCTGATCGTTCTGATCCTCTATTTGTTCGAAATATTTTTATTAATAGTTTTAAATGATTGCAAATAAAAACAAAAACAAAAACATATTATTATGGATCAAACATAAATGTTTCCGCAATTTGCCATACAGATAACTCTGACCCAGTGCGTCCCATGGGTACAACACATTCGATGACTTTATGACACAGCAGAAAGTCAAAACTTATTTGCCGTTCTACTGCCAGTATTGCATGTTTCACGCGCTTAAATATTCCTAATATACCGCACAGGAGTTCTTCTTCCATCTCATGCAACGTTAACGTTCCCGTTCCTCCGCACCATTACGAGTTTTCTTTATGAATTCTCCGCAGCATCAATTCTTTTCCTTCATTTTGTGTTGGTTGCGTACGCGTTTGGTTTTAATTTTTAACGAGGCTGCTTTCACTAGCACTTTTAGAAGCTGCTTGGACCTGTTTTACATTTCCGCTAACACGTAATGACATTTTGGCTGCGTTTCTTCGCACATTCACCTTCAGCATTGGTTAGCGTGCAAGAAGACAAAGGATGCCTTTGATTGAAGTGAATAGAACATGAGAGGTGAGCAACAGCAGCTCAGGATGTCAAGTGGCACTACCGAAACCATTTTTTCTTAAGCTATAATGACACTTTTTTTTATGCTCTACAGCATTTTCAATTTGAGTTGATGCATCATGGCGAGACAACTCTGTTTAGCACTTATGCATAATTTTGCCATGCGATTGCATAAGGAGTTCCAGGGTCACATGAACTCAAAATCTCCGATGCGAAGCAACCAAAAGTAGTGCTGCTCTAATGCTATGAAGTCATTATTCACGACAGAAGCGAATGGAAAATAACTACATAAGCATGTGAGTCTTATAAAACAGTAAAATACGATTCAAAGTGCAAACGAAGTCAAGTCGTGTCGTTGGATCGTTTTGTTTTGTGCGAGTTTATTGATGACTCGCAGAATGTGAAAAGAATCATTGTACTCGACAGCGAGTACAATAATCTGTTGACACAGCAAGCGCACTCATGCAGACCTCTAATAACAATGAGGTCGGTAATGCTGTTTAGAGAAACTCTTCGCATCTTAACTGTTCGCAGATATCACCTAAAGGAAATAAACCTATCTTAATGGTCTGCAGATTTTGAGGCATCGGCCGCTATGGGAATACATATACTGCAATATAAACTCTTTGTCAAATTTCGAAAACTAAACCCAATAAAGTACTTCATTTTTTAAAGTGTTCATTAATAAGTTAGTGAACTAAAAGAGGGAGACACATTTGATCTATAGCTAAGAAGATAGGAAACAGATGACTTTTCAAAGGCTCAAATTTTCTATCGACTCAACAGGAACATTGCCATATGCTCTGCACACTTATATCTTTAACCAAAACGGACAGCAGAATAAGATTTTCGATGTTAGTTAAATGTCAGATGTTAGTCTCTAATCGAAATACCGGTCGCTGCGCAGGAAAATGCCTCCCTCATTATATTGTTATCTTCAACTCGGAAAGTAGGTGATAAGAATAAATGTCATTAATATCACTGACAGATTCTAGAATATGTTTGTAAAGAGTATTCCAAAACGATCCTTAACATGTACATATGAAAGTTCTAAAAAAAGAGATAACATAAAAGAATTGTCATTATAGCTTAATCTTTCGTTGCCTTACTTTTTCAATTGCGATTACTGCGAAGATGTTGGCGGTTGGGCGCTCAGTAAGTACAATGTATGCGTCGACAGGATATTGTTTTTGTGGAATTGTGCAAAGTTGGCTGTTGTTGTTTTATTCATGTCTAGAGAGTAGAGGGAAACGACAAGAAATAAGAAATGCGAAATACAATACAAAAATAAAAAATTGTGGATGCAATAATTTTTTATTGCGTGCGTTGCGAGATGAAAAATAAAATTGCAAGGATACGATGCCACGAGTGCTTCTATGTTTTGTTATTTGAATACTCTACAATACTTTTTTTGTTTTTTGTCTAAACATATTTTATTTGTTTTTATTTCTCTTTTAAAAAATCTTATTTTGAGTATAATTAAATATTTATACTGCGACCCTGCGATGTTTTTTAAAATTCATTTGGCATGCGAATTGAAATCTTATCATGGGGTGCTATTACTTAGATTGTGCTGGTACTAAATAAAATACCACTGTGAAATTTCAAAATAGAACTTTGCGAACTGTGAAAAAATGAATCGCTTGGAATAGTTTTAATTGATTATATTTTCATCACAATGTCAAAATAATTATTTACATATGTTCGTAAGCAGTGTGTCTTGAACTAAATTTGGGTAAATATTTATGGTTTTAACCCACAGAGCATTTTTCCAAATATGTATATTAAGGTGGGTCAAAAAAATCAAATATTTTTTTTTTTGAATCCGACACACGAAAACTAGTTCCTAGGTACCTCTAGAAAGTACTTACCAAATCTGAGATCTTAATTTTAACGGGAAGATTATGCTCATCATAGTTTTCCATTTTTAATTTAGTCTCATATGAAAATGGTTATATCTTATCACCAATAGATTGTTAAACCAATTGCATTGTCAATATTTATAGGAAATTAAACGCCCTACAAAAATGATCTCAAACACTTTTATCATTAATCTTACCATTTGAAAAATATTCAAAGTCAAAGATTGAAGTATTTTATGGAAAATTATTTTTTAGTTTTGAATTTTGTAACTTACAAAAAAATAATTATTGTCAAGTGAGCTTCAATTATTTCCATAGGAAATTGAACGCTCTATAAAAAAGGTCCCACCCTAATGTATATGTGTGGGGACTAAAAGTGAAAAATTCAGGACTGATTACACAGCACAACAAAAAAAAATGTGAAAAGATCTTTTGATGTTCTTGACATCTCTAGTGCCACCCAACATCCATGAAAACTTGCGCCGCAGCTTTTCCAGACAGTAAAAGTGCGCGTAAGCTTTAAATTTTTATTAAAAGGGTATTTGTTCCACTACACGACGTGCTAGCTGATTCGAGTAACTGTACCTAAACTAAACTTGGAAACATTTATTTAAATAGCTCTCTGTACAACTTTTTGAAGCTTATGCTTGTATGAGAGCTGCAACGGTCTCTTTTCGAAATTCGCCAACTTTTTGCCTGATGCTAGACCGAACCATTTGTGTGAAGTTTGGATTCGTTACCTGAAAGAATTTTCTCAGCATAGCGTTTTAAAGCTTTTATTTTTCTGTACCTAAGATGCCGCTTTTGTAGAAACGAGCTTATTTTTTCTCCCCGTGTAATTGCTTTGTAGATACCGGGTATGTACATACATACGTACATGTGTGCATGAAAAATATAGTGCGCAACTACATTATCGCCGAGAACGTGATATTGGTAAGAACTTTTTCGTTCTCGCCCTCTATCATACGATAAACAATATTCATAGCATCGTCTCGTTATCGTTCTCGGTCCCGATAACGAGAACGATACTTATCGGTTCTCGATGAAGCACTAATTCTTACACTAATGTACTTAAATAGAGGACTGCACATTGAGAAACAGCGGAAAAAAGAAATTTCTTTCAGATATGAACACCTTTGTACGTGATATAGCAATTTTTCCCCATATCTATTTTTCGGATTTCTGCTTGTCTTCCATGAAAATATAGGTGAAAAAGGTTCCGAAAGTATAATTTTTATAGATTTTAACATGCCCTACGAGGAAATAAGCTTCAATTGAAGAAAAACAACTTTCAGTCACTTTTATCTGCCTTTTTTTGACAAAATTATTTATTTTTACTACCATTTTGGCGAAAAAGCCTTTTGAAAATGAAACAAATACCGTATAAAAAGAAAAAAAAATATTGCATCTTGTTCAGCGAGCCCAAAGCATAAAGTAAGTGCTTCAGTGGAAAAATTTATATATATACGGTCGTTTACGCAATGCCTCAAAAGATAACGTAACGACCTGGGGGTACTTAGGGTTCGTTAATATTACAAATTTCTTCTAAGTATCAAATGTTATCACAAGATGTCACAGACTCAAATAAATCAAGAGCGTTGAAAATCCAAGCACTTTCGATATTTTTTGGGTTAGTCTAATGGTAGGCGCGTGCGTCATCCGATTTCATTCATTTTTTATCCCGTGAACTTTGCTTCAAGTTGTAGCCTGTTAATGAATTAATTATCTTGTTTAGTTTTGCCACAGACTCACAGACAGACAGAGGGACAAAACAAATAGATTCAAGTAGGAGCGCTGCTCAAGAATGTGTATGGACACTTTACTTCAAATGCCACGTCCCCTGCTATGAAATCCAAGTGGTGTGACAAGGTGAATATACCCTGAGTGTAATATAGGATTTTGAAGTAAGAGCGTAACTTTAGCAGAAGAAATCTTACATCGATTCTTAATCAAAAATTAAGAAAAAACTTGAAATGCTTCATAGAATTTGAAGTAAGAACTACTTCACTCGATCCGATTACATTTGATGACATTAACTACGTAGTGTTAGGAAAAGTGAGAGTGCTTGTATTTGATAGTATGGCAATTCTTATATTTATGTAAAAGTAACATTTCTAAAACTATGTCTGTGGGGAAGTATATGGATGCGGTTGGTATTGGAACAAAATAAACCATTTAGACATGCAATCAAATAATGACTATTTTAGCTATATTATAGCGGAGCAGCTTTAATGCCCTCCTTCCTCATAAGCAGAAAAAAGAAACCAGTTCAATAAAAATTATTTCGAATTGAACTTTTTAGGAATATCGATTTACTATCGATGCAATTGTGAAAACATTGGGCTTCAACGAAAAAAAAAAAAAAATTACAATGCTTTTGCGTTAGACTGTAACCAAGGCTTTACCCAGAGTAAGGTTTCCGACCCTAAGCGCAATATGTAAAAAAAAAAAAATATGAGAGATCAAAGAAGAGATTTTTTGGAACTGCTGAGCTTATGATTCTTTTAGGAGTAATTTAAACCTGTTCTTAAATCCAATTCCCAATAAAATATGCAATAAGTGTTAAACCACGGTCATTTTTGCAGTTATAAATTGAAGAAGAAATTGTTTCACTTGTTAAATCCCACACATAAAATATCTAAGTAGGTGATGCTGGTGTGTATTAACTTCTTATCACTTACATCGCATTCGTAGAAAATTAAGGTATTACACCCGGTTGTATCCCATCTGAATGATACCTAAGCAACAACCCTTTTACGGCCAAATCAAACTCATCAACATTGCACTGCTGTGCGGTCGTTCGCTGTATGTGTGCCAACTGTGTCCAAGTCATAACACCGTTAGTTAGACCAGTGATTCTCAAATTAAGCATTATGTTCCCCTTGGGAAAGGTAGGATACAAGCTGAGGTGTCCGAGTGGCTGTAAAGAGACGGAAACGGAAAGTATAAGAAACTAGAAAAATTTTTGAAAATCATATTGACTGAGTCAAAACGCCTCAGATATGTTGGTTACTTATCCAAAAAAAAAAAAATCGTAATTCTCTCAAATTGGGAACAATTTTTACAAATTGAGCCTTAAACATAAGGAAAGTCCTCTCTCGCGCTCTCAAAATTTTTGTCAATCAATATTTGCTTCGAATTTTTTGGTAATACGGTCTTGGTCATTTGGTTTTGCTATTTAGATACTACAAGCTATAGTCTGTTTTGACAGGAGTGGTGAAAAACCTATTCATAAATGTGATTTCAGAAAATGACTTCTTGCTAACGTCTTTGTTATATTTTTGGCTTGACAATTGAGACAATTATTTTTATATTTTTATAAATTCTTTCCGCGGAAATACCTGACCTGACCCCTCAACTAAATCACAATATTTTTTGAGTGAATTTTTCAGCGGACTCCGATGTTTCCGTACAAATTGAAATTTCGAAGTCTTTTACATACATAAGTTTATTGGGTCTGATAGCACTTCCGAATAAATCCGTACAAATAAAATACACTTTTCTTAATTAAAAAATTTCCATAAAATAGCACGCTCAAGTTTGCAGACTCTTGAGAAGGCTCGTCTTAGCCGATATTGTAGTTTTTTTTTTGTATACTTGCCGTTATCAGCTTTGTGTGGACAGTGCTGATTAAAATAAGACACATAAATGGCACAAATTACTTAAAATATATAGTAACTACTCGCTTATCTTTTAATAGAATCACATCATGTTTCGCCTAATTAAAGTATAAGTCATTAGAAGTATTGTAAAGTGATTGCTATTTAAAATGGGATCAGAAAAACATTGCACAATTGAGAAAAGACAAATAGTATGAAAAATGCATGAAGTATGGAAAAAAGTGGAGGAAAGTGCTAAAATCATTTAGAGAACTCGAATAAAAGTAAGAGAATCCCGATATGTTGATCCTCTGCCGCACAGAAAGCTTGATGTTACATACCCAACACAAAATGCCAAAATCTTGTGGAGAGAGTGGGACAGGTTCACACCTGTCATCAAAATCAGAGGCTACAGCACATAATATTAAGGATTTTAATATTTGTACATACCAACAAATCAACAAATGGAATTTTAGCACTATTTTTTTCAGATTGTGCCATTTATGTGTCCAGCTCATTTCATCGAATTTTTAACATTTTTACAATTGCGGTTTTCCTTATTAATGAATTATAGCTCAAATCTACATTATTATTGAATGAACCAAACACTTGTTGTTTGTTAATAATATTTACGATAACGAAGCATAATAAAAAACACATTTAAAAAAAATGTGCCGTTTATATGTCCAAGGCTGTATTTACTCATACGTTTCTTACTTATGAACATAATGTGACCTCTGTGTACAGCCAAGTTCATCAAAATGAGTAATGCTATTGATTATACGTGTCAAAGGACAACAAAATCCTCTTCTTAACAAAAAAAACCTCAAGGACCAAAAATAAATTGAATTCTAATGAGAAAGTCTACCACTTAATTTGCATATAATTTCTCAGGTAGATTTCAGAAATTTTTAAAAATCAATTATTCAAACACATTCTTTATTCAATGCAAGAAATTTAATTCGAGTATTCTACCGCCGCTTTAATTATCAAATGGAATGTTTTGAAAATGATTATATATTTTCAATTTCATTTAATTCGTATCTATTGCACATATTTAAATTTACTATAAAGTGAGAAGCAACTGATGAAAAATATGCCTTCAATGTAGGCACATTTCTTAATAAGCTTAAGAAACACTGAGTTGGACCTTCTCCACCTCATGCAGTGTTGTGCTTACTATTTATTCTGGCCCCAAAAACGAGCACTTTCTTTATTATGCCTTGCATTTATTTCTCGATCAAAAGTTATTTGCTCATCTTAGATTGAACATTAAACGGATACTAAAATATTTGGCCTCCACACGCAACTTTTACCCCCATTCTCGTTTTTTGATACATGTTAATGCCAAATAGAAAAGCATATAGAGGCAAAGAAAACAAGGAAAAGTAAAGAAAAGAAATGGAAGAAATGGAAGAAATTGTCATGTAAGAACTCATTGACAGGGACATAAGCACACTGGTTTTATGGCCACAAGATATGACCAAAATATATGATTACCATGTGTCCAAGTGTCCATATGCGCACAAATACACATGCAAGTAACCCCACTATAAATACTTGTATCCTGCATCGGCATCTCATCGGCATAAATAGGCATTCTTGTGTGTGTGAGTCAGTATGTGATCCAGATCCAAAAAGTGATCCAGGTAGGACATTTTGTGTTGCTGCTCGTAAAAATCTTACCAAAGTAGAACATATGTTTGATATTTATATCTTCTCCCTTTTTTTATTTTACATTTGTTATCAGAGTTAACTTAATATTTTGCTGTATTTGAGTTGAAATGAGTTAACTCATGCACTTGAAGAAATTTTTGCGAAAATTTCAAAAGGTATTCAACATATTTACATTTTTTGGAATGATGTAAGTTTTATTTTATTTATATAAATACATCTACCAGCAAACCCTGCAAGAGGTTAAATTTGTAGTAGTTTTACAACCCAGACAGCAAAAGCATCGATGCCTCATTGAAGTTTCATCAAGACATTGGTATCAATCATCGTTACACTTTTGGAAGGAAGCTTATCCATACATACGCTACCAGCCAAACTAGTTCTAAGGATAAACTAGTTTTTCCTAGGCCAAACGACTGGATCCGATGCGTGTTAGGATGAACCACTGTAGTCTCTGAAGATTTTAGTACATTTGGGAAAAAAAGTGGCTTACGGCCGTTTACATACCTCAATATAACCAACACCGAGAGCCCTACAACCAAAGCTATTTCCTACCAATAATGCTCGATGCTTTGGCACGAGATACTAAAGGATACTGATCAGTGCGCAATCACTCCGTGTCACAGCCCAAAGGACAATACATTCTGTTCCGTACTATCGAACAAGCTGGGGTCACACTCGAATTCTTCACTGCCACCAGGACTTCATTGATTTTTCGCGTCGAGTGTACCATTAGCTCTATAAATTGCCGACAGTATAGCAGAATGTGGAAAAGTGAACAATAAATATGCATTTCTTCCAGCAACCATTTTGTAAAGAGTTCGATGACAATGGCACCTAAAACAAAATTCGGTGCAGTGCCCTGTATCCCACCTTGTTTGTCTTTATTTATTAGTTAGCACTGTGTTCAATTCTTAAGTCAAACTAAGAGCGATGGAACATCCCGCGAGGTCTTCGCAATTTTTTTTTTTTTAATAAAAAATTATATTTTTATAAGTGTACTCTATCAAAGGTGGGTTAACTATTTAAATATTAATAAATAAATTTTGAAATGTTACTCTTTGTTTACTTTTTTTCTGTAAGTTTTCTGACCAGATGCTTAGATCTAACGAAAATATTGTGTACGTAGAAGTTCCATTTCTGTATATCCGATTTAAATCTCATTTCTTTTGCCCATTGTCGTATCTTGTTGTCATCGTAAAAATCCTTAACTAATAGCACTAACGGTAATTGCAATGTCGCGTGTTGGGTGACCATTTTCAGGTGGACATATTGGATACCATAAAGAAATAAAGTAAAAAAATCTAAACCAACATCCTTATCCATTTCAATGAAATCCATTTCAGTTATTTCAGTATCAGTCTGTTTGTCTGTCTGTCTCATAGAATTGCGGGCATCATTTGGAAATAAATTCGACGTTTATGCATGGAGGACGACGAAGCTGATTTCATCTCCTGAACAACTACTACTCAGTTACGTGAGCTGATTACGTTAGTCACGATTCACGCCTGAGTGCTGGAATGACTTGTGGTATGTTGGTCATCGAATGTCCGTTTTGTCCTTGCGGGAATTGGTTGTGTGAAAATGTTCTGATGAGCATTTCAGTGAGTTCGGATTTTTATTACCAGATATGCGAATATTTTGTTTGTTTGTTTTTTCTATACACTCTACTAACTGAAAGGGAATACATTGCAACTTATGGAAATTATGATGAGAGCAATGTATTTGTGTATGTCCGTTTGAAAAGTCATCTCAGTAAAGTTTATCACAGCAAACTATTAAAAAGCTAAACTATTTTCTAAGCTCTGTAAGCTTTTTGACGTTTACTACCAACAAAACAAATGATGTATGCTGTAACAGCTTCATAAATATGCTCTTCACATTGATGAAGTTACTCATTATCATATTGAAACTTAAAACAAACAATTCGCTGAAACGAATTCTCCAATCGATGCCTTCCTCTTTTATTTTTTATTGTTGCTGTAATGCTCAAGTGTAGTCGTCATGACCGATTTATTATTTCGTGGGTTTTTTCTTATTTTACTTTAAGTCAATTCAATGTATGTTCAAATGATTTTGCATTATTTGTTGTTGTTTTCGTTGCTGTTGATGATGCTTTTTGAGATGCTTTTAGGATGCTTGATCCTGGTGGCTAAACATAGAAAGTCAATGCATGCTAAATGACAACAGTTAGGTGCTTCGTTTGGTCTACATCATTTGTTTATTCATCGAAAAGCAAATCGTAAAAATTATGTTGATGAGTCATCAAAAAAACATTCGGTTTGTCGTCCTCAAATGTCACACTTAAAAAACAAACAGGCACATCGAATCATTTTTGCCCCAAAAAAAGAAATCATTTCTCACTTTTTTTCAATGAAACTTTGAAAATCAACAAACTCAGTGATAAAACATAAGATGAAGGAGGGGGAAGTACACAAACATATTTGATTTTTCAAATAAACATATCGGTCATTCCTTAAATAGCTACACTCTGTTTTGCCTTTTCGTACGATATTTCTGATTTTTATATTTATATATTGTTTAGTGCTTATCTATAGGCGAATTTTGAACTTACATATTAAAGTTTCAAAAAAGTTAAGAGTACTTCAAAATTGGAATCAAAAATTTTCTGAAACGGAGTATCTCTATACTCCTATATATCGTTTGTGCTTAAAAATGTTTTCAATTGAAAATAAATAAAAAAATTTCCTGAACCAAAAATTGACTATCATATTTTAAAAATTGTATGTCATAACATCGTTTTATTGTTTAATTTTTTTAAATGTTATTCGTCAGTGAATCCTAAGATGCATTGTCTGTTTTCAAATTGAAATTCCCGACATAGCTTTAGAAAATATGAATTTTTCATGAAGGTACGCACCAGTCCAATTATATGAATTGCATGTTAAGTGTTCAGTTATTTAAAGAATGACCGCTAGTTATTGTAAAGATGAAAGTCGATAGAGCCTCGATTTTGCCCACAACAGCAAGCCTAGAGCCAACAACAGGATTTTATATATATATATATATACATACGACTACTATTTTTTAGATAAACTATTATTATAAAAGATAATCAAGTCAATTAAGAAAACCTCAGAAAAGTGTATTACTTTTATAATTAATTACAATAACATAGCGGTTGCATGCAAACTGCATCATCGGATGAGAACACCCAGGTGACAACGTCAGTAACTAGAGAAGCCAGTGGTGTCAAGTGCTCAGCTTTTATAGCCACCAAACATTGAGTTAAAGAACAGAGCGACTGCACAACCAAAACCCGGGATTCGTGCCGCTGAAGTGAGCTCATCGTTAGACCATCAACAGCAGTCGGACAGTAAGCAGCTTCTTATTTGAATAAAGACCCCCTCCCCGTTACCGCAGTCTATTAACTCTTGGTTTCATTTCCTTGTAAATTTTCATTTTGACTGTAACCTTTGACAAGCGAAAGCTTTGGAAAAGTTTTTTTTAGTCCCCTTTCGTCTAATTATTGGATCGCGTGAAGTATTAAAAAATCGAAGTATGTTCCGAAGACAATGGCTTACGAAAACTTATAGTTGTCCAAATTCAGTTGTTAGTTTCCAGTTAAGTAACCGTAGAGTAATGCTGGTAGCACGTTTGACTTGAATGAATCGATATTGAGCTTTCAGATACCTTTTTTTGTTGCGGCACATGGTGTGTATCATGCCAAGCATAGCTCTGGCTTTTCTTATTGGGCAGCCTAAGTGTATCATAGTGTCGCTGCCTGCGGCTACTTAAATATTTTAATAATTTTAAATAATGCAGCTGTCAGCTTTTTTGACCTTCCGGCTCAGCATAATTTGTTATTGGTCAAGTACATCTGCATTTATTATTTCATCCGATTTCAAATGAGGAGGACTATGTAAAAATGTCCCTTTTGCATCTACGCCATATTATATTATTCTGAGTAAAAAGTAGTAGGTATTGTTATAAATATAAAGCGAAACAGAATTATTCAAGCGCTTGATCTAGTCCTCCATACATTTTTCGTAGGCTGATTGCATTTTAGTCTTCAGTGAATTTGCTTTTATGACTTCAACCGACGCAAAGCACCTTCCTTGATAAAATAATTTTAGTTTCGGGAACAGAAAAAAAGTCAGACGGGGCCATACCAGATGCATACACAACTTGGTCAATGATGCTTTTATGCAATGAAACATCGAGGTGCAAAGTCCATGAGTTGTTCTTTCACAAATCGGGACGTCTAAATAATGTTCAGTATGTACCCTATGAACGTGATATAAAATTTTCACCAAAAAATATTTTTTTTTCAATTTATTTAACAATTCGAGATACACACAGTGAAGTAATTTAACGATTTACCAATGTTCTCGAGTAGATATCCGTTTCATTTTTTGGAATACACTAAATGTTTCAAGAGGCCTTAAGCTTTTGCAAATGGAAGAATTTAACCACAGCTTGCAACTGGAATATTTTTAGTTTCAGTCAAATAAATATCAGTTTACAATTGACAGTTACAAAAAAAATATATATATGAGGCGTCCAGTTGCAAAACTGGCCAATTCCAAAAAAATCAAATTTTGAGATACTCTCATATATCAAAATCTAGAACATGCTTCATCTTTCCATGTTTTTAGATAAAAAAAAATTTTTTTTCCAAAATATTACAGACAGACGTTGTTCTGCCCTTTTCTGTTCATGTCCCAGCCCTACACGCATCCCTATACCCATCCCTATTTCCACCCCTATCCCCATCGTTACCTCAACCCTAACCACATCCCCATAGCTATCCCCATCCCTATCTCTATCCCCATCCCTATCCCAATCCCCTATCCCAGTGGCGTCACTTCACCAAATCTTGGGGGCGGCGAGAATTATGTTATTGAATTGATGTGTTGAATAATAACAAGTATCAGATCATTGGGGGGCCAATGCCCTCCCCAGCCCCACTGAATTGACGCCACTACGCCATCCCCATCACTATCCCTTCACTTTGACAGTAAATGTGAAATTTGTTTAATCAACAAAATAAATAACTACTCAAATATTGACACCAAAAACGAAATAAAGTTGAATTTGAAAAATGAAGTGATAAATTGAAAAATTTCGGTTTTTTGCAATTTTCCGAGTTTTCTTTCAAATTTTTCCAAATTTTTTTACTTTAAACCTTCCTTGAACAATTACAATCCCAAAAAAAAATTATTCAAATCGGTAGAGCCGTTCGCGAGCCTTTGCGAATCCATTTTTATACATATAGTAGATAGTATATAGATGCATAGATTTCAAAACCGGCCAAGTCCATGAACTTGCTTTCAAAACATTCATAATCATTTCAGTACATTGAAATCAAAACCGGTCAACTCCACTTTTTTTTCAAACAAGACTTGTTGATCACTTTGTTCAATGGATCATAACCCGCCAGGTTCAAAATTGTTTTCTCAAGAACATAGACAGATGAAACTCGAGAAGTCTGATCCGGCGTGTTTTGAGTAAGAAATTTTATGGGAAATACGTTATAATTTTTCAATGAGCACAGATGAACGTTTTTCGTTGTTTTTCCAAAAGTATGAAAAAGAGACTTGGCCGGTTTTGCAACTGGACGCCTCATATATATATATATATAAAACAAATTTGACAGAAACTATGACACTAATGATGCATAACATTATACATTAAAAGAACATTACTTTGCCTTACGACTGCAACTAGAACATTGAACCGCTTGCATTTTAAAATTTTTTCGGTCACATTTCTCCTTAAATTTTAGTAGGACTTGCAAATAGAATCAAAACACAAAAACAAACAGGAAAGCAAACCATTGAAAATTTTATTAAGTTACAAAAAAAAAACCCGAAATCTCGTCTAATTGCATTTAAAATTGTGCACCATAAAATGTGCTTACGAAATAAATAATTGCAATAGCATTTTTGCAACTACTTACTTACTCTCTGTCTCCTCACTTTCTACTCGCTGTGCGAATATCGTCACTGTACAAAGGGAGCGACATTTGATGCAAACGGATGCTGCGTGCTCGTAAATGGTGCCGCTACTGGTGCTAATGTCAGGCGTATACGGGACGACATGCAGACAATGGCAATGGCAGCGGCATCCTTCAGTTGTTGGGTAAAGGCCGTACAGAGCCTCTGTGTAGTTGCTGTTTGTGTTCGCATGCAAAAAGTGCATCCAACATTTAACATGTAGTATCCTGTATTCAGATTCAAGTTTGGATTTTCATTTTCATGCGATTAACGTGCGGCGCATAATTTCAGCTAATTTTCTAATTAAAATGGAATTTATGTATTTTTCACATCGTCGAATTATTTCTCTCTACATATTATTAGACTAAAACAATAATGGGCTGAAATAAAATTTATATTTTTATAAAAAGAATTTGTTTTGAAAAAACTTCTTAGGAATTCGAAATTCATGCTGAAAGTTTATGATTCAGATACATCCAAATAGGCAGTTTTTGAGTTCCTGAACATATACGTAGGTAATTACAAATAAACATATATGTATTTTTGATTGGAATTAATTTTGTTTCATACTTGCAAACATCTACTTTCAATCACGGCAAAAATTACATCTTAATGTTCTGTCAAATTTGATTAAGCTCTGATGAAACTTTTTATGTCTAAAATGCATTTCTTTACAGGATGGTGTGTTCATCTGGAGAAAAAGCCGAATATAAATTTGAAAAGGTTCGTGACCATTTCTCTACAAGAACTTATACATATCTTATTGTTAGAACGATAAGAAGATCTCATCAATTAATTAAAGTTTTGCAAGACAGTTATCTTCCGACATTATATTCTTAGCTTGTCTGGATCAATTGGATGTGTACTTGTAAGAGCCAAATGGATTACATTTTTGTTTTGCCTGTTATTTCTACTGAATTTTCGTCAGAGTGAAAAAGTTTTCGTTCGTATTTTCGTGGCTGGTACTACCAAATCCAGGCATGGGTTGGTCTGCTATGATACCCATTTTTTATGATTTGTCTTGGATATAATTTTTCTTTTTGCTACTTTAATAAGATTTTTTAATTTCGAATTTGCCATTTACATGCATATGTCGAATTCATAACTTACATGAATTAAACATTCAAATAGACGGATCTATGCTGGTAGTAGAGATATTCCAATATCTTTGTTTTGGAGGCGTACTGTGCATATCGGGCACCAGGGGAAAAATATTTGCTTGCCCCTACCGTAAAAAATTTCCATGTTTTTTTAACAAAAATTCTATTAAACTCACCCAAAAAAAAAGGACCTCATTTTTCACATTCAAAAACTCTAGCAAAATGAAATATATTTCACTAAAACTGTGAAAGTTTCCACGTACACATTCAAATTTCCTAAATCGATTTAGTTTCATTCACTAAGACATAAAAAATTTCCTCATATTTGACTTTCAAAAACCATAGCAAATTGAGATGTATTTCACGACCGTTTTGCCGCCCCCTCAATAATTGGGCCTTGTCAAAAATATTTTTCAATTCTAATATGAATTCAAAAAAAGTAATTCTAAAAACAGTTTTATACTCAAAAACAAATACAAATATAAATTTTTTAACCAATAGTTACATTCGTCTTCACAATTTCCTTACTAAATGCATTCAAAATTACAAACAAGAAGACAATTCTTCACCAAACGAATACTTCAAACATCAACTTCAAATTTCCTGCTTCGATCCATCATCAGAATTCAGACACAGATAAATATTGCTGCACACATCTTATTTATTTTATCATTTTCTAAATCAAAAAACGAATTTTATGCCAATCGAGAGCCTACGAACTTTTAAATCAAATGCTCGCAACGTATTTCTTATCGCTTGCGAATTATAGTTCCTCAGGAGCGAATTGTCACGATGAAAACAAGCTTTTGTAAACTTCTGTTTAAGACGAACATTGATTCTCGAAACATGAGCTTCATTTAGATAATGGCTACATCGAGGCACCGAATGTCAGATATTTCCACATATATCGATACAATATATAGCAACGAGCCAGAGATCGATGAAATATTTATGGAACCTTTGCTGAACCCATATACTCCTATTGGAGGATATTTTTAGTATCAAGCAGTATATGGTCTTCTTGAATACTAAAAAAAAAATATATATATTCGC
Source organism: Meiosimyza decipiens (assembly GCA_963680825.1). Classification (NCBI taxonomy): domain Eukaryota; kingdom Metazoa; phylum Arthropoda; class Insecta; order Diptera; family Lauxaniidae; genus Meiosimyza; species Meiosimyza decipiens. Next base: position 2,064,625 of record OY804260.1, read on the forward strand.
ATATGCAATGCGGTATATCAAAATATCCTAATTTACATAACACATTGGAGTCTTCCAAAAATATGAAAAACTTATTGAACACGTTGACTTTTTTTGTTGCCCCCACTCTTATGTACACTAACATGTTTTTACTTCCTCCACTGGAAATTTGCATCCAAGGAGTTTTTGTTTCGCTTTATTTATTTAATATTCCAAACTATTGAAGTATCAATTTCAAACTGATGCTGCAGAAGAGCCCCATAAAATTTCTAGCAAAATATTTTCAATACTTTCGTAAAATTTTCATTAAGTGAGTTTTTGCTTGCAGCATTTGCTGCTTGTGGAAAATATGAAAATTCACAAAATTTCGGAAACCAATTGAAATATATTACATAATCCGAGAAATGAGAGTACAGGTAGCATTTCGTGATGATGGTGTTGGTGACATCTGCCTTAAATTATTTTTTGAATTTTATTCAGCATGCAATATTTTTGTTGTTTCTTTGTTTCATGCAAATTGGTAAACTTAAAAGACACCCACCTCAGCTCGTATACATAGCAGATATGCCGCAGGTGAGTAATACAATTTTGAAGAATTCAGTTTGCAAAAATCTATAACGGTATGATTTTCCCTAGCTTATTGGAAAAATAAAAATTCATTTAAGTCAACACTACGGTTGGTCCTGTAATTCTAATTTATGAATAGATTTTTTTCTTTAACACTTACGAGAACATATTCCCAACCACAAGAACATTTTCAGTTTACTTGTTTTACTGGTGAGGAGAAAAAAAAATATTTTAATTTGATTCTAATCTTTAAGATATAAAAAGAGCCAGTTTCATAAGCTAAACTATTTTTTCGTCTTGTTCTTTTAATAAGGTAACTTTTTCAAACCCTCCAGGGAAAAGTGTGAAAATAAATTTACGCTACCCGAAAATACTAACGCGCGCATTTAAGATGCCATTAAAAAAAACCCTTTACCGAAATTGCACACCGTTTCATAAGAAGATACTTTTACACAACGGTATTGTGTCTTAATTTATATCAAGGATTATAATAAACAAACTAATCTGCAGCAATAAACACTAAAAACTCCCTGAAGCGCAAACAGACTGAGATTTTAAGATTATTTTGGAAAAGGTAATAAAATTCGGCAAAACTTGCACCCATCTACCAGCCAAGTTATGTGCTGCCCACACTCGCCGGTAGCAGCAGCAGGAACAGCGGCAGCTATTGGATTTGGGAGTCGGATTGAAATTGAAGTTCAATTTCATAAGAGTAAAACCATTGCAATCCTTTCGCCTGAAATATTCTGTATCCGTTGTAAGATTATTTCGATTTCGCATGTTTATGAGTGTCAGTTCGACATAAGTATCTATTATGAGCATCTTTTTTACGTTTAGTTTTACACCCGTGCGATTGCAATTCGTTTCAGTTGCTGACCATTGAGGAGAAAACGTGTTCGATTGTTTTCTTCGGCGTATCCTTTTCCTTTTTTGTTATTAACCATAAATTGAATGTTAAAGTGATAATTAGGCTTGGTGCCGTATTGTGTTTTGTGTAATTTTCATATTAGGAGATTAGGTGGACCTTTGGAGTTCATAGAATTTGTATTTTCAACTAAGTACATACCTGCTACTGATATCCTTAAGCTCCCTGATTCAATTTTTTATGTTGTGACAGTTCGTTTTGATTAATGACAAATAATTTGCTATAATTTTGGCGCTATAATTTTGTTAGTTTGGTTTGTGTTAAAATAACCTTCCAGATGAAACTGAAATTGGGTATTGGGTCTCATGGAAACCGGTTAAAGTATAATTTTACACAATTAGATATAATAGCCTGGTGGCAAATAAAATTGGAGCAAATAATGCAATGTAGAAGTTATAATTATTTACCTCATAAAAAGACATTTAAATTATCATACCCCAAGGGAGATCGGCAACCGCAGTCGAAGATAGTGGCTCAAAGACGAATTTTCGAATATTTCATTATCACGCTTATATCTTTTGGCTTTTGAGAAGTTCAGGAAGTTTTCAACAAAAAGTTTGTATAAAATTTTGCTCGTAGGTGTTACCATGTAAGATTTCTTTGAAATCTGATGCTCCGTAATTGACTTTTTTGTGGAGGAAGCTTATTTATTCCAACAATTTTCCACCCAGAATTTCCTCAACCAGTACTCGTACTTCCTTGTCTCGTCGCCGCTACTTTGATTGTATATAAACGTCTTCGAAAATACAATCTTTGAGTACCAATTTCAGTTTCGGGAACTTAGAATTTACATGGTGGTATGAAAGGTACTTACGGTGGCTATGAAAGCACATTAACATGATTTTTTGGCAGAGTTAATAAGTTCGTTGTCGTGCAACAAGCAGCAACTCCTTTGATCTTTGTATTCTGACCGCACACGCTGAATGCTTTGAACTTAAAGGTAGAATAATGCAGATACAGTTCGGAAACTTTGAATAAACTCGTGATGCACTATCACCATTCTTGTATTATCAACAGACTCGTTACCTTCGCAAAAACGCTTATGCATGACAACTGCGTGAGATGTGATAATAGTTGTGAATACAACACAGATGACGTTTACAAAATATTTTTCCAATATTAATGATTTTTAGGAAATTGCAATGTTTCATATTTTGATTTCTTTAAAAGCCATGTCCTCGAACATCGATTGTTTTTGATAAGAAGCCTTGATTTATAGCTATCTGAAGTTGGAAATATCGAGTGTGCTAGCTCTGAACAGCCTTAACGAATGGAAATAAATAGCACATGAAAATATAAAAACGCAACTTAACGCGATTTGGAAATCTTTCAAATGAGAAATATTAAAAAAGTGTCTCCTCACAATCCTACCTATAACTGAATACACAGTCTTATTTCAAAATTGCGGATTTCCATAGAGCGGCGATGTAAAAACGTAATTTTTAAGAATCAAGATAACAGCTACTCAGACTTTTATCTAATGCAAAAATTCAACTCATTTTTCTGATCCCCCTTATATTGTCCCGGTGGATATAATCACATCAATCGAATTCGTGTCCACCTGAATAGGTACCTTGATTTTCATTTAATCTTATAAATGTGTATTTCTGGCTGCATTTTATAAAAAATAAAGTGCACTTTGGTTGAACTTTCTTCGATCATGTCGCGTGTTTGCTTTCTGCTGTTACCACTTATTGTTCGCAACAATCTCGTTTTGCTTGCACTGCTGACGGGTTATATAAGCAATCCCTGTCATCAGCCTTCGTTGTCTGTTTGTGTGCCCGTCTTCACGTCTGTCCACGTTTGCTCTGTCTAAATTGTTTTTGCACGTTATCCTTTACGAGGGATAAAACTGCACATATGTTGTTGGTGCTTGTTTGTTCGTTGCAACTTTTCTTTTTATTTAATCCTGTCGCAGCTCTTGCAAAAATAAACTTTGCACATTATGCTGCAACACTCGTTGTTTGTTGGTTGATTCGCCGTTATATTTGATATGTGCGTTTCATGTCTCAGGGTTGCCAAACGCTATGGAATCTACTAAATTTCAAAGCTCAGAAACGCATTTAACCAGAAATTAACTACTGAATCCATGTGTCATTTTCTCAATGACATTTTATTTCAATACATTTTTGACTTCCAACGCATTAAGCACTAAATTTGTTCTTTTCTTGATCTTCTTGAACTATGAGCAGCAATAAACTGACATCTGAAACGAATGCTTCAGCTAGAAACACATTGAGAGTTCTTGATGATTTTAGAAACATACTAACCGCATGCCATGGAAAGTTAGGCTACCATATTTTTCTGGTCTAGTTAATATATAAACTTCGTGTAGTAGCGGAATTTCCGTGGGTTTTTTTTTTTTTTGTATACGTAGTATTTTCGGGCTAATGGTCATTTAGATTCCAAAACGATGTCTACAATAGTTAACTACATCAGTAATCGGTTGTTGTACCCATATAATTAGTGGGACTACTGAAGGGCTCTACAAAGATACAACAGAAGTAGGCTACCACGTTGACAGAACTTTCTATGATTTGGTTACGCTAGCATATGCACTACAAGCCGCCAGATTCATTTAAAGCCTAAATTGCTTTCGATTATCCCAGGAGATAACGAGACATGAGGGCTTAAATATTTTTGTCAATCTATCGGTATACAGTCTGCTTAAGCCTTAAGCCCACTTTTGTATTTTTTTTTAACCACCTGCGATTTACGTAAAAAAATTTAAGAACATTATTGGCAACTCTACCTTCCAGGGATGCTATCGACTTGTGTACTTTGGTCCTTATGTTGTTTGAGCTTACTTGTTATACTGCCACATTGCTGACGCCCTCAAATCAAAAAGGATTTACAAAAGTGCCAGTTTACTATTGCAGTGACCAACCAAGTGACGAGTAGTTTGTTTCCAACAAAATAAGAAAATTTAATCAAATCACTATTACCGATACTCAAACGAATCGAAAGCGAGTAGCAAATCATAAGTGGACTTGGTAGGTATTGGATTCAAATGGGTTGAAATCAAGCAGTGTCTTACGTTTGAAAATATTTACAGTAGAGATGAATAGTGCAAGACTGTGGACTTGCGAATACATTTGAAATATTGCTTGACTTAAGCTCATGCTAAGGGGTGAACTTTTAAGCGTTTGGTTTTTAAAAAGAACTGACTCTTTGCAATTGTGAATGAAATATTTATTTGGGGTAATACATCAATTTCAATTTCATGTAAATATTGCCCACGGCTACGTCTCACACACTTCACACTTTTTCCAGCATTTCGGCCGATATCTCACCTATGGCAGCTGTAATGTTGTTTTCTTGCAATTGTGGCTGGCTTGTTCTTGTACACGAGAGACTTCACTTAGCCCCACAAAAAATAGTCTAGTGGGTTCAAATCGCATGATCCTGGCGGCAAATGGACTGCTCCAAAACGAGAGCCTGATTGCTCACCAAACTCGCCTCTCAATAGGTCCATGGTATCGCGTGACATGTAGCACTGTCTTGTTGAAACCACATGACAACCAAGTCCAATTTATCTATTTTGGGCAACAACGCAAAGTTGCGATTTTCATTATTTTTGAAAAAGTATGATCCAATGATGCCGCCGACCCACAAACCATACCAAACAGTGCATTTTTCAGGGTGCATTGGAAGCTCTTGAGTTGCCTCTGGCTGCTCTTCAGAGCAAAGTCGACAATTCTGTTTCTTGACATACGCATTGAGCCAAAAATGAGCTTCTTTTCGGTAAGAACGCATTTCTCACAGAGCAGGAATTTTTATAATGAAATTCAAAGATTTGGCCGCACTGTCTATTTACGGTATAATGGCAAACTTTATTGAGCATTTTTGGCGTTGTCGCATGTCACGAATCACGCGTGATGTGTCAAAAAATTTTCACTGGAAAAACAAATGGCAAAAACATTATCGCGTTTATATGGCATATGGGATTTGAAGTTGTTTTATTTACCAAATATCCAAAAACAAAAAAAATTGTTGCAAATCTTGACACTCAGAAAGAACAATTCAAACTGTTCTTATGTGGCGGACTATTTTCAAATGCTTCAAGAGCAACTGGCTCGCAAAATTTTGTGTGTAGCGCTCCAAAATGTGTCTACTCGTATTTCGAGGTAAAAGGACTTCAGAACAGAATTTATGAGAGCTTTTTTCAGCTGCAGGTATTTTAGCAGTTAATTGATGTTGTGGCACGTAAATTATAAACAAAACAAGACAAAAAAGTAACGAATTTCAGCAACGGCATAGGAAACGAAAAGGAAAAGGAAATGCTTTCTTTCCAAGTGTCGCTGTAGGTCGGTCGGTTGGCCAGTGTCGTTGCACATTAAGTAAACCTGAGAGAAAGTCCCCGCCGTTTTTTGTATGACCATGGGTGCTGATGATGGTGGAACATCCGGTACCGGTGCAACACGCTGGTCAAGAGGCTAAGCAGTAACCAAAACTTTAAGTGAGGTCGAGTGTGTGAAAAAGCAGCGATGTGCTCTAAACAACCACCTAAACTAAAGAAAAAAAAACGTGTAGCAAAATATAAATTATTTAATTTTTTGTTGCGAAGCAAACAAAAAACAAAAATACAAGGAACGCACATCAGCGACATCTACATGCAGGGCAACACATTAAAATGTGAATCAGATGCACTCGTTATCACATACAGATTCACTGTACAATGGGACCGAAATAATTGTAGTTTTAGAGATATCGTCCTTGCCGTAGGTACAGAGGTTACAAATCATTGAAGTCTGCACAGGGCTGTGTTCATACCTTTTTCATTTCTGTTTCCATACGATTGCTTGGAATGCCGGACCCGAACGAGATCCTAATATCGAAAGCATCAAATTCTATTTTAGATTAAGTAGAAGATTTCTGTTTAAATGCTGGCACTAATGATTCCATTATATTTTTGGATGAAAAACTTCTATGCTTTGTCTGAAGCACGTTGATAACACAGGCCGACAAGATTTTAACCCAGAAACCAGAATATATTTTTCTGAAGGTTTTGAAGCGCTGAGTCCGAATCCGAGGATCAAGTCCCGCAATTGGCTCTGGTCTTCGAAATATTCTAACCTTAAAGGACTAGACCGCGTGTGTGATTTTCTGTTCCGCGCTCTCTCGTTTTCTGTTGCGAACGTGTTTTTTTTTAGTAAATTCCAAAGATGAAGAATATCTACTTTGATGACGTGAAAGGGGGGAGTTTTTTTTTTGTTAATATTTTTTTGGATGTTGAAAAACAAAATTTTCCCCCGGAAACAACACTGAAAAAAAAGTTTTATGAAGTACGCGTTTTGTCGAGAAGTATCTGGTCACGTTACTCTAAGCCCGAAATTCGATATTTTGCCCATTGATCGCAAATCTTTAAGATTTTTTTCCTTGAACGCAATTTGTCCCAATGTACATACATATAGTAGATGTAAAACGGTGTTGCTACACTAGAAATATTTGTTGAGCTTCTCTAAAAGGATAATTTTTTGTTGCTTATCCTGTGCACCTTGTTGCTTTTTTTTGTTGTTGCTAGTATTTTCCATGTTCATTGGCCACCTTCGGATAATTTAGAGCGAACTATTTGTTGGTGCGGCTTTTTTTTTTGTTTGTTTATTTTTTTTTACTTGATGGCAACACACATTGTCGCTATACATAGGTTTTAGGTTTCGCATTCATTTTTCTAGGTTTAGCTGCTCGGACAGGTAATAAATACAATTTTTAATGGCTTTGCCGCATTTTTTGATAGCCAAGCAAAAATTGTGTGATGAAGTGTTGCAGCGTTAAAAATCTAATGGATATTTTAATAGTTGGCGCATTAGGTGTTCGGATAAATTATGAACGTAACGCATATGCCATAAGGTGACCACATTTGACATGTAACTATTACCAAAATAAGTCAATTTAAAAGCTATAAAGGAAAGAAAATATCATTGAAAAATAACTGCAGCAAGTTCGGTTATGTATTCTAGAACCACATGTAATCAAAGGTAAGCATTTTTTTTTCTTGATATATATTTAGTAAAACTTGAGGCGTTATGGCCAGTTGGAATTAAAAAAATATCGATTTTATTTTCTTGCATTTCGTGATGTTCATACGAGTATTCTTGAGAATACCCAATAAATATTGTGTGGTGATGCGACAAGTATTATGGCAATTACAGGCATATTTTGAAGCTGTATTTTTCTTAAAACTATGTTTTATTAATCGGTGATCAATATGTCTCGAGAACAACATAACCAATCAGGTTTAAATTTAATATTTCGCTTATTCCGACGATTAACAACTAGAATTTACTGCACATCAACTACATTTTCAATATGTTTTTATTTCACATATATAGTTCAAAAGTATTGTGATCACCGATCGGAAAAAATTTTTATAAAAACAATATATAAAAATAAACTAGAGTATTACTAGGTGACTTTATCAATTGCAATACGAATTTTCCAAAAATATGTATACTCTTTCCAAAAAAAATTGTTAATAAATCACATTTTTTCACCAATATACCTAGGCATAACCCCTTAAAACACAAATAAAACAACAGTTATTGAGTTATGTTCTAGAGATCAATTTACATATTTAGCAATTTCGACTATAAATCGAATCGGTTGATTACATTCTTCGAAACAGCTGCTTAATTTTAATAAGCTGGTATCAATATTTGCATTACCTTCATGATTGGCTACCGTATTTTGTCGCTGCAACGCAACATTACGGCAACAGTTTAGTTTGTTGATTTGATGTTTGGCAACACTTTACAATTGTCACGAAAACAAATTCAGCACTTTGTGGACCACGAATTTTTTTTACAATCTGTATAAGAGTTGCCACTCATAGCTGCAATTTCACTAAAAATTGGAGTTTTTAAAATAAATTTTATACAATTGCTACTTGTTGGAATTTTTTTTTTTGGGTTTTCCTGTTGCTTAACGTTGTCATTTAAAACATCTCAGTGCCAATCAAGCAAACAAATAAAAATTATTAATATTATTTTTGACAAAAGGCTGCTTAGTGACAAATTTTTTTTTATTAAAAAAAATGTAAAAAAAAAATTTTTCGAGCTTTAATTTTACTACGCCGACGTTTCGCAGTTTGCTTGACTGCTTCCGCAGGGCTATTTTTTAAATCTAAAATTTATTAAGTACGAAAAATGGATAGCAGTGTGGCCTTTATTTTGTGTTGACGAATAAAATCAGATTTAAGAAGCCTTACGCATTAGACGAAGATGCCGTGATACGGCTTATCCTTTGGAATTACCAGATTCAAAGTATGTATGTAAATGATGTTTAAATATCGTGAAAACAGTTTGTTTCTTTGTAGGTGTAGAAAATCTTTTTTTATATGTAATTTTTTGATTAAAATTGTAAATTATAGTTTTTACTTACGAGTAATTTTCCATTTTTTTTCCTCAGGCGACATCAAAATCACTAAGTTCTCAAATTCCAGATGACAGTTCAGGCAAACTTTTCGCTTAATTAATTGTGAGACTTTCTAAGTACTCGTAGAAATACATAGTTCTTTGCAATTTTATAGCGTATTATCAGCTGTTGTTCAGCTGTTATCAATTCCTGTAATATCCTGCACTTACGTTCTTGGTGGATATCAAAGAGCAGTGTCGAAAGTGTTGAAAAAATTATACGTGTGATAAAAAAAAAACTTTGTCCGAAGTAGATAAACTTGAATATACTTGAGAATAAAGGCCATTTAGCAAAGCGATAATTTTACAATAAATATAATTAATTTATATACTTTATAGAACTTTTACGTTCAGTACTTTTAGTGCAAAAACAACAAAAAAATTACAAGCTTTCAACGGAGTGCTCGTCAAGAAATGTTTAATATCAAAAGAGTTGCAGGAGCAATTGCATGTAAAGGGAGAAAGAATATAGAGTCTTGTCGCACAGTGTTTGTGTTTTTCGCTAGATTTTAACTGGTCAATGCGAAAAATTAAATAAAGTGTGTTTGCAGACTCTTCAACATCGACTAACAAAGCTTACTGAAGATATGACGTAGCTGTCATTGAAACTAGTATAAGCAGCTGGTTGCCCATTTTTTGTTCCTTTACAATTGTTGGAGGTATTCTCCAACAACAAATGCATTTTGCGCTTGAAATTTTTTTGTTGTTTTTGCACTAAAAGTGCTGAACATAAAAGTTCTATAAAGTATATAAAATTTTGCTTTGTTCCAAAGAACACAAATAAAGATATAATTAGTTTGCCCTGAGCCATTTTATGCATTGATGGCTCACATGTCAGGATTTCAAATCAACAATATCTCAACTGCGAAGGACGCTTCAACATAAATGCTATGGTTGTTGTGAGTTGATCGTGAATTTAGAATTAACTCAATTTTAATATTTTATATCTTTCGCATCAGTGAGTACAACATGAATATGACATTCACGATGGCAATGCGTGTCGCCCTAGCTCCAGCCATGACTCTTTCATTTGGAACTTAAATAATGCCAGACAAATATTCGTATCTAAATACTACAGAGTAAACGTGAATCATGACCTATAGGGGACTTTCTATTAACGCCTTTCAGAAGTTCAGATTCTGGGTCTTCGCAACATAAATTTAACCGCATGCACGTTTCAGCTCTTAGGTGTTTGCAAATGTTTGTTTGTTGTGCACTTCACAATGTTTGTAAGTAGATATTACAAAAATTTTTATGGAGAAGACTGACTGACGATGAATCTTAAGATAATGAGTCTGATAATGATTGGATAAGAAGCATTAGTTATATCGTGTACCTAGTGTTATGCCTTTTCGATGTTAACGATGTTAACGAATTTAATTTCTAAAAATTTTAAGAATCCTAAAAAAGTTAAAGATTATTTGAAAATCTTTTTGTAGGTATGTATACTTAAGGTTTAAAAATTCTTAACGGTGTTCATAGTTTAATGGGTCGTTCATAGGTTCATAAGGCATTCATAGGTTCTTAGGGAGAATGTGAGTGGCTCTTGGTGGGTTGCAGATGGTTAAGAAAATAAATATTTAATTACCAAAATAAAATCATAAAAGAAATACAATAAGACTCTATCTAAGTGATGATGGAATCCGAATAAATGATAAATTCACATTGTGAACTGAAGGACAAAGGATAAGAGATGATATAGCTTGTAGTATTTAACCTTGATATCCATTGTGGCATACACGAGAATATTATTTTATAATAAGTCACATGATTTGATTCCCCAATCGTGCTATTTTTAAGAATATTTGCATTATTTCATTAAGTTTTTTTACTTATGCAATATTTTTTTGTTATGCTTCCTTAGATCCATCAGTTTCTGATCCTCAATCTCGCATAACTTTTCAATAGGCTTTTCAATTCTTTTCAAAGCTACTGCGATTATCCTTTGTAACCCCAAGATTATTTCTCTTCGTTTCAATAACTTTCTGCATATGATTCGAAAAATCGGACTCCTTGCCCTTATAATATTTAATATGAAGTAATGCTCCTTGTACGTGACAGCAATTCATCATCTACGTTGTCTCTGTACATTTTCAATCGTACAAAAAGGTAGTATTTTGTTCAAAATTAAACGAAATTAAAATGAAAACCTAAATCACAGACGTAATTGCCCTCAAATGCTCTGTAATTAGACGCGTAAATTGTAGTACAACAGCGTGTCACGTGAGTTTTACAATTTTACTTACATATATAAGAGTACATTTAATTTCATATGGGTATCCTAATCATCCATATGTTGTATTTTACCATTTAATGCGTCTGTCGCTCCAAAAGGTGTCATGTTTATTTAATTGCCAAATCGTCTATTCTACTGTTGAATTCTGCGTGCGACAGTAAAAGGTTTATTTTCAAAAATTAACCTCACGGTAATTGGTTATCTCTAGAGGACATTTTTTGATAATGTGCAAGGAAAATTACTTCACATAAAATTATTTATATCGTCAAACGCTGAAAATAACATATGATAATGTAAGTGCGAAGCGATTTATTATCTAAAGGGGCCCCTAGACGACACAGACCGTTTGCGCAAAAATGTGTTTGTGCAGACTGCTGTATCGTGTGAGGTGCTGTATTCTTGTATGCGCATACCGTTCGCGTAAAATTTTCAATTTTTGTTCGATTTGCGCAAATGGTCTGTACCATGTGTGGCGAAATTCTCTCACAATATTTAAGTCTTTGGGAAGTGCAGACGTGTGGAAGAAACAAAAAAGCGTGTGAAAAAAAAATAATGGAAGAAAAGAATTTCATGACTGAGTTTATTGATTTAAAACAATAGTTGCCAGCACTGTGGAAAATTAAAAGTCATAGAGTCAATAAAAAAAGTGCATGCAACATTTTGGTTGAAAAAATTCAAGAAATTTGTCCCGAAGCCAACACGGAAATGGCTGTTAAAAAATTTAATAATATACGAACATCGTTCAGAAGGGAATTAAAGAAGAAAAATAAAACCTTAAGTCAGATGCCAGTGCCCAGGGCCGTATCTAGGGGAGATGGTAGGGGATAAAACCCCCCCACCCGCGAAATATTTTGACGTAAACTATATAGAAACGATTTTGCAAAGGATAGATACTACGTAAAATTGATTTGTAAAGAGTTCATCATACAAAAAAAATTTTTTGAAAATAACAGATACTATATGAAATCTATTTTCTTAAAATAAGGTTTGAAAAAATGGTCATCAGATTTTGAAAATAATTTTTGATAAGCTGCACAAAATAGTTAATAATCATCGATTTGTATTAGCTCATCTTCATGTTTCAGTGCCGTCAGTATGTGGAATAAGCAAATTTAGCTTGAAAAATGAGCTCAAGAACATACTAAAATTTCATGAATCTGGTAGATTTACCTTAAACTAAACTATTACCCAACTGAGTTGAACTGACTGAACCATAACAACTAGTTGACACACTATTTAGGTTTTAAAATCGTTTTCACTGTGGTCAATAGAAATAGATATCATTAAAAGCTCAAAGGTAGTAGGTATAACTTGAATAATATTCGATCTATAAAAAAATACACTCATTACAAAAGTTGAAGCTAATTGTTTACCCTATAATATCCTCTTACAAAAAATTTCACAGCGTCGGAAAAAAAATCTTTGTTAACTCCTGCCTGAGATGATTTCTAAGGGTCAATCCAACAGCCTTGGCCATTAACTTCATTTGGCTACCAATTATACATTTAACTGCATTAAGATTATAAAAGTAGTACATTCTTAGACCCCAGCGGTCTAAGATGCAGTAGAAGACCCAGAGTGACAAATGATAGAAATTTTTAGAGAAAAAATCGGAATGAATTGTAATAGCATAAAAAAAAATTCCGAGGATCGAAATAGTTGTGGAACTTCTGTTAAGGTCCTGCTAATGAATATCAAGGATATTACTCGATCAGTTTAACTAACGGACGGCTTACATTTGAAATATGATTCACTTACGTTCCAAATGGTAGTTTATCTTTTAGACCTCAGCTAAATGTGGTTACGTAGCTTATCAGCACTGATATATATAAGCACAAATTTCATTTTAGCAGACACATTAAATGCCAGTTAACTATCAGAATTGTAAACTTTATGTTTCTTCACAGTCATATTATTACCACCATATTCATGTACTTATAATAAAGTAATTTAAATTCAACAAATGCCATTAAATCTTTTCCAATTACAAGTTCGGAGATATTCACATATACGGTTCAACTGAAATCGGTATAAGTGCATCACGAGCATAATCACCAACTTCAAATATTCATTATTTTTTCCATTAGTAAACCTGCCTGATGGCATACAACACATTTTCTAGAGCTATGGTGGTCTTAATACATCACATCAAAAGAGTGGATCTGCCCAAAACGCATGTACTTAATATCTTTTTAATTGAAGTTATTAACGATTACTTTAAGCGCACTAATCTACAACACTAGATACTGCATTTGCTGCCAATTTAGACAGCATTCAAAAAATCGTTACATAAACATTTTGACTAATGAAACTCATGCACCATCCGTACACTTCAGTCCATTTTCAACCCGTTTGTGCTCTACTTTATGCCAGGCACAACGAAACGCACTCATCGTCGTCTATTATTGGCATTACCAATAATCATGTTCAAAGTTATAAATTGTTACGTACTTAATTTTAGCCAAAATAATAACACGAGTAATTAATTAAACGTTCCAGGGACTAAACAGTGTCGCAAGCGCAGCAGGAGAGGATTTGAGTGGCTACTAACTGTGCTGGCACTCGAATTAGTTACAAATAAACCAAATTTTCACTAGAGTTGCAATTAAGAGTGAGAATGTGAGTGTGTGTGTTTGTGTGTGTGTGATTTGCATAATAAATACACTTAATAATGTGCAGCCAATTGGGTGGATCAAATTTGATTAATAAATATGGATGTTTCTTTCATAACGCGAAAGTACTATGATTAGGTTAAAGTAAGGCATTTTTATATTTATCAACGAACAGCACTCTAAACTCACTCGCATAGTGAGACGAGCGAGTGATGCTACCATCCCAAAGATGATATAATCCATCATAAAAGTTTGAGATTTTAAAATTGCTTCCTTTGGATATTACGATAAGATCTACAAAAGGATGCTGAATTTTTATACCAAAGCAATTATCAACCAGTGTTATAGAAACCGTATATCAAAAAATGCACTTAAAGTTTCATTTCCACTGTTTAAAATCCAGAATGTGGAATTAACATCACACTATAAAAAGTTATCATATAAAATGGGCAGATACCGGCATTATATATAAGCAAGATCTTAAGAGACAGCGTTAAGGCTTACGCTGGCAAGGCAAATTTAAAAGTGCCATTGGAGACAAAAGCTCAAGACGCAATTTTGGTATCAGCTCCATATCGAGGAAGACAGGCAATAGTCGGAATCATCAATTTAAAAAATTACGAATATCGTACAATCAATCAAAATCTTAAGCATTCAGCAGTCATAACAAAAGTAGCTGCGTCGCAAACGCTTCACATACAGTTACGTCCACATAATTAGGAACGATTCGTACATATCACTTCAAATTATCTTTTCGTATAAATATCTTACTAATTCAAAAAATCTTTATGCAGTTTTATGATAGAGGACTCCTTCATTCTTTTGACAACAAAATCTTTACCAATTTTAAAGCAGTTTAAGCACACGGCGCTTTTTCATAATATCAGACAAAAAACCAATCGTGCACATAATTAAGAACGATCTGTTTTGTCAGTCAGTAAGATCACTGAAATTGATTTGGATATTGCTACCAATGATTTGTTGTAGACAATTAATTGATTTTAATAAAACTTTAAAACAAAAACTTTTTCCCTTTTAAGGGCAAAATACACAACTCAAGCAGTTTGTTCTGTTTTTGTTGGTATCGTTGACAAACTGTTTGTGTTTGACAAAATTGTAGTGGGTCGTGTTAGTCGTGTCAATTCAAATTTCCTAACACGAGCACGTCGTGCGTGTTCGTGTCACGACGAAAAACACGACACACGCCCATCTCTAGACAGAACTCATTTGAAAACTGAAATACATTTGTGCCAATTTTAAAAATTTGGGTGGTGAACCTCATTACGCCAAAAACTGAGAGGCTCTGCAATATTGGGATATCGAAAATATCTCTCAATTTCTTCTTTTAAAGTATCGGAGCACAATGAGGACAATGGCTCTCCTTCTTTAGGTCCCTTAATAATATTTTCACAAACGCTCTATATTCCCCGTCTTGTAATTAGCTCAGAACTCGTACCAGGTTGGAACGTTACTGTTTCTGAAGAGGTTTCGGAATATAGTAGTAAATTAATAAAATGTTCGTAGTTTATATCGAGGATCAGACGCCGTTGCTAAATAATAAGATTCTTCAATTTTCAAATTAAATCTTTTTTCAAGAGCCAAAAATTCCGACGACGCGCGTTTTTCGTTATGAGTATGTAATTTGGAAATGTCGGTGCCTTTCTTTTCTGAATTTGACAGCTAAGACAAAATTTAAAGTAAAATAGAAGATATATCACTTAGAAACGCTGCTACAATGATAATAGTTTGGCTTGAAGGCCTTTTTTCTTAACAGTTCCTTTATCCACTTGATATGACACCTATTGTGACAATATTAGTGGTGATAAATGTTTTTAATTCATTTTGACTCTTTGGGGCATAGGAACATTTTTTTTTGTATATATCGGTGTAACGGCAAATAAATATCGCTAATATCGATGTATCGAAATATACCGATACCTTCGTAATCGTATCGGTATCAGTTGCATCCCTAGTCTAATGATAACAAAACATATGAAAATTTCAGCATATACAAAATAGATCAGACCTTAATTGCAAATACATTTAAGGTATAGAATTTTTTCTGCTTAATTTATGTTTTATGCACAAGATAAGAGACAAAAATCGTCCTTTATTTAAAAAAAAAATAAGAAAATACAGATTATCACCGCACATAAAGTCCTTCACGAAATTACATGAATCTTAGAGCTTAGACAAACTGTTGCCATACTACGTATGTGGCGTTGCTTATCATGAACATAGGTATAATACAAAAAAATGGTCCACCCTAATAACTACCACATTAGCATTTGCTACAATTGCTGAAAATCAGAGCAACTGAAACTGTACATCCATATTCATATTAATGTCATTACAATTTTTCTATTTCTACGTCTGACTGATAATGCTGCACAACTTGTAGGTTCACCGCATTTACTCTCGTAATTCAACATTTCTAATGATACTGCACCACAAATTTATTTTGTTTCTGGCATTTTTTTTTATCCTGGACATACATGTGACTTAGTTTATTTCAAATGTCATTTCAAATGTTTTTCTTTCGATTTTATGGTGCGAAAATTAATGCATTATTGCAGGCAGCAATTAATTAAGAGTTTTGTACGATTTGTCACAGACTCAAATATTCGAGTCAAAGACAATGTAGGCAATACGTCAGATGTATTGCATACATATTGAATTTAGCTTTAAACTTTAATCTTTGTTTTAATTTTATTTTTGGAATATTCTTAACGACACGGTGATTATGAAAATGCCCTGTGTCAAATTTAAAAAAAAAATATTTTTGTCGTCTTTGAAATAATTTTCAGAGCAAACTAACAAATCTTCGCATATCAGTCAGTGGTAACGGATATCTTATTTTATAGATTTTTTTTTCAATTGTATACAAACGATTAAGTTACTCTGGCAAAAATGTCACAGATTCACTTCCAGCAACTATTATTTTGGTGAAAATCGTTAACTTTCTAAGGAAGTATTTTAGCAAATTAGAGTTTTGAATTGAACGTACATTAATAGAAAGTGTTTCAAATTTTTAGTCTGTCAATGCATGTGTCATACTCATTCAAAGTAAAGCCCACTTATCGAAACTACAAACTCTATCCACAATCATTGAACCCATAGCAGACACAATTGATACTCCTTCAAAATCTGGTTAGCGAAATTGTTCCATTATACCGCATAGAAGGGATTTGGTAATTTTACGAAATCAAAAAAAAACAAGAAAACTTGAGTCCAAACTTGTAGCCCAAGTTGAAATACATGGCAGCGGAAATCGTTTGAGCAGAAGATGGCGGTACACTCTTGGGTCAGCAGCCTGAATTGTTATTGCAGAAGATATATTCTCGCAGCACCACCTAACTCTTTGGTAAATCTTACTAACCAATTATTTAAATATTCACCAATTTTTGGTAATTTAGGAGGTTTTAAATTTACAGTAAATTATGAAATATCGGTGTCACGATTAATACGAATATTTTAATAGCGAAAAATTTCAAAAAAGGTGCATTATAATCTAGTTACCTTGTTTTGATTTTTTAGCAAGATATATGGCGATAGAACCACCTTCCTTCAAATATGTTCTGTTGCTGTTCAAAAATCTATTGCTATTAAAAACATCTTCTCGAAAATGTTTGACGCAAAGTCTAGAGGATTCTTTAATCTTTCAACTTAACGCCTATCTGCGTTCCTTAGAATAGCTACCCTTCTGATATTTGGGGCCATTGAATAGCAAATTAAGTTTTACCGTTATTGCAATAGCAAAAATGAATTATCGCTGTCAGATTTAACTATTTAGCGTAATTTTTTTGTTCGCATCAGAGTATTAAAACGCTTAACACAAATACGTCTCAATAAAAAGTTGTTTAAAGTGTTTTAAAAATTTTTCAGTTGCTGAACTGGCCACATAATTAAAATATTGATATGTCAACAAAAAAACGAAACACGATAGAGTTCTGTTGATGATAAATGTCAATTGAATTGAGGATGGAATTACTCGAGGTTTATCTCATTACTCCAACTTTGTTATTACGCGAATTAAAATAAAACTATTCAACCTAAATGACAACAGAGTGGAAAAACATTGTGTCTTTTGAACGATGATACGATATTTTTGGCATCTATTCGTATTTTTAACTTCCTTTATATTATATATAACAAATTTTTACTTCATATAACCTTTAAAGTAAACTTAGCCATATACTTACATACAAGTTTTTGACATAAAAAGATTCTATATGCTAACTTTTTTGGAGGCAATTTTTGAAATTAACACCCCCTTTCATGATTGGCAACTGTATTTTGGTCGATTTTATGGTTGGCAGCATATCACAGTTTTCATGAAAACTTTCTTTGTGGATGACACATTTTTTGATAGTCTGTGATCAGAACTACCACTTGTAGCTAGAATTTCACTTAAAATAGGATTGATGTCATTGGATTTATTGGGTTTTCCAGTTGCTTAACGTTACTATAGGAAAGTTTTACGTTGGCAATCAAGCAAACAAACACAAATTATTATACTTTTTCAAAAATAGAAAACATTTAATACAAAATTTTATGAAGCTTTAACAGAGCAATTCTTTTTTATTGCAATTTACTTGTACTTTTACACAGGAAATTATATCACAGGAAATGCATATATTCAAATACATATTCGATCAAAATATTGTTCAACTAATTAATAATAACAGTCGACTAATAACAAATAAAATATCTATAACCGGAAGGATCATCCATTTTCATATACATAAGTGGTGCAAATCACAACTATACGAAAAAAAGTTCATCATAGCAAGTCTTTGAACCGACGGTTCAACAAAGCTATGGCAAACAAGAAATGACAAGAGATGACAGATGGCGCATTGTGTGCTTAAATGCAAAACTGCACTTTGTACACGTCTTGGAGAACACCCTTCATAGCTCAAGTGTTAAGAGCGGCTGTCCAAACATAATTCATGGAATGGTCGGGGTTCAAATCCGTGTACAAATTAACCAAAAACTGGTCAGATGAGCCTATGTATATATGTATGTGAATATGTATATATGTGGTAATAGCCGAAACATATGTCACCAATTACCTGGTTAAATTGTTCCATTTGTTGTCTCTGTCATGTTTGGTAAAAAGCATTAACCGATTTGTGAAATTTCACACAAAAATATCGGTTTCTGCTAAGACTGTACAATTCGATCAAAATATTGTTCAACTAATTAATAATAACAGTCGACTAATAACAAATAAAATTTCTATATCTCAATATACTCAATGATTTCTATCATAAAATTCAAAATCGTTACGATCCCTGCTTGCTAGTCATGAACTAAAAATGGCATTTTTGTCACTTATGGTTTCAATATTAAAAAATATCTCCAAAACAGCTCAAAATCCATAGGACATGGATGTGGGAGTTTATTTTAACATGAGCAAGTAACGCACTTTTTGATTTGTGATCAAATTACTAAATTTTGAAATAAAGTTGCAAAATTCATTCTTCATTAAATTTTGCACATTTGTTTATTCGACAGTACGGTACGATCTTTTCACTTAAGTCTGAAGTTTTGTAAATTTTGTACAGTCTTACCGCTCTTTCGAAGATCTCTTTTCATAAGAGCCCAATATCTCTCAATTGGGCAGAGCTCTGGGCAGTTGAGCGGATTTGCTATTTTTGGCACCAAATTGATCTTTTTACTTCGATACCATTCCATCGTGGCTTTAGAGTAATGAGAGGTTGCTAAATCAGGCCAGAACATCACTGTACCCTGTACCTTGAAATTGATTGTGCCTTGCGTTACAAAGAAGCTGCTTCTGAGTCCACAGGCGCCATACGTATGTATATAATTGCTAGCTTTTTCTATATTTTTTTAAACTTTGGTTGCAAGAATATTGCTTAATAGAACTTTAGTTGAAATGGATTTTTTTCCACCTTTGATGATTTTAATTTCACTGGTTTTCATTACTAAAACAGTGGTTGCATAGACTTTTACTTAAAAGGCTGCTTTTCTTTTATACCAGCTCAGTTTCTAAAATTAGTTCTTGTCATTGACACAGCCTTTTCCACACACACATCTGAATTAGAAGTAAATCATCATAACAAATCATTAAAACCACTCACCTTTTGGCATAAGGCTCTAAATTTTCAAATACGAAATCGTAAAGAACTAAAATTCATTGAGCAAAACAAGTGATATAAATTTTCGTATTCACTGCAAGGCATATTTACTTGCTGCGGACTTATATGCTTTATTTACTTGTTCTTGTCCAAAGGCACTCTTTCGTATCCTGTTCTGGGAGCAAAGTCTCTGAGCAATCTATTATTGTATTAATTAACAAAAACAGGATCACCAATCAGCAGCTTGATTAATGATGTCACTCTGAGTCGTAAATCTAAATTTAAACATGTGTAAATGTGGATTTAAATCTACGAGATTCGCATCGCATGCGATTGTTTTGTTGAATGTACAAACGCACACATATTCGTGCACATAGCTGCATACACACGTCCTTGTATACCACAATGCGGCAACTTACTTCCGGTGTTAAATGTCCTTCCGATTGCTGCATGCAGCATATTGCGTAAGTTGTAAGGATGAGTGGAGCTGCGTAGCATAATGTTTCCTGTTGGCTGCACTTGTGCGTGACTGTAAGCGACGAATGCAGTGTATGCAAATTCGTCCTTGGAAGAATAAGTAAATTTAAATCAAAGCTTTTAAATGTTTCAAGTTTTTATGTATTTTTTTGAAATTATAGATAGTCGAACAACAAACACTGCGTTCCAGCAGAGAGTACTCTTAAAATTTTTCACAACTTATCCGATGTACATACATATTGTGTACCTGGTAGTACGGTGCTGAGCAGCCCCTCTCCTACTAAATTTTCTTCTCGCAATCAGCCAGCAATTGAATCTTAGAGCTTGGCTGCTCAGAACCCGACCACTCTGTATATACTACACTGAACCAAAATTGTTCTTGTCAGATAAGAAAAGCTACTTATGTACCAGGAAATTCCATTAAAACTTAGCCAAAGAAATACTTCTTATAATCTTAGAAAAAGTATTCATAAAGTAACATATTGACATTTAAGAAATCCTTACAGTTATTTCAAGAAATGTTCTTAAGGTATGAGAAACATTGCATATAATTATTTTAAGAAACATTTCTTAGAAGCTAAGAATCTTTTTAAGCTTATAAGAATCGTTCCATAGTATTATTTTATGTGGTGTTACGTAGCCTATAAGAAATTTTGCATATATTACTTTTCAATTTATCCAATTAAAATGAAAACGCACATTAAGTTTGCAGAAACAAATGTTTATTGTTATTAAATTGTATTTTATTTCGAATGTGAATATTAACATATTTATTGGTTCTTTTTCATAAAACTTTTAGTCAATGCTTAGCGATCGTAAAAAAGGATTTGCGAAAGAGATTAGTAGCTCAGTACCATCTACAGATGATGATGATGATTTGAATTTGACAACGTTGTTGTAGAGGCAAATGAATCTTGGCGTGGACAAATTCAAATGGGCAATACAACGACTTCCTCCATTCCTCATAGTGATGCTCAAATACAGCTCGGTCGCCTATTTTTCAGCATGGATGTTTCAATATTTTTGAAGCGTTTACAGTAACAGCACCTCAAAGCTTAAAATGTATTGCATCGAGGGGTTTACATCATCATCCTCAATTACAAAAAAAAAAAACGTCTAGCTACAGGAGCTGAAAGTTATAATTTTTAAAAATTTGAGCATTAAAATTAAGAAAATTGCATTTTTTTCATAGTTAAAATATATTTCTTAAAACATTTGTCATATTTCTGTTGTATGTACTATGCACATAAGGAAGCATCTTAATATATTTTACCGCTTTGCTTAAGCTTAAATTAATAGAAAAAATTCATGAACTCTACTCAAGCAGAGCGTGTAATAGCTTAAGTTCTTTGCTAATTTCACTTTACTAATGTTAATGCGCTATTATTTGTAATTGTCAGGGCCGTATTAAGAAATCTCAGGCCCTGGGTCCAATGTCATGTGGGGGCCTCAAAAATTTTCATGTTATTATAAATTCAAAATATGTGTAATAAAAGACTTAAGACACTTGAATATAACTACTATATTAGCAATTCTGCATACAATCAATCTTAAGCATGTTCTCAGCTAGAAAAACTTTGGGACATTTTTTATTTGCAAGAGATTTAATAAGATCGCCAACTGCAGAGAATGTCATACTCTGTACTTCTTTTGATGAGTTTTAATTTCGAGAAAAATCTTCTCTGCAGTGTGCTACCATCATTGATAAATAAATACGTGGAGCTATCGTATTTCAACATTGAATAAAGTGGACGTCAGGTTGATTCGATACAAGAAGAATTCAATTGATTCATCCTCCTTTTTAACATATCGCTCTGGGAATACAAGCTGCTCCAGTTGATTTCCCAAATTTGAATCTTCTGTGTCTGGGAAGGCCTCATTACCCTTAATTCAGCTAAGAAACCAAATCCTTGATACACAATTTCATACCCTGCGATACGTTCATTTAACGAGATGATAAGGTCTCGGTGTCAAGTGTGCAGCAGGTGTTTTTCCATAATTGACGGGCCCTTGCCGTACATTAATTGATCAAACGCGAATACATTCATACTCTTGAGTATCTGACAGTTCTTTTCCTGCAGCTTCTTTTGATAGGATCTTATTGTAACTAAGTATTATAATTTTGAATTCAATCATTTTAACGTGGTAAAGGTTCGGGGCCATTGCCCCGCAGGCCCCTTGGTAAATCCGGGCTTGCAAATTGTCAATGCCATTGCATGAAAATCGCTTAAAAATAAATGCGAAAAAAATTTAATATTTGGTTCAAAAGTTTTTAAAGTTTTGCTTCAGTAATTACTCACTCTAAGCAAAAGCTACTAAACAATAAAAACAAAAGGTACGTGGAATGAATTTCTCATTTATTTAGGCTTAAAAAGTAGCGGTAAAATATTCTTCGATGCTTCTGACTGAATAAATTATTAGAAGCAATGGAATTTAATTGCACCCAATTGCTCCTTGCATTGTGCTCATGGCCACTTTTAGCAGCTGAAGGAAAGTGAAGGTTGTGTAGACAATTTTGTATGGAGATGATACAAACGATTTCGAAATGCACATAAAAAATATGATATGTGGGCTACCTCGCTAAGTTAACGTTTTCTGAAAAAAAAAAATGCAAGCCAGAGAAAATGGAAGTGTTGCAAAAATTTTTTAAACATGCTGCGGAGCTGTATATCCCATTCCAGAACTAGGATACTAGTCACCATTCTTCTGATGAATCAAATTTTACTGATGATGACGACATATATAAAATATGCAAAAAACCAGCATATAAAAAAATCTTTTTTAGAGCAACAAAGAATTTACTTACATAGGAGATTAGAGGTTTATTCTAAAGTTTTTGTAAGAATTGGCAAAACATGGAATTCGAGAAAAATTCCGAAAGAATGTTTATTCGGGAAAAAGGTGATTATGTTTTCTGTTGCTGTAATTGTTGTTGCTGTTGTTCGCAAATTTCAAAATTTCTAAAACTAAATTCTTGAGTATGTTTTTTGTTTCCTAAAGAAAGAGGATTAATGTCAAAAAATTTGAAACAAATGTCACATCAGATAAAAGGATATTAGCTCAGCTTTCATAATATGTGAGGAGTTTTGTACTATAGATTAAGTAATTACACATTTATAGAAAAAAATAATGATTAATAAAAAACAGTAAAATTTGACAAAAATCGTTATATATACGAAATTTTTTAACTAATTTCAAAATTCTGTAAGACGATTTTATACCTCATTAAATTACAAATCATACGAAATTCATATTTTGGGATTCTATCTATTTGTTTCTAACTTATTTTAAAATCACCTACACGTCCCCATTTAATATCTCTAACTATTTTCATTTATTAAAAAAAAGTTTTCCTGTGGGCTTTGATATCCCGTCCTCACTTAGATGGTTCACCCAATAGAATATATTTTCGGTTTTGCAAAAATCGCTAGCGTCGGGTCTTCGTGTTTCGATCTTAGATATGAAGTATCGTTGGATCCTCGAAAATTTATTGTATGGGTTGCTTAATTTTCTCTTTAAACGATCTACAGCATTACACGTATTCAATTCCAGTCGCTGAAGGTTTAATTTAATCAATTTAATCTAGTTGGTTTTAGTTTTTGTTGAACAAAAATTATTTTATACAGTTGTATTTCTTCAAAATTTATATTCGAATGAAAAATTATTTTCACAAGCTTCACTATAAAAAATTTTGTACTTTAAACTAAAAAAATACACTGCAAACGATTTTGAATAAGACATCGCGCTTAAGAAAACTTTTGCTCAAATGTACACAATTTAATACAAACGATTTGTAGGCTGCTAAATGAATTATACTGTCGCAGGTTTTGCTCCAAACAAGAGTTGTCAAGGGTGCTTTGACCAGAATCAAGTAGATGCAAATAATATATTAGTCCTTGGGCCCTGGAGTAAAAAAATTATTCATGACCACACAGCACAAACTTTTTGTATGTGATATTCACGTCGAGTCGGACAAATTTTGAACGTAGCCAAGTATGATGGTGGGGCGTTTTCATTTCAAGCCATCACAAAGTCACGAATTTTACGAGATAAATAAATTTATGACCTATATGTTATATTTTACTTTAATCAAGAGTTTTTTATACATAAAAAACGTAACACATATTGTCGGACAAAAATGTTGGGTCGTTTAGCGTGTCCGACACGCCGACTATGCTAATTTTATAAAATCAAAAAATTTATGACCTAAGAGCCAATTTCGGCAGAGTCCATTGTAAAAAATATTTAAAATCAAGTGGTAACCTTGTCGGACAATTTTCAGGGGGGGTGGAAATGTTCTCGGACGCATTGAAGACAAGGGTTTCGTGCAATCAAAAAATTTATTACCACAGATACCATTTAAAGTTTTAATGTTTCTGTTGCATGCTAAATATATATTGAACCACTTGTGGAAGCAGAGATTATGATCTTCAAACTGAAAGTACGGGGCTCAAAGCCATCACGGTACGATTGCTTGGTTCTTCCTTTTAACCTTCATATTTCAGTTACAAGCTTTTCTTGGATACGGTGAACTTGAATTTTCTCATGTTGTTTTGTAATGTCAGAACAGCCAGAGTTTTCTAGCAAGGTACTGGGTGCATTTATAGCTTCTGGCAATGATAATTTTGAAACATTGAGTCATCTTCGTCTTCATTCCTGAGAGCTTATTTCTGTCCCGAATTCATCAGAGCGATTTGTCAAGGGTATGACATGCTTTGTCTTTTAACCGATTTGAAGGATAACAATGCCATTATAGCATCAAACACGAATAAGCTACACTGCTCAAATCTCAAAAGCAACTAAACAGCAGAGAAAGAGTATGCGTTTCCGGGTTTCCCGCATTTGGTTTTACCCACAATTTTGAGTTACTTACTTAATGTCGAAAAAAAAATGCTTTTGCTATCTCGGGTTAATGAGGTTATCATGGTTAATCGATCGAGATAAAACAATTTTCTTTTCTTCTTCGATCCCGTATAATTGATATTACCGGTTAATCGAATCACGGATAATCAAGTTTCGACTTGATATAATATTTTGAAATAGTAATACTTCCCGAATACTTTTATTCAAAACTTTCATATAAGTAAGAAAAAGTGGCAAGGCCACTTCTAGTTAGTGCAGTAATGAGTAACTAATTTTTTTGGTCGGGCCAAACAAAACACTCTTCCTAGTTTTTTTTATAAGTATTGCCTTTGCTTTTTTTAAATTACCATTTCGTTTAAAGGGTAATCTTCTCTCTGGTGGCAGTTGGTAGCATTTCCAGAAATTATCGAATACCCGAAATGTTTTATCGATCAACTTAATATAGGGTATTTAGTAGTGCATAAGGGTGCAATTGCCCAAATGCAAACTAAATAGTCGTTTTTATTTACAATTTGTAATTTCAATTTATTTTTTTACAATATCTTTTCTTATAAAATAATTATATAATTTTCTTGAACAATTTTTGAGAACTAACAAAAAGTTATATATTTAAAATTCAATAATTCAAAAGCGACAAAGTATTTTATTTTTTGTACAGTATTTCGTTAGTGTGTTGTAGTGAATGTGTATGTGTAACTATGCAGACACTACAGGGTATATGTAACCACCTTGTTCGCAAGAAGAGAGTGGTGTCCAATATTTTTAAGGTTTTATTCAAGCGATGGTAATTCTCTTAACAGTTTATACGTTTTTAAGGGTTAAATTTATGAAAAGAAATTTAGGTTCGCATAAACATTGATTACAACACTTATTTAGTGTTTCAGCAGAATAATAGGAAAACAGGCCAATAGAGCCACAAATGTTAACATGCTAAAATAAACAAGATCTCTAAATGAAAATATGTTTGGTACTAATTAAAAAAATGTTACCCAAAATCATCCCCCTTTCTTTTTTTGGTTTTGCCTAAACAGCATAAATTTGTACGAGCAATGCACACAAATTCCAATTAACAATTTATTTTATGTTCATTTAATCAGAGCAACGAAGGTATTGCCAAGAAAACCAGCGGAAAACTAAGAAGAAAAAAAAAACAACCAAAAGGTGAACATATCCGAAATCATGATGGTGGTGCCATGTGAATAACCACAAAACCTTCCGATACCTCTACGGAGCATTAATTATGATTACCGTCACGTTTTATGAGACATTCAAGACAACTTTATGACACCAGTCAACGGCATCACAAAATCCGTAAAGGGATAATGAATATTGACATAGGGCACGCCCGCTGAGCAGTTAAGGTGTAATGTGCAGTAATAAGATAGTGTTGTGTGGTGTTGTATGGTGTGGTGGACGGTTGTTGCTCTGGTAGATTAGGAAAAATATGTGCACACTAAAAATAAATATTAAACGCTGTGGCAAAACTAAGACGACTCAGCAGTATAAAATTATCGTAAGACAAACAGGTGAATTCAGTGGGGAAAATCAGCCCCCCAACTCTTTTCAAGTTGATTTGCACAATATTGAATGGTTCAGGAAGCAGTAATTTCTGTCAAAAATTAGAGTATTGTAAATTTGTTGCTTCATTTCGGATTCTTACATTTTTTAGGTCTGAAACTTTTTTAAATTTAAAGTACTCTAACAAACTGGACGAGAAACTCACTCGTAAACTTTCAGAAAATCATAAATCAAAACAAAAATTTAATAAATCTATAAAATTTAATGAGAGAGTAGAAAAATGTAGATCTGTAACGAAAAGCATCGCAATAGTCGAAAAGTACCGAACAGCTTTGAAAACCATCCAAAAATGAGAACAGTTTCGTAAAAGTTTTAAGTAGTCTGAAACTATTCCATAGCAACAGTCGAAGAGTACTACAAAGATAATTGAATGGTTTTGATAATTTTAGCAGCATCGGGATATTTAATTATTTTCCTTTCTCTTGTGGGGTTGAATAAAGTTGAAGAGGAGGATTGAATAAAATATGAAAAACCTTGAAGTCATCTTTTAAATGGTGTTCTCGAACTAAATTTTTCCTTAGCTCTTCAGAATATATACGCAATTTTAAAATAAGTTTCTTCATTATTTTAGTATCCGCGGTCGTATACATAAGGTTTAATAATTCATACCGAGGATCAGGGCCGGCGACGGAGGGGATTTCCCTCTGGTCCGCAGTTCTTGGAAGGGGCCCGAAAATTTCTTAAAATCCCTATTCAGAAAAAACAAAACTCATTCCCGCCTCTGCGTTTTTTCTTAAGCACATTTATGAAGCAAACTTCAGGGCTTGTCTCGATATGAGTTGTTGATGACATTGCAGGAAAAAGATTGGATGCAGTTTTTCCAAACGCTTGTTTAGCTTTGCACATATTCTGCACATTGCCAGCCTTAGTTGGCAGTGCTAAACGCTCTTTTAGCGTTCTCGGAAGGATTAAGAACTTTTGTCTTTCATGTTCAACCCAAACAAGAGTATCAGGATAAGCAACTCTTTGCCTGGAATCGGAATTGGCGAGAAATTTGGACTTGAATGCAGTCATTAACGTTTTTGCCTCTGCCAAAGAAAGAAAAGCTTGTTTTTGATAGATCAAGCTTCCATAGAAATGCTACTTTTACCATCCTACATCATTTTTAATTTTAGAATTGTTATGGGGAGAAAGAGGAGGGCCCTGTTCATGGTCACTTTTGCAAAGTTGACAGTGATAAATTTTTTTTTCTTTATTATAATTTTTGATTTTATTTACAATCTGTCAATATTAACAATAAGTAAATTTTATGAGTAGAAAAATTTTTAATTAGCAGAATAGTTACACTCCATTGAGTGGAACTATATAAAGAGAGAATATTTTGGATTTATTATGTGTTATGTATTCTTCATTATATATATGTATGTATATTATGTACACATGTAAATGCACCAACTAACGATCAGGCAAGTCAAGGACATGGTAGCGCTTTAGGCTTCTCGTTGTTTAGCTATTATCTAATAGTTGGAGGACTAACGCATTAACTTGATGACTGAGCCGGTTTATGTATCTTCCGCTAAATTCAGCTATTTCAGTTTTAATAAATGGAATATTAAAATCTTTATGTATTTGCTCGTTCGTTACAAGCCAGGGTGCATCAACTATAAACCTTAGTGTCTTCGATTGATATCGTTGCTTTAACTGGATAGCTGAATTGCTTGCCGTACGCCAAAGTTGAATTCCGTAGGTCCAAATAGGTTCTAATATGGACTTATGCAATCTCACCTTGTTCTCTAAACTAAGTTCAGATTTAAAATTGAGAAGCCAATACATTTTTTTGGTTTTTATCTTAAATTGTTGCTGCTTCGCCTTGATGTGATTTTTCCACGTAATCCTCCTATCAAAATTACTCCAAGGTATTTGACATGGGTACTTTGTGGTATTTGCGAGCCATCGAGCCCTCCTCAGCGCAAAAGTAACTTGCACTGACTTCTCCGAGTTATCTTCGATTTTCCACTTGTTTAACCACCTCTCAATATCATTAAGTTCACCTTGAACAAGCTCTGATGCATCTGCTGGCGAAAAACTGCATGATATTATGGCAATATTATGTGCATTAGTTGCAATATGAACATCATCATTTGTATATAAGTCAGTTGTTTATATGGTGTGTAACACTGGTCCCAGTACACTACCTTGCGGAACACCTGCATTAATAGCGAATACCTTCGATGTTTCACTTTTCATCTTAACAGTTCTGAAGTAACGCAAACCTTATGATCGGTGGGATATTGTTCCAGCACAAGTTTAAGCATAAAAACATATTCAATTCAACACATTCCCGCAGCGCAAAAAATTCGCAACCTGGTAAAATTCATCGACAAAGTAAAATGGGTCAGTGACACTTGCCTCTGGAGCTCAATTGATTCTAAATGCCAACACATGACGTCGTCACCAGGGGCAAGACGCCGCACTAATATGCAACGCCCTTTGTAAGGAAAGAATGATTCCTGCAAAAAGGATAAACAAGAAATATTCTCAAATGCAGCATTGTGTCAAGCGTCGAAGGTGTAACTTTTACTACTTTTTACAAAGGCCGTCCTCTTACCCTAACATAATAAAATGTTAAGAAAATTGGGAGTGACACCATTAAAGTAAATATCTACCATAGTTTGGCCCAGGTTTAACCGTTTCAACTTAACACGCTTCGGTTGAGCTTCGTTTGGTTTAGGAACAACTAGTTTATCCTTAAAACTAGTTTGGCCGGCAACATATTCGTATGTAATAGGTAACCCTTAAGTAATCGGACAAAGCCTTGTACTTAAGTGGACGCATGGGGTCAACATAGACCTCAACTATTTTTTTAAAATTATTATATGTGAATAAATCGTTTGAAATCAAAGATTAAAATATTGATTATATTAAATTATCTCTTACTAATTCAAACAAAGCACATAATATTCTTTTTAAATGTAACAATAATATTCAATCTTCTTTAAGCTTCTAATACAAAACAATTGAAATCTACTATTTCAAAAAAATTTTTCCCCTATGCGAAGGGTTACATCTGAATATAGAACTCCGCAAAAGCCAACCCGCAAGGCCAAGGCAAAAGAAGAATTAAATGTTTTTTCAATGTATTAAACTTTTTATCTTGCTTGCATAGAAATTTTCATATTGCTATATAGCAATTTTAATTACATCAACTTAACAACGCAAATTTTAACAACAGCACCGAATTCCTACCAGCCCATTACAGTTCACTATATGCAATTCAAAGTGTAAAATTTCACGCTTTGGAAAACCTGCTCTATAGCCTCCCTTGTAATGGCATAAGAATTTCCATTTCCATTTCAAATGTGCATGAAATTACTTCAATAACGTTTTTGTTACTCTCTTCTGGTTCTTCCTAATTTTGATTAGTAAATCGTAAATCCTTCCATTAGTGCGTATAGAATTTAGAATTGTTTTTTGGCTAACCACTTTAGTTGAAAGCGTTGTTTTTCTCTATTCGCTAACTACAACATTTGCATTCAATTTTCAAAAATGCGCTTTTTGCAATTATCCTTATTATCCTTGGAAAACTAAAAGCTCTGTCACACACTTTGGTTGGGATTTTCTTCTTCTTAAGCATGCTATGCCGAAAAAAAAGCAAAACAATTTGTAAATGAAATTGTTTTCTTTTAGTGATTTTCGCAGTTTAATTTCTTGATTGCTAACTTCATACGAGTGTTTCGCTAATTTCTGGTTGCGCATTTCATGAAAAAACCCAAATGAAATTCATTCAATTTCATGTTCGCATCTGAGTGCAACTAATTAAATTGAGTTTCAAATTTTAATTGTGCAGCAATTAGTAGTGTAAACCACAACCGTTTTCAGGATAACAGAATTGCTAATTGGCCAATCATGGTTGGCTTAAATTGTTTGGCTTAATTCGTTTTTATATTACTTGGCTTTGCCTTTAAATTAATGAATAAAATAATTACAATCTCAGGGAGTTATTTTTAAATAGTTCTAGTTAGCTTTGCTTAGAAATTTTCACAGTTTTATCAGCATACTTGCAAATATAAGAACTTTTTTGAAGTGAAACTTCATTTGAAAACTTAGGTGTGTATAATGAAACGCAAAACATGAAACGCAAAACATGAAACGCAAAAATTGAAACCCAAAACATAAAACGCTTTTTAAATTCGGATCTGGAATAGCTACAGTAACAAATTATATATCAATTTAAAGTACTAATCGTGAAGAGTGTGCTGAAACTATCAGAGATCGCTTAGCCCAAAACTAAGATATAAGCGTGGAAAGATTTTCTATTTTTTCAATTTTGTCAAGCAATGCACTGATCAACTACCAAAGCCTTGTCATAGCGAGGAGAATTACGTGGATTGCTTTCTATTACCATGTATGCGTTACCTTCGTGCGTTCAAAGAGCTTTGTATTTTGTTTGCAGGTGTTCTGAATAATGGCATGGCCTACTCAAACAAATTCTGTGGAATAAGCTTATTTTATGTTTATTGCGTGGACGTAATGAAACACAAACCAATAAACGAAATTCAACAGAACAAAAAAAAACCTTTAGAAAACTAAACTGCGATAGAATGAGACGAAAATGATAAAAATTTACGGCATCTAAAATAGTTACTCGTACAGCAGTAAATGATATAAATATTAAATCAAAAACTAGCAGATTCGAGATCGGTTAACTAAAAAGCTCAGATATAAGCGTGGAAAGGTTTACTGATTAGCTCCCAAAGTTTTGCTGCACCTATTCTAGATCCCCTCAACTTTTATTATTTTAATAAAACATTCTTTCGCAGTTTAGTTTTCTGAAGGTTTCACTTCTACCGCGTGTGAAGTGCACGCATGTTTTTTTTATACCCTACACAGAGGGTATATTCACTTTGTCATTCCGTTTGTAACGTATAGAAGGGGCGTGGCAGGTATGGAAAAGTATATATATTCTTGATCAGCGTCACCAACTGAGTCGATATAGCTATGTCCGTCTGTCTGTCTGTCTGTGTGTCTGTCTGTTGAAATCAGGTTCACGAGAAAACCAAGCAAGCTAACTCAATGAAATTTGACACACAAGTCAAACCTTCTTGCAAGCTGCTAGCATATAAAAATTGGCGATATCGGTTCACGGCCACGCCTTCCGCCCATACTCTATGTAAATATACCCAAGTCCAATTTGATAAAAAGATGCTGCGATTTTGATGAAATTTGGTGATTTGTTGAAGATAAGAACAAAATTAAGATTAGGCTAGGTTTGATGTTTGCATAGGCCCTTAAATGGGCGTGGCATAGCCCTAAATTTTTACTTTTATAACGCCATAGCTCGTAAACCGTGCAAGATATTGTGATGAAATTTGGTACACGAATACAGATCTTATATATCTTGAATTGCGCATAAAGTGGGCGGAATTATAAAAGTGGGCGTGACACTTTTTAGCAATTGAAAATTTGGATTTCGTATAACTCCAAATTGGCATACACGATTTTCATTAAAATTTTAGGGATGATACCACTGAAAGTAGTCATCAATACAAGTTTAATCAATATTCTGGAAAATTTTGTTGAAGGGCGTGGCACAGCCTACAATATTTATAAACGTTATAAAAAGAGAACTAACAACGCAATCGCTATGAAATTTAATATGGCAGACATACTCGCTAAAAGGTGTTTTCTTGCAAAATTTTGGTACAATAGTTCCTGTGGGTGTGGCACCTCCCATATAAGCAAAATACGTTTAATGCTATAGATAGTGTGCTATAAGAGTAATCTTCATACAATTTTGTGTAGAGGTGCCGGTTACTATAAGCTTTGAAATTCAAAGAAACTTGACAAGGTTGCATCAGTGGGCGTGGCACCTTCCTAATTAACATAAAGTTAGGAGTGCTACTTTTAAGTGAACTATTGGTGCAATTGATCTGAAATTTGATGTAAGTGGTTTACTGGGTATTAGGTACACACGAATCAAAAGCTTTTGAAATAGCAACAGTGGGCGTGCCACCTCCTTTACAAGTAAAACACTTTAAGTGGCATAACTATCGAAATATATGAGCAATCATACTGAAATTTTGTGTAAGAGGTTTGTTTATAGAAGGCTATTTTTGGATCAAAATCTGACTGGATTGTACCAGTGGGTGCGTCACCGCCCTAAGTTTTAAGAACAATTACGGCACATATCGCAAGCTATACAAGCTATTGTGCTAAAATTTGGTTTGTGCATGTCAATCACGAATGTCATTTATTTAAACAAAAGTGGGCGGAATCGGAGAAGTGGGCGTTGCATATTTCGTGCTTTTCATTTCTATTCTATTTTTGTCAACATTTCCCATATTCTTTTGACATTTTCAATCTTTTACCTTTCTTCTTCAATTTCTTTCGACTTTTTCATCAATTTTTCAGCATTTTTCATACTTTTCGACTTATTCAATTTCTTTCAACTTTCTTTAATGGTTTTCATATTTTTTCAACTTTTTCAGTTTTTTCCAACACTTTTCAACATTTTTGAACCTTTTTACATTATTTTCGACTTATTCAACCTCTTCAACATTTTTTTAACATTTATTGAAAAAGTACTTTCAATGCAGTGTAGAGTATGTGAGTTTCGGCCTGGCCGAAGATAACACCTTTACTAGTTTTAAATACATATTATAATTTCGATTTGAAGCAAAACATAAAAAAAATGTAGGAATAACCTTAATTCGGGATATAACCTAATGTCATTTAGTATTACACTTAATAGAATACTAGATGTCAAATTTTGTGACCACTTTTTTAAGCAGCTGTGTTCGTATTGTGTCTCGACTCAAGACCATAGTGTTCTTGGACTTGCACATTGGGTCTTGGTCTTATTTTTGTAGAAAAAATGTTGGTCTTGCGCATTGGAATTGGGTTTTCGACATGTTAGTCCTACATTTGGCATTTGAAAATCGTATATTAAAATGTTAAATGTTAAAAATGTGACTTTGGTATGAATAAATAAAACAACCAACCTGTCTCACAATACTATCTTATCAAAATTTCTCTTTTGTATGCAGATATGCAACAATGTGTTCTTTTAATTTTCTAATTATAAAAAACAATTCTTGCTTTGAAAACTAAGGATTCCACTTTTTTGGTCGCAATTTACGTACTCTGCACGTTCAAGACGTTTGCTCAGATAATGTTTTGATATTAATAATGAATCGGTTTATATTTTATGAAAAATTGTTTGTAAAGACCACAAACGGCTGATTGATTCGTGTATTGGAGTTAGCATTTTTGCGGACATGGTTAATATTCGGACTTTTTAATGTGGTTTGTGGTTAATGTACCTTGCTTAGTTTTCAAGTCCATTGCAAGCCAGAGTATCGAGTTTCTCTTCTACATCCAGGAAGAATTTGTTGACTCATGTCTTGTTGAAACGCTTTTTAAAAATGTTCCTTGCTTTGCTTACTTCTGGTACTTTTACAATTCCGGCGGTGCATTTACGTCATCACCTTCTTCTGTTGGATTATGCGTGGGAGCCTAATATACTTCCTTGAATAAACTGACCACTGAAATGGTAGAGATTCAGAATTATTTGTGACATACGGCTATAGAAATACCCATATGTATACACAAAATTCCATACAATGTTACCATTTTAAATTGAATAGACCTTTGAAACTCCTCTGGAACAAAATGTGTACAGCAAATTCACAATGCAGTCCTTTTCAATTGAAACATTGTCATTTGGCAAGACAAAGAGTGAAATCGAAAATTTGTTTTAACTATTTAATTTTATTGGCCAGTTCACATTTCGTGACGTACTTAGCATAGATATCTTAGTAGGACAAAGTACCAAATTTCAAAGCTCCTGCTCCCATAGGTGCCAAAATATAGCGTTTAAAGTGTTGTACGGAAGTCGCATTGTGTTGTATATGTATGTTGTGTATGTAAAATATTTGACTTCTTTGTGGCAGCATTCTTCTGCATCTTTCTCTACTTGGCCGATGATCTATAACATCTTTTCTAAGCATCAAGATTCCATGCACTGTTGGCAGCATGGGGAACCATTCATTTAACTTAACATGCAGTTTTGTATGCATAGTTGTCAAAGCATGCAGCGCTAAAGTTTTTAGAACGATTCTAAAACTCACAATCAAGTCTCAAAAAAATAATACATTAGGAATGTCAATCGCTTAGCAAGTTTCTTTTTAACTTGTGCTGCAAAATGTTCTGCTCCAATCACTTCACGCACATAATTATGCACTATATCCTTCGATTTCTTTGTCTTAGGTTTAATTGGAGGATATATTTCAAGCACATTTAACCGGACTTCTTCTCCTGCATTGTACAGTGTTGTCAGCAGAAATATTAGCAATATTGCAAGTAATTGAAATAAAAATAATAATATTTCCGGCTCATTATCATCACTCGGTGCTATCACAAACCTCAATAACAGCAATTTCTATCCCTTAAAGATAAGATCTATCAAAGGATACACAGAAATACATAAATATGTGCCTCAGAAAAATTAATAACCAAGAACATACAATTCAAAGCTGCAGTAAATGGCACCAAAGTATCAAAAATAAAAATAAAATAAACAGCTAAACATAACTGACTATTTACACAGCTCTTTACAAAATGAATTAAATAGACTCGACCAAAATAAAATAATATGACTACGTCTAGCACATTTTAAAATATCCAACAAACGATCAAACAAACCTTTGTCCAGCACTTAACGAAACTAGAAATAAAATTTTTGGTAACATAAAACCCACTGTTAGTTTAGCTAACATTTACAAAGCAAACATAAAGAAAATCATTCAGATTTTAAAGGAAGCCAAAATCGATCATGAAATCCTTTCACCCATACTAACTTCACAATAACGCACAATAATACATACATTTTAATCCCATACTTTATCGACCTATCCCTTATTATAAAACTCACATTTATATTTGGTTAAAAAATATAATTAAATATACTATTTAATAGTTAAGTATACATTCAAATCATAGTAGTTTTCTACTCTTTTTCGTCGTTATTCAAGCATTTAAAAATTTATTGTAGATTATGACGGGTATTCCTTTAAAAGCGAAAATGCCTGGAAAAGTGTGTAAGCTGAGAACATTTTTATACTTCGAAAAAAATTTGTGAGGAGTAAAGTTTACGCAACACTCGAAAACTTTTGAGGCAAATTTGATACAAAAGCAGCCTCGAAAAGTCGCTTAAAAGGATGATTCTCAGAACTTTTGTTTGGTTTGCTATTTGTGTTTTCTTGTTTGTTTACTTAATTCTACTTATTTTTATACATTTTCTCTCTTTGATGTGATATATTTTTTTCATATCTGCGGCAGCACTTATCAAACTAGTGCTCATTCGCTTACGCGTTTGCATAGATAGGTGTGTTCCCGTAAGCATCTCCCAAACTCTCGAGTTTCACATGCTTTTCGAGTTTTCGCGTTTAGATGAATACTCTTATTGTATTTTTTAGTGTGGCATAGAAAAAAATGTGACGTCATGAATAAACATATGAGTATGTAAAGGGTGTTTTTTTTAGAGGTTTGTTTTTCGAATAGACATAAAACTGGCATTTTATGGTCAAATCTGGCAACTCTAATGTCATTTATGTTCAGTTTGGTTTGCCATTTCATCATGAACAGGTTGACAAAAGAACAACGCTTGCAAATCGTGCAAATTTATTTCGAAAATAATGGTTCAGTTCGCGAAGTTTACCGCAAGCTCCGTCCATTTTATGGTCGACATAATCGTCCATCAGAGCAATTAATTCGGTTAACCATGGATCGTTTTCGCACTACGTTTACTCTATGTGATAATACGCATCCGCAGAGACGTCGAACAGTGCGCACCGAAGAAACAATTGCCGCTGTAGAGCAAAATGTTGAAGAGGACCCGAATGAATCGATTCGCCACCGTGCACAGCAATTGGAGCTTAGTCCATCAACTTTATGGAAGATTTTGCGCAAAGATCTTGGCTTGCGACCTTACAAGATCCAGCTTGTGCAAGAATTAAGGCCGCGAGACCATACAATGCGTCGTGATTTTGGTGTATGGGCCGAAAATGAGATTGATCTCGATGCTGATTTTCATCGCAAAATTTTGTTCAGTGATGAGGCTCATTTTTGGTTGAATGGCTACGTCAACAAGCAAAATTGCCGCATTTGGAGTGAAGAGAATCCACATGAGACCCTTGAGACGCCATTACATCCACAAAAACTGACTGTTTGGTGTGCTCTATGGGCTGGTGGAGTCATTGGGCCATACTTCTTCCGAAATAATGCTGGAGAGTCAGTTACCGTTAATGGAGACCGGTATAGAGCCATGATAACCGACTATTTTGTTCCCGAATTGGATGGCATGAATGTGGATGAGTTGTGGTTC
The DNA here is from genome assembly GCA_963680825.1 of Meiosimyza decipiens. Lineage (NCBI taxonomy): Eukaryota > Metazoa > Arthropoda > Insecta > Diptera > Lauxaniidae > Meiosimyza > Meiosimyza decipiens. Next base: position 2,101,702 of record OY804260.1, read on the forward strand.
CAACAAGACGGCGCTACATGCCACACAGCGCACGTCACAATCGATTTATTGAAGGAAACATTCGATGAGCGCATAATTTCGCGGAATGGACCTGTCAATTGGCCACCAAGATCGTGTGATTTGACACCATTGGATTATTTTCTTTGGGGATATGTGAAGTCGCTCGTCTACGCCAACAAACCAGAAACGTTAGGGGACTTGGAAGCCAACATTCGTGGCGTTATTGCCGACATACGGCCCCATATGCTCGAAAAAGTGGTTGAAAATTGGACCTGTAGAATTGGCTTTATTCGAGCCAGTCGCGGCGGCCACATGCCCGAAATCATATTTAAACATTAATGGCATAAAATTGATGGACATTAAAACGATTTTCTTGTGTTTTATTTCAATTCGAAGCTCTATACCTCTAAAAAAAACACCCTTTATGTACATACATACAGACACATGCAAACATTGTTTGGGAGAATCGATCAGCTTACTTTAAGGAATTATATTTCTTATCTCTGTCACATTACTTTCATTTTTTTTTTTTTGAAAATTGCTTTGCAGTGTTATGAGCTACGTTCCTGCGAATTTGTTTGAACTTTATCATAAAAAATCTGATCGAATAGAAAACAAAGCTTTCATCAGTTTATTAGAAAGTGAAGAGGGTATGAAACGCTTACAGCTATGCATACATATTGGTACATCAGTAGTAAGAAAACGTGCGAACATTAATAAAATCTGTGAAGAATTTATTTTTTTCAGTCTTGATATAAGCTATTTAGTAGTAGTACTTCGCCATAAGCCATTGATCATTGGGACGAAAGTATTAATCGTAATATTTAGTGATTAGCAAAGTCAGCCTTGATCTTGTAGTCATGGTGTTGCAGAATTCGCTGCGATGGAATATTTATGGAAGAGAAACAATGGAATATTTAAACGTTACTCCCTTCCTCTCATTTTTCAATTTACATGGCGAACAACAACTCAGGATTTGTGAAAAATTATCAAAATAAAAGAAAAGAAGCAGTTTGATTTCGCAGAAAAAACTAGAAATCAGATTACGCGTACAAAGTCGCGGGCATCAGCTTGTTAACAATAAAGGGATAAAGCTAGTCATACTATTTCCATGCTAAGCGGAATCATCAAAAGCGTTGGTGTTTTAATAAATTAATTAGTTTGCACAGAGTAAATAAAATGTTGATATCTACAATACCTGAATACGTGTAGAAAAGCCAATTTTTGTATTTTTTGTTTTCTTAATTATTGCTGAACCAAAAACAAAACTGTTTGCCCCCACCGATACTGTTTATTTCTCTAAATTCTTCTTAAATGAAGAGCCGAGATGTTTTTGAAATATAGCAAAATGACTCGAAAGAACACAGGAATCGGAAGTCATTAGAAATGATTATTATGGAAGAAAAATTACTGTGGGTTCTGCTCGAACCTTAGAGATTTTTGTAAGCACTCTGATTGGAAGAATTAAGAATAAGTATGAAGAAAGTAAAAAAGATTACCATAGACTTATACAACAGCATGAAATATGTTTTGAAAAGTCCATTGTGTTGCCATCTGAATGCTTAGAACAAGTTGTGCAAAATATTAGTACATAGTAGTTGGAAAACGTGGACGACCAATAAAATTATATCAATACTGCTATCCAAAAGAAAAACAAGAAGAACTTCAAGAGCTTTGTAGCCTCAAAATCTCCAGAAGTAAGCTTACGGACTTCGGAAAAAAAGAACGCCCCAACTTGGTGCGAAGTTTATATATTTTTTTTCACATACATACATATGTTCATATGCCACGGCTATCAACCACGCAAGACGTTCAAAACCATTCCCTATATCCTAAATTACGTTCGAAAGAGGCTATAAAGGTCTAATGATCGATTAACAGTTGAGTGTTTAACAATAGAGCAGGCAACAACTAAATAATATTTATACTTGAAAGAAAATAATGGAAGAATGTAAAAGAAAGGAGTTGTCAGTCGCAACCCTTAGGTTGCCAGTAACGGAATGCCCAAACTTGTTAACAACGATTTTTGTTACCGGCTACTGCTCATAATTATGCCAGAATTGTCTTTAAATTTGACGGTTCCTTTGTTACTGAATGAAGTTGTTAAATTGAAGACGTTTAGTTTGGTGTCGCTAGTTTTGAATAAAAAAAGAAAAAAACATTTTGAAGTGTAAAAAGGTAATAAAAATGTAAATTGTGTTCATATAATAGAAACAGATCTGTTTAACTCGTGTATATTAACTCCAAAATGAAGTTAAATGTGAGCGCGAAAATTACAGAAATAAGAAAACTGTTCACTCTCACCGAAAAATAGTTCGTCAAAATTGTCTAAAGAATAGGGCGGAGCAAAAAAACACTTTTGAAGCCGATCGCGTTGTAATAGCAATAGAACGTTAGTATTACATAAAAAAAGAGAGAAGCCTCGAGGTAGGCGCGTACAAATGATATCTTCAGATACCGCATGAAGCTCAAAGCTTGAATTTCGCGTAAACAATATAGTTATGCGTCAGAATAAAATCATTTTAAAATTTCTCGGCGTAGGAGTTACCGATTTGGCTGATGGTTCTCCAAAAAATGTCATCTCTCTAGGTGCCTCAGAAGCAAAGATATACTCATAGGAAGGTCGAAAAACGTTGTAATTTTAGGCGATTTTTGTTTTTTTCGCCTCTTCGTATGTCTGTACGCTGCGTAATTTTGCAGCTATTAAGACAAATAAGAAACAGAATTCTTTGTCTTTTAAAGACGATTTCAACGGTATAACTTTGTATGGGGTTTTTTAAATCGTAACTCAAACTACAATACAAAACGTGCAACCTCTTTTGTCACGCTGGAGCGTATTTGTTTAAAAAATCGAACACCGTCTACTACTATGCTGAATGCGCAGTGTTCGATTTTTTAAACGGCAGTGTATTCATTCAAATGATCAATCTATACCAGCGGTGGCCATGGAAATCTAAAGGGCGCAACATCAAAATCAAGAAACAAAATCCAAATTTTAAAGCATTTTTTTTTCAATTTCAAATTAGCCACCAGCACAAAAAATCCAAATGGCACTATAAACAAAAACATTTGTTACATTCGTCGAGACAAAATGCGTCTTTCCATACGAGAAAACATTAAAATTTCGTGTTACCTCGTAATGGAATAAGATGACGGAGCGTGGTACCTTATGTAGCAAGAGTTTTGAAATTTGGAACAATATTGTCTTTTTTCAGAACTTTATGTAATGTGGAAGCGAAAATATAAACACTTATATTGGCATTCTTCGCACTTATAGCAAGTTGTGAAATTTGATGCATGCACCCAATTATCTGCAGTAAGAACTGCGTCAAATGTAAGAGATTGTAGGTAATGAGCGGATAATGCCTGCCCGCTTATTTAATTAGGTTTGACTGCAATTTCGTAATTCTTTATATGATATAAGCAAGGAGTGAACCGAACATTAAAAAATACAATTCGAATAATTTTTCTTCACAATGTTTTTAATATTTTAAGTAACAATGCAAACTAATCCAAAGTATTATAAATTTCAGTTTCCATGGAGTTTACCATATAGTTATTGAAACCGTCTTTGGGTTGTTAGTTTTGCAAATGTAATGTGCTTTCTGTTGACACTGCCAATCGTTCATCAGAAATTCATTGCCTTTAAGCCACAGATGTACACACCTTTCGTTGCCAAGATTATCTGGCTGACCTGCTGACCATTTGGTGAAGAGCATTGGTTGTCCAGTGCTTATCCAGAAAAACTTAAACGCTGTATCAATATCATTGCCCGCAATCCAAAACCATTGACTTGTGGTGTAACCTTGCGACACTAAATACGTGGACAGCGCTTGCCATTCTTCCTCTGATTCAATGCTCGACAAATCAGCGCCTTTAGTACGACAAAAATGTACAGCATCAAGCCACGTTCTCTGAAAATATCTAATGAGCATAGCAATCGTTTTGCCAATGTAAAATATAAATACCTTGATACTTGGTTCAATTAGATAGTAGTTTTCGCCAATTTTTTTAAAGGGTTCTGTTAATTCACTGACAGAACTTCCGGTGCCTTTGGATAAAAAAAATTATATATTACACAACATTGATGAAGTTTCTTAAAATAATTTGTTCTACTTACCGTCAATAACTGTAGTTTGTATGTTAATTGCAGCAACAGTCGCAAAAAGTATTGAGAATATCGCGAAGACAGAATATTTCTTCATATTGAATTTTTTATTGTTGAAAAAGTTACGATCACAGCGATATTCTTGATATTACTGCAGTGACAATAGTGGGATGCCATTATTTATATACTCAGCTACCAAAGCGCCAACAACATTTTTCTTTTTTTTGAAATGTGAATAATTAACAGATATTTTTGCAATCTTATCGATGTTTGTTTGCTTAGCTCTTGAAGTTACTGCAAATATTGTATTAAACAGTTTGTCACAACGAACTGTTTACTCATCTACATATTTATGTATATTTTATTGGATTAAGGGGTTGCCTGATAAAAGCTTCCTCAAATTTAGACAGATGATTTAGTTTAATTTTTTTAATTTATGTAAAGTAGTGCTTCACCGAGAACAAAGCAAAATCAAAACAAAATGTGGGGATTCACATCACATTCTACTGTGCAGAGGCGGCGACTATGGGGGCAAGGCACTTTTTCCTCCAAAAGAGAATTGCCCCCCAGTGTTTTAGATCCATATTCGAAAACCCAGTATGCACAAAACAAATGCACGGGGAAAAAAAAAAGCTTGAATCATCCTGAAATCAAGCTCCGTTCAGCGCGACAGTACTGTGTTTGCGACCTTGGGTCAGCCTGTCTCTTAAGCTGGATCAGCCTGGCTTTAAAAGGTAGACAACTTCACTTCGAACCAACCTGGGAATGAAGGTAGAGACTGAAACTACCTTACGTTACTATATAGGCTGGCAGCCCATCCCAATATAACATGCGCGTGTATGTGAGGTGGCTCGCTAGCCTGCCATACCAAGGTAGTTTCTACCTTGAGCCTCAGGCTGATTCGAATTGAAGCTGTCAAACCTGTAACATCAGGCTGAATTAAGTTATTTTGTCTCCCCATGGACCTCGTGTGTGTCATAAAATGGTGGGAAAGTAGACGTGAAACATTTGGATTGCAACCAAAATGATTACAATTGTGAATTGTACACTGTTCATGTGCTTTCATCATATACTTTACATTTATATACTTTTTAATAATAACGACTGTAGAACCCATCCCCCCGATTAAAATTTAACTCGAAAACCTTGTGAAAGTTAAGCCCCCCAATATCTCTTAGAAGTCTCCGCATCTGCTACCATGCAGTAATTGTAAATAATGCTTCTTTGTCTTCATTTTTAGAGTCACCTTAATGTAAAAACAAGTATTTTTTATTTTGGTTTTGTTTACTCTTGACAGCGGTGGAGCCACTTTTACAGCGTTGGATAATGGATCTTAGCTCCTCCCATATAACCAAAGCCATATATTGGTATTCTTGGTACTTATAACAATTTGTGAAATACTGTACATGGACCCAAATATCTGCAGTAAGGACTGCGTAAAATGTAAGTGGGGTGGAACAATGGGCAGTGCGCGGGTAAAGCCACTGATCCACCCAGTATTAAATATATAAATGTAAACGAGAATAACCGAGATATGTCGTCGATAACGAGACGAGAACGAAACCATAATGATGCATATATAATATAATAAATAAATATAATTCAAAAATTATCGTATTGTTAGATATCATTCGATTCATTTTAGTATTTAACAATGATTTTGTGCATATGCTTGCAGCGATTTAGTCGTGTAAAACGAGGCGACAGAAACAGGTCAAGGTTAAAGTCAATAAATATGGAGCCAAAATAAAAAACTTCAGATGATTAGTATGGGTCAAAGCCTCTACTTATATTTGATTTGGATAGGCCATCATAGTGCGAATATCAATCAGATGGAATATAGCAGTGATGGCGTTCGGGTTTTGTAAAAATGTGCTGAATCGAGACTTACAATGTAATTTTTAGAGGCCGAGTGTACTTTTTTGTCATGAACACCCACTTTTACTTAAGCTTAGAGCATTTTTCCAAAAATGCCTAAAAAATTAGTCTCACGTGTGGCATTTCAAAGACTCTAGGAAAATGAGATATATTTCACAGTAAATTGAAAAATTTGCACCTTCATATTGCGATTTGCTGTCTTGAATTATTTTATTTTCACGAAATGCACCAAATTTACTGAAAACTTGTCGGATGTACTGACGACGGTTTCCCAGGCCGCAAACGTACCGAAAAAAGTACAAATGTACCGAAAATACCATCACTTGGATATAGATAGCTGATTTTTTGAATAGAGGACCAAATTTTTATTATTTAAGACAACGTGTGGAAAATATTTCAGGAGTTTTTATTTATCGAACCATTTATTAATTTGTCAATTTACATACAGAAACTCTGACCGAAAAATTTGCTTGTTTGTCGGCAAGAGGGGAAAAATGCAACTGTGGCTGGCTTGTCCCTGTACACAAGAGACTTCACGTAACCACACAAAATCTAGTGGGGTCAAATCGCATGATATTGGCGGTTAATGAACTGCTCCAAAACGTGGGATTAATTGCTCACCAAACTCGCCTCTCAATACGTCCATAGTACAGCGTGCCGTGTGTACCTTGCTCCGGCCCACAAGTCGTACCAAACAGTGCATTTTTTGGAAAATTTTGAAAAAAGTTGTTTGAGATTGAATAAGTCGTATTCGTAAAAAATATTGAGGAGTGGTATTGAATGAAAAATTTTGAAAGAAGTTGAACAGATTGTTGAAACATTGCAAAAAGCCGAAAAAAATTTAAAAAAATTGAAAGAGGTAAAAAAGTGGAGACACTTCTTTCAAGTTCAAAATTTCGAAAAACACTGAAACAGGTTGAAAAGTCAAGTTGAGCAATCTCAAGTCGAAAAGAAAATGTTGAAAAAAGTTGAGATAGTCAAAAAATATTTAAAACATCAAAAATTGCTGCGCTTAAAACTTTTTATTAACTTGGGAGTTGCCGCGCCCACTAATGCTATTCCTACGAATTTTGTTTCATTTCAAAGCTTACAGTAACCGATACCAAGTTTTTTAAAAAATTACTTCCATAGCACACTAGACATAACATTTAACGATTTTTGCATGTATATGAGGCGTGGCCCACATTTGGTTACGAGATACCATATAGCAAGTTTATCTACCATGTGAACTTTCATAACGGCTGCGTTGTTAACTCTCTTGTTATAACGTCTATAAATGTTGTGGGCAGTGCCACTCCCTTCAACGAGTTTTTCCAGTATAGTGACTTAGCTTCTTGAAACGACCGCTTCCAGTCGTATTACTTGCTATTTTTTTTTTCATTTACCGTGTGAACTTATACACAAAATTATTTAATATATATATATGGTCTGAGTAGATAGGATGAGAAAATCCAAAAAAGCTAAGAAAAGATTATAAAAATATAACAAATCAACAAGCAATTTTTTTTTTAAATTTTTACAATTTATTTTTTAAAAAGCTTTTAACTTGATTTAAAGCGTCTGGCTAAACGAATAAGGAGACTAATAGCTTGAGTAGCTAAACTCTATTAATATTATTACTAGGAAATTTTTATCATGTGCACTGAAACTTTGCTTACGCGACTTCAATTACTGTGAATTGCGACAAGTTGTTTATTTTTATGCGATTTTTATTTATTATTATTTCCAGCAGTATTTTCTTATCTTTAATTGGTGTTGAAATAAAAGAATGGAAAGTTAGCTTTTACCAATAAAAGCAGTTGAGTGCAAGCACTCACGGCCCGAAACGTTGACTCAACGATGTTTCGTGTGGAAAAAGCTAAAATGTTGAAATGCTGAAAAAGACAAAAATGTTCCAAAATTCAAAACATGAAGAAAAATTTTGAAATAGTCGAAAATTAATGAACTATTTTGAACAAGTTAACATCTATGGAAAAGTAGAGAAATTCAAAATATTAAAAAAGTCGATAAATACTGTAAAGGTCGAAAAATGTGGAAAATCCAAACTTAATATTGAGATTAAATACGAACTGTGCTTATAACACATAACAACGTTTATTGTTTTGATTAAAACATTATGAAGCGCCAGGTAGTGGCATGGTACTAAAAAAAATTCCTGAAATTTTTGAATTCCATTTTTCATCAATTCAACGATGAGCGTTTCATTTAGCGTTATCCATTTGCGTTACTACGTTGTTTTAATTCTTTTCTATGATTTTGTTAGTTATTGGTCCTTGCGCGTGGCGACATAGAAAAAATCATATCTAAAAAACCACGACCCTGACTACTCTAAACTATATTGCAAAATGATTGAATGACTAAGATTTTATTTTCTCTCTGAAAAAAAATCAATATAATTAAGCATACCGCTAAGCGAAAATTTTGCGATTTTAATTTTTAAATTGGAAAATTAATGCTTATAACTTAAGAGAAGAAAATTTTTGAATGCAACAATTAGAAAATAGACGTAAAATGCTAACTTTTATGCACGAACGGTTTTTCGACTTAACGTGTACATTTTGAAACAAAAGCGTCCGAAAATTCATGTATGTTTAAATTTTGTGATTTTCAAAATAACGTATTTTCGAAAATAGGTCTGGAAAAACTTTTTCCAAAAACATTTTTAGACAAAGTATCGAAAAAAAATTGATTTTGAGAAATCTAACATTTTAATGTAAAAACGGGTTAGAATGACCCATATGTATATTGGAAAAGTGATTGATTATGTCGAAAAATGTTAAAAACGACGAAAAATGTGGAACGTTCAAAAAATATGTATTTATGTATGGATAGAAAACTGTTGAAAAAGTCGAAAAATGTTGAAAAAGTCGGAAATGTTGAAAATATCAAAAAATATTGAAATAATCGAATAAATTTTAAAAACGTTAGAAAATTCGTGTTGTGTTAAAAAAGTCGAAACCATTCGAAAGAAATAGTTGAGGGGACTGTTGCAGAATTATTACACAAACTTGATCAGACACTGAGGGATTTGAATAAGCATATTTATTATTGAAAATTCAATATAAAAGTTATCGATCAGCTACAGATAATTTAAAAAATTACGAATTGTCCTTCATATAAATTTAAGTGAAAACTATAGCTGCACACAATTTGAAGATGTGCAGTCCCATCATTTTGGTGGATCACGGATGTAAGTAATATTTTCTACTGGAGCAATTTATTCAAAAGCTAAAGAGAGATGCGAGAATAATGTTAGTTCTATAGTTTAAAAGTACCAAATATGTAAGTAAGTTTAAAAACGTTCCTCAAAATAAAATATAATTTTTTGGTTAAGTAACGCAGTTGTCTTGTTTTTCGACCACTTCTTTTATAAATGGATATGAGTATTATAGTATAATGTATGCATGTAAAGGGTGTTTTTTTTAGAGGTATAGAGCTTCGAATTGAAATAAAACACAAGAAAATCGTTTTAATGTCCATCAATTTGGCTTTATTGGAAGGACAATTTTATGCCATTAATGTTTAAATATGATTTCGGGCATGTGGCCGCCGCGGCTGGCTCGAATAAAGCCAATTCTACAGGTCCAATTTTGAACCACTTTTTCGAGCATATGGGGCCGTATGTCGGCAATAACGCCACGAATGTTGGCTTCCAAGTCCCCTAACGTTTCTGGTTTGTTGGCGTAGACGAGCGACTTTACATATCCCCAAAGAAAATAATCCAATGGTGTCAAATCACACGATCTTGGTGGCCAATTGACAGGTCCATTCCGCGAAATTATGCGCTCATCGAATGTTTCCTTCAATAAATCGATTGTGACGTGCGCTGTGTGGCATGTAGCGCCGTCTTGTTGGAACCACAACTCATCCACATTCATGCCATCCAATTCGGGAACAAAATAGTCGGTTATCATGGCTCTATACCGGTCTCCATTAACGGTAACTGAGTCTCCAGCATTATTTCGGAAGAAGTATGGCCCAATGACTCCACCAGCCCATAGAGCACACCAAACAGTCAGTTTTTGTGGATGTAATGGCGTCTCAAGGGTCTCATGTGGATTCTCTTCACTCCAAATGCGGCAATTTTGCTTGTTGACGTAGCCATTCAACCAAAAATGAGCCTCATCACTGAACAAAATTTTGCGATGAAAATCAGCATCGAGATCAATCTCATTTTCGGCCCATACACCAAAATCACGACGCATTGCATGGTCTCGCGGCTTTAATTCTTGCACAAGCTGGATCTTGTAAGGTCGCAAGCCAAGATCTTTGCGCAAAATCTTCCATAAAGTTGATGGACAAAGCTCCAATTGCTGTGCACGGTGGCGAATCGATTCATTCGGGTCCTCTTCAACATTTTGCTCTACAGCGGCAATTGTTTCTTCGGTGCGCACTGTTCGACGTCTCTGCGGATGCGTATTATCACATAGAGTAAACGTAGTGCGAAAACGATCCATGGTTAACCGAATTAATTGCTCTGATGGACGATTATGTCGACCATAAAATGGACGGAGCTTGCGGTAAACTTCGCGAACTGAACCATTATTTTCGAAATAAATTTGCACGATTTGCAAGCGTTGTTCTTTTGTCAACCTGTTCATGATGAAATGGCAAACCAAACTGAACATAAATGACATTAGAGTTGCCAGATTTGACCATAAAATTTTTTATCTCTATTCGAAAAACAAACCTCTAAAAAAACACCCTTTTATATAATTATGTATCATTAAAACTTCGCTGCAGCTACAAGTATACCTACGGAAGAGTATGTACTCTTATAACGACTTTTATGTTCGTACTAAAAAATAAGAAAATGTTATCTTGAATTCATTTATTGTTTTCTTAAAACACTAATTCCTTCGGGCATTAAGAAGTAATTTGGCCCTTTTAATGACAAGCCTTTTAAAAAAATATTTATAAACAAATGCATCAATAGTTTCGATTGCGGTTTGGTACAAGAAAAATACCTCAGGCAGGTTTAAAGAAACTTTCATATAAAAACGGGGTCATTTTACTTGTACAGAATGCCACTGGACGTCGAAAAACAAAATGCTGAAAAAGTCCTCTGCTCTCCATTATCTTCATTACGCAGTTTTTTTATGGTCCTCTGACTACTATACCTCCATAATGTCAAGTTTATGTAAACAAATGATAACATTTTTGGTTTATTATTTCGAAGTAACTTAAAAAAATCACACTGTATTTTTGGAACAGATAACACATTTATGGAGTTACGAGTAGTTTCATTTTAGCTCATTATTGTTTTATAGCTCTGAGTGTCAAATTTTTAAGTTCCTCTTTTTTTTATCGAAGAACATCAGTTTTTACAAGTTCTGAAGTTCTACTTCTTATTGCAGCATCATAAAATGAAATCAGCAAAAATAAGCCAACGTTAAAATATTGATTTATTGATTTGATCGGATAGTTTAAAATGCGTTATTTATCGATTAGGATGTTTTTTTTTGAGAGTGAGGGAGCTTTTATTTGAAATATAAATTAAATTTGATATTTTTTTAATTTTTTTTTTGTATGAACTTTACTTGAAACTTTTTTGGTGCTTTGCATATTTTTTAAAAACTATTCAAATTTTTAAAAACTATTCAAATTGTTAAAATTTATTCAAATTTCTAAAAACTATTTTTTTTAGCTTAGAGATAATATTGCAACATTTAATTAATTTTAATTAATTTAATTAATTAACGGTCTTTACATATTCCAACAAAAATTGATACTGAGGCTTAGAAGCAAACAACCTTAACGTTAACTAAACATTTCGAAAAATCATGTGAATTTCAATTGAATTTAAATCTGATACTATTAGGAATCGAGTAAACTCTCAATGCATTATTGCCGTGAAAGCTTTTCCATATTAATTTTCTAAACCTTTCTATTCAAATATTTGAAAGTAGAAAGCATTCATCGAAATTTCTATTGCTCTAAAAAATCGTCTTTTAGTAAAAGTTGCAAGGTTTTAATAACTTCCCTCTTCTCCCAGCAATCTAACTGCCCTCCTACATTTCGGCTTAAATTCAAAATTGGTCTAGCTAACTGGAGTCTATACCAAAAACCTTATTCTCTTTTAGAGTTCAAGGTCACCAAAAATGGTGATATTAATAAAAAACGGTAAATATCTGCAAAATTATGCATCAGTCAGCCAACATGTCCATACCACAGACACATCCGAACAGACTAAGAAAAGTTCCCTGGTTTAATAGTGATCTTGAATATATTAAAAAAAAAAAGAAAAGTCGATTGTGGAACATATTCAAATCCAATCCGACTTCAAAAAAATTAATGCTCTATTAAAAACTCCAAAAAGAAATAGCTTGATTTATTTACTTCAACGATAAGCCTATCGTCTCGTATTGATAAAATATAGGCTAATATTTAATCTTTTTCTGGTCACAAATCTCTTCATAAAATACATAGAGTCTATTCAGTCCTAGATCCAGGAACATTCCTTACTGACAAACCTAAATTAGCCACTGAATTTGGGATCTTTTGCTCAGAAAAACCTCTTCTGAATATCTTATAAATATGATAGAACTCAGCAGTGTATTGGATAAACTGACAGGCAAAACACCTCACGGTGGGCTTCAACCAAGTTTAAATGACAAATTGAGTTACGACAAAAATTTGAATGGGGAATTATTTGGAATGTTATTTCTAGTCGATATATGTATGTACATCAAAAGGAAAATATTCCTAGAGCTTTTATTTAATTCCATATTTACTAGTTTTTACTGAAATTACATACGTATGAAATACGCATGGCATACATATAAAGTTTAGAAAACATCAGATTTTGTTCAAATTCTGACACGGCATAAAAAATTTCAAAGGTTACTTCACTGCACAAATTTCAGTTAATTAGGTAGTCGGGGTCCTGAGTACTGTTGAAGTCAATGTGTAATATCGTCAACCATTTTCACTATGTCATATCTCATTTTGAAGGGTATCAAAATATTAACAATGTAAAGTTTAATTTAAGTATTATGAGTAATACTTCGATTTGGTGCATCATTTTCAAAGTTTTCATATTTTACTAAGGCATTTTTCACTTAATTTGGTCGTAAATAAAGGTCTCTTTTAAATACCATACGTATGTTTTGCATATGTAATATCATTGAAAAAAAGTGAATATGGAATTAAAAAAAACTATGAAGATTTCTTTGGTTTTTCATACATCGACCCCAAATTACATCCCAAATGATCCCCAATTAAAGTTTTTGTAGTAACTCACACTTTTATTAAAACTAGACTAAGGCCCACCGTGATCTGGATTATACAGAGTTTCCTACCCTATCTTGAAAACACGTTTACTTCAGCTTTACAACAAAATTTTCAAACTTATCTTAATTCTTACTGGCCAATCTCCCAATCTATATAAAGTTTTGGACAAAATTGTTGCCAGTCGGCTTTGGTGGTTTTCCGTCTCTATTTGCGCAGAAACCATTCAAATATTTTTTTAAACGTTTTCAACCTCATTCAACTTTTTATGAGTTTTTCAACTTCTTGAACTGTTTCTACATTGTTTAACTTTTAGAGCTTTTCAATATTTTCCATATTTTTTTATTTTTTCAACTTCTTTCAATTTATTTCAACTTTTTCAAAGTAATTCAACTTTTTCTGAGTTATTCAACCTATTTCAACTGTTTTAATATTTTTCAAATTATTTCAAGATTTTTCAATAATTTTTTGGAAGTTTTAACCTAGTTTAACTTTTTTCGAAATTTTCAACTTTCAACACTTTTCATATATTATCTACTTTATCAGCCTTTTCCACCTAATTCAACCTCTCTCAACATTTTTCAACATTTGCCATATTTTATTGACTTTTTCAGTCTCTTTCAATTTATTTCGACGTTTTCAACTTCATTCAACTGTTTTCGAGTTTTTCAATCACTTTCTATGTTTTTTCGACTCTACCAGCCTTTTCACCAGTTTCAACATTTTTCAATCTGCATATTTTTTGCGACTTCTCCAACATTTTTCGGCTTTTTCAACCGGCTTAGACGTTTTTCAATATTTTCCATATCTTATCAACCTCATGCAAATTTCATAACTTTTTTTCGGCTTTTCAACTCTTCAAAACTTTTTAAATATATTAACTTATTCAGTCTTATTCAACTTTTTTCATCAAATCGTATATTTTATCGATTTTTTCAACCTCAAAACGAAAAACCGAACAATGGTCGGTCTCCTGGTACTATGTATAGTGTGTGAAAAAATTGTGTGGACATTTTACACCTGCCTCTAATAAAGCATTACGAGTACACAATCTTTTTTGATTTTAAATTTAATTCAGATTGTAGACCATTTTATATCCTGTATACCATTACTTAATTCATAGTGCTTATGATAGTTAATATTTCAGTAACCGGGCTGGTGAAAAATTAAGTTATGCAGTACATTCTCGTTCAACGATCATAAAGCCTTCATAATATTAAATTTCACCTATCTAAATTCGAATATAGCAATTAATTTCTGAGGAATGTCAAAGGAGCCAAATGTGCAACAACCTGTATTGGCTTATCACGATGTTATAAAATGTCGATACCGATATATCAACTTAACGAATTTCAAAAAATCAATACGTAATTTGCGTATCAATTTTTTGTATCTAATTCTAAATAAAAATGTGTTCGCTATTTACACATAGTGTGGGAAAAAACCTTGCTTCATATCTCTTATGACTGTCGCAACATACTTACTGAATGCAAATCTAAAAATATGGGCAGTGCCACGCCTCCATTGAAAGGTTTTTTTCCTTATAAATATAATATCTGTCAAAGTTTCTTCAAAATCGGGCAAGTTGTTTCGAAAATAATTGTTTTTCTTGAGATTTTAAGCGTCAAAAGCACGATTTTCATATAAGCTAAAGCAAAATATCGGAAAGCGTTTTTTATATACATACATACGAGTATATACATGAACATAAACTATTTTTTTATTTGGAATTCCACTGAAGAGCACTACAGATAGTCGAATACATACATTGGGGGGGAGGGGGTTCGCGGAAAACCTATCAGATGAATTTTTCTTGCGAGAAGAAGTTTGAGATTTTCATGCAATGGAGAATATCGAATAGATATACCCGGTACAGCCAATGCCTACATATATTTCCAATGTTAGATGTCTCTGCTATCTTTTTACAAAAGAAAGGAAGGGAATTACTTTATGAAAACTTAGATCAAATTGCAAAATTTCAAGGTCAGTCTACGCAAAGAAGCGAATTGCAAAATAATTCATGTCGATAATCTATACTATTATATAAAGAGGTAAGGTTTGTTTTTTATATGTTGAGAGTAATCTATGGAGCTACTGCTCCGATTCTAAAAATTCGCCTGTTAATAGAAGGCTATACTAGCCCTGAGTAACATAGGCTATATTTTATTTTGTTAAAAATATGGGTCGCGACACCTTCCATGCAACAAAAACACTTAAGACGATAAATCTTAGCTCAAAGATTTAACATTTGGTGTTAGGATGCTTATAGCTCATAATACTATAAGTTAGAGGTTATGCTAAGCAGCTTATGAAATGTGGACAGGATTAGACAACAGAGCGTAGCACTTTTCACACGATGTAAACACTTAAAATGCTATATCTTCGCTCCTATGATAACAAGAGTCTAATAATTTGATTTTAGAATGCGCATGGTCTATGCCAAGCCCCTCGCAAAATATGGATGGGATCAGACGACGCAGCGTGGCACCTTCCTTGCTTATGGTAGCAATAGTTTTGTCTTTTTTAAGAACCTCATGTAATGTGGAAGCGAAAATTCAACGGGGCGTAAGCGTTCCTTACAACAAAAACACTTTAAACGCAATACCTTGGCATCTATGACAGCTACGGTTGTGAAACTTGATACATGGATGTACATTGATTGTGCCAAGCTACTCGGAACATGTGAATGGCATTGTGTAACGGCGCCTCCATACAAGAAAAATACTTAAATTGGCATTATTCGTACTTATAACAAGTTGTGAAATTTGGTGCATGCACTCAATTGTCTGCAGTAAGGACTGCGTAAAATCTAAGCCAGATTGTACAACGGGTAGTGAGCGGGCAAAGCCGCGGGAACAGCTAGTATGTTATATATTTGGCAACATATTATAAAAATACTAAATAGACATTAGAAAAAGCGTTTTATAACCCACTCTAGAGCGTATACTTATGTAGTATAATATTGGATAAAGTCGAGATCCCTAGATTTTCGTGGTAAAAAGGTAAGTGTAAGTTTTAAAATATTGTTCAGAAATGTAAATAAGTTGATTTTTCGTGTAGCGCTCTATTTTAATAGAACCGAACTGTCAGCTGTCATTTTTTTTTTTTTTCAACAACCCTGCATAGCCGCACAAATGGCGCAAAATTTATATAAGGCGTGAATTTCAGGACAACCTTTACTTCTTGCGACACCCTTTATGTAACTTCCTGTTGCAGTAATTATCAAGATACTAGCCAAATTCTAATGACTTTGGTTATGAAATAAGACATTATTTCTTTCATGTGATAAACTTTTGAAGACGTTCAAAATTTTAAGCGATGATCAACCCGAAATGCATGGTTTAATTAAAACTTTGTCCAAAGAAATATTTTCCAAATACTTTTTACTATCAATTTTAAGAATCCTCTGCAAAACTTAGAATCAACGAGTATGAGACATATTTATGAAAACTGGTAGATAAAAATTAAGAAATACGACTGACAGCACAAACTACAAGCCAGCCTGCCTGCCAGTATTAACATGGTTGAACCAGAAGAGATTCAAGTAAAGAACAAACAAATCCTTGCGAATCGCAACAGTAATCGTTTTCTTGTTGTAGTTGTTGTTAAAAAATTTCCATGCGATTTTATCCGGTTGCTTGTTAATAGACTCACTCACGGCCTTACTTGCGGCCAGCCATGAGATGAAGTTCAAATTGAAAGTTACGCCGACAAGTAGCAAAAGGACAAGAAAACGCGGTACACTCGGCATGGACGAAGCATTGAAGTTTTTTTCTTAACATATGAGAAGAGATTATATATATTAAATGTTGTTTTTCTGAATAAAAAACTATGTTTTTTTGATATACAGGTAGTCCCCGACTTACGACCGAGATAGGTTCCTAGTCATCGGTCGTAAGTCGATTAAGTCGTAAGTCGAGTTTCATAAAAAATAACTGAAGAAAAATATTACATACATACTGTACTACTAGTTCCAGCCATTTTTGGGATGATATAAAATTATTCACTTAAACAAACGTATTATTTGTACTGAAATAAATCGAATCCTTGTACATACTACTGTTTTTTTTTAAATTTTTTCTCATATACATATTTTAGGGACTCCTCGAAACTATTTTAAGCATTTTCTATGAAAAAAATTGAAAAATAAATTGGTCGTAAGTGCGAATAGTCGTAAGTCGAACGGTCGTAAGTCGGGGACTACCTGTATCATATGTTACAGAAAATTTGAGGATTTGTTTTCTTGGGAGTTTAATTTCCTTTGAAATGGTTATTTACATATTTAGTTCCCAATTTGTAAGCCGTGCCACCGCATAAAACGGCCGATTTGCAACCAAAAATTGAATTTGAAAATCTGTTACTGTTAGTCGAAATCCAAACTTTCCTTTGGAGTAGATATCACATTTTATATATACTAAAAAGAATACGAGTTTCGTGTCAGTTACAGAAGAGATAAAATTAAAAAAAAAAACAACCTGATATTCGAGAACAAATTTCAGTTCTGTACTCATAGCTCTAATCCATATACTTTAAGCAAAACGTCACACTGCTGAATGTAGCGCATTTTGTGAATATGCAGTTGAGGAAATAAAATAGAAAATTGGTTTGAAAAACAACCACGATCCTTAGCCGAAGGTGTTTGGGGGTACGACCTGCTATGTGACACCATACGCTACAACTGCAAGCATTTGCTGTTTTGTTTCCTGATTTTTTTTTTTTGCTTGCAAATCAACAAAAGTCCAGCAGTTGAAACTGGGGTCACCAGGCTGAACTCAGTTTGAGTTGCGGTTTACAATCGCGCAGTTGATTTGCCAACAGCACTCTGTCGCAAGGGTGAAAATTCCGCTAAGATGTAGTGAACTTTCGACCGGAAAACGGAAACCAAGCATGAGGAAAGTCGCTTAAACGGTTTCGTCTTCCTATCGTAGTTGCAAAACGAAACAATCTTTAAATACAAAAATTTATTGGTTAATAAATTTAAATAATTTTTCCGATGTTTTTTTCGTTTTTAGTAGCTAAACTGCGTGGTCTATTGCATGCACAGAGGAGCAAATCTGTGGCTACAAGGTAAAGCAGGACTTATGTTGTTTTGACTTGTGATCAAAGATCTACTCTAGCTGTTATACCTAGTAGCTATAAAAATAATCCATGTCCATGTTAATGAGATGAGGAGGTTCTTAACTCATGGTATGCTACTTCTATTTGCAATACTTAACTTAAATCCACTCTTTCGATTAAAAACAATAATTAATTAATAAGTCGATGGGTATCGAAAAGTTTCGGAAAATATCGATGAGTCGATTGTGTCAACCAACTTAAGGATTCTGGACCCAGAACCCGTTTTTGGCCCGTCTAACCTACAAATCTCTATAAATTGTGTCGTTTTGAGATTATTTAAACAACGCTTAAACTACTTCAGCACATTGTCCAGAACCACAGTTGGAAAGAACAGAAAGCACATTAAGGAACCCAGCTTGACCTCGGAGTTTACAATGCACCTTATGTTATCTATGTTGATAGGAACATTATTTTTATGCAGTGCTTTCCAAATTGACTCTTTACGTAATCGGGCTGATTGTGCTCAAGCTAAACTAAAGTAAAGTGACTTTATGATCTGGATACGAGTCATTTGTGGTTTAATTTCTCTGTGTGAGATTTTTTTTTTTTAATAACAAAGTAGCCACGGTATAATTCTGAAAGACGATGTTGTTCGGAACATTTTTGCCGCACAAAGTTATAGTTGAACATGTCAGGTTTTTGAGATATCCTAACCTAAAAATACAAAAAAACACTTTCTGGTAGCATACTACATTGCTATAACTTTATTCAGCAAAATTGATCAGGTCAACGCTTTCTTTCATGATTATATCGAGGTTATTCCGTTAAAAATACACTCGCGATGTAATATACACCAGAATCTAGTATAAATAAATGTTTTTTTCATAATTATGTTAGGATATCCCGAAAACCTGATGTGGTGGACTATAAGTTTGTTGGGCAAAATTGATCTGAACAACGTCCTCTTACAGGATATTATCGTTTTTAATCTGTTAAAAAAACACTGTCACACAAATAAAATTCAGCACTCCCCGCCGCGGAAACATCAAACAGACTGCTTCGCCAGGCTTGGCTAGTGCATCAATTTGTGTTTCTGTAGATATCATTGGGGTAACGCCATGTACCTTAGTCTTATGAATGAAGAAGGCGTTTGAGAGTTTGAGGTATTGAGGTAATTTACTGTTTGCATTAGTTTAGTTGCGAAATAGAGCATTTAAATCGCCTATAAGCATAACTAAGTATATACTGTCTTCCGATCAAGGCTAGACAAGAGGCTAAATTCCTATGGAACTCGCGTTGCTACTCAGGCTCCGCAACTACTCTTTGCCATATGCTTGTGCTATTGATACTTCCTTACCCTAGAGTTGAATCGTGCTGTATGAGTTCCACTCTATGAGCAATTTTGATGCTATTGCATCATCATTTTCCTGGAGAAAACTTACGCTAATAAAGTGAAGGAACATTAGTTTTTCGGCTGAGGAGTGATGTGTCAAAGTGTTTGCATTCACAGTGCCTCAACATATCATGCTTTAAGAACGTACTGATGAAGACGGCCGCTTGAAAAGAGTGTTAGGGAGTTTTAGAATCACAATCGTGTTTAATTTCTTAGAAAAATTCATATTTTCCTCTGATATTAAGTATGTAAATATGATTAATTCGGGAGAAATTTTTGGTTCGCCCAGGTCCCCTACTGGCAACGGTGGTAGGGCAGCTACATTTCAAATGTATTGTTTGAAATTTGGTTCATAAGGCTACGTGTAGTCCTTAAGTAGTAGGGTTATTGTTTAAGACTTACATTAAACCACAGTCACATTACGAGTCCCAGGTAGCTGACCGCTTTGGAGGAGGCACTTGCTGGGTTCAGTGGTATTCGTGCGTATTTAGTTCCGTTCCCTTTTTTCGTGAGACAGACACTGCTTACAAGAACTGCAACGAAAAATATGTGTCTAGAAATTTTTGTAAGAACTATCCTTGGCTATTTTCCTGGTCTTAAACCATTCATTTTCTAAGGAAAAAAAGAATGGCTTTAGATAAAATGGTCAAAAGCGGATTTTCAAAGCCATTCTTTAGTTCGACTACTAAATCATTTTGCCCAAAAAATTAAATTTTGGTGTGAGTGATTTTATAATTTTTTACGACTTATGCACCATGCTCCTGCCGTGGACTTAGAGGACTAAGGCGATCTCACGGTCAGTAATCTTACACTATTTATTTTGAAAAATTCGCGAGAGAAAACACTTTCCATTCAGTGCCCATACTTTTTTAACTTCAGCCCCCTTATTTTCAACTTTTCTTTGTACAACAATTTGTTGCACTGTAATGTTTACCATTCAAAATGAATGCCATTAGTTAACAAACAACTGGCCTCTGACCTTATCATCACCTGTAACTAAGTAGAAGGCAATGTCCATACCACTTACAACTAAGATTACGTTTTCTGGCAAACAATTTTCACACAAATACTGAAGCCCAATGATATCAGGAAAATAAATTTTTTGTTTAAATTTTGAATTTTTTAATTTTCAATAAATTTTCTTAAGGGAAATGATTTTCTACACAAGCAGCGAAGTACAACAACGTGTTGTTTTTCTTTTCAAATTTTCTTTTTTTTTCAGAGAGGCGTTATTTCAAATTTGTTTCTTTGTTAAAATTAATTTCAAATTATGAACTCAATTTCCGGCAGATACCATCGAAAGGAAAAAAATAAGATGGCAGATGAACAACTCTGGGTAGTTTGAGTAAAGTTGAAGACAATTTGAAAATTTGATTATATTGGTCACGCTAAATGGGCGATGGGCGCTTTCTGCAGTGCGACATTAATTCACCGT
The DNA here is from genome assembly GCA_963680825.1 of Meiosimyza decipiens. Lineage (NCBI taxonomy): Eukaryota > Metazoa > Arthropoda > Insecta > Diptera > Lauxaniidae > Meiosimyza > Meiosimyza decipiens. The sequence continues at coordinate 2,122,804 of OY804260.1, forward strand.
GAGGGGAGTGTCGCTAAGCTTCCCGCACTTTAAGGAAACGTTACCATACCATAGGCATTAATTTGAGTTTCTAACAAATTTATGTGGTCAATTTTTGTGTGCGTGAAGCTGTTTACTTTTTAATTTTCATAAATTTGACTTAAATATGACACAAAATGCTGGAACCATGAAAAGTTTTCAACACAAAAATTATGATGTCCATAATGACATTTTATGGTGACTGAACAATTTTTCAGGAAAATTAAAATTTATTGTTAATTAAAATTGCAATTTCAGATTAAATAAATATTGATTGCATTAAACTGTGGAAGTACTTTCGGAAAATGTTCTGTTCACAATTTCTTGGAAAGCTGTCATGACTTGGCGTCTTAAGTTCTTATTTTTTCTTTCAAGGAAATGAAAATCTTATGAGCTTAAAATTTTCACATCACTTATGATGTCCTTTTAATGTTTTAATCCAAAACAAACTTAAACTATGCCATCTTGGCGCAGAGCGAGTACTAGCTGGTTGTTCACATGTGCTGAAAATTGAAATTTATCTACACACCTTACCACCGCTACTCCACCTACTTCTCCATACGAGAACATGTCTCTTAAGAGACACCACGTAAATCCTTTCGTAAAACTTCAAAGTTTTCCAAGTGATGATGATTTAAAACTTATTTCTTCCTTGCACTTGCCGTGTTGGACTTAATCCAATGTGCAGCCGTCTAAACATGAGCAAAACTTTTATAGACACTTAGGAAAAAATCACAGTTGACTATGGGCCTTGGACGCACTCCGTGTGGCATGTGTGCGACGTCATAAACATTTTCTTAGTGGATTATGTGTGGTGTAAATTTAGCGTACAAGTGTCTCGTCATTGCATATCTAAAGAGAAATTACGTAAGAATTTTATCTTATTAACGAGGTAATTTTTATTGCTAACAAATGAGATGAAAGTTTTAATAGAAACTCAAAAATTTCGTAACTGAAAATAAGTTATTGTCATTTGAAAATTAGAATAACAGGTGAATAAATTGAAAGTGTTTGGTATGACTCCAACACCCTTCTCTATTTGAGAAACCTAAAGATGTTCAATTCCGTTCTGATCTGCACAGTTCAGTGGATTGAGAAGAGTGTCGAGTAGAAAGCCCCTAACTCATGTTTTTACAATTTTACAGGAGGATCAAAAAACTGCATAAAAGCTTTAAAATCTGAAATAATAAAACATTTTTACTGCAGTTATGTGTCAAAACTATAAACAAATTTGATATTAAACAAAAAATATTACAAGTTTCTTTTCATGTAATATAAGTGAGATAGGGCTTTACGTATGTGATTTGCATGCGGAAAAAATACGAATTAGGTCTTTTTGCATCAAATTTAAATACGAATGTAGCAACAAAACATTGCACTCAAGTGACTTAAAAATAGAGCGTTAGTATTAAAGATACATTTAATATTAATTTGTATAGGGCAAATTGTCATAAAAGCTATGACAGGCCACAGGAAGAAAATTCTTAAGATCTTGTAAATGAAGCCACTTTGCTTTAGAGATCTCCAATTTTTTTTTATGCAGTCGACCAGGTTCAATGGCCTTAAAGTCAGATTTGGAGCGTTTTGAAAGAAGATTATATTCGGCATAAATATCGGTTTTGAAATAAATTGAGCCTGATTTTTCATATGCTAAGGCCCGCAGCATATTTACAGTTGAATCTCCTATGTTTCAACCCATATTTTAATATAAAATTTACAATTATACGGGTGCTTTTGATATTTTCTCCTAAAAGTGATATTTTTACCTGGTCGAATCGTGAGTAATGCTAAGGAGTGTTGTTGAAGTCCAGAAAACATTCAGAATGCAGTAGGTGTGCTTTTAGAATAGAGGAGTTTTTCTGACCTCTCTAATAAGTTACACAAATTGCGATGGCAAGTTTATTTGTTTTTTACTTAGTTTTCCCTCTATTAAGGAGTGGGTTGCGTCACATTCCATTTGAATATGACCACATATTAAATATTTCATCTTCATAAAAGGAATTGAACAATGTATTGAACAATGTTGTATTCCAATTTTGATAAAAACAGCCATCTGAGTAAATAATTATGTGATGGGTTTCTGGTGATTGAGAAAGAAAATTTCTTAAGTGCTTTGTAAGGCATTTTGCAAAAACCGAAGACACTAGGTTCCCGTCTGCTTCATCCTAAACCTAATTATCTGACTCATGAGTGACAATGTTGTAGATAGTAAAGTTATGGATTTGGAATTTCATTTTGTAATACGCGGCAATTGCATTGAGTTGTGGAACTAGCTTCACTGCCTGTATATCCATTCAAATTTTTCATGTAAAGCCTATAACTTATAAGTCACATGAAATAAGGTGAATAAAAATGAATGAAATTTTCAGAGATGATACTACTGAATGTTCTGAAATTTTAAGCATAAAAAAGCTGAAATCAGATCAAATTTTATTCTCTCGCTCTCATTCTCAATGTTTCAATTTACATTGCAAATCATAAATCTTAGCTTTAAATGCTTGTAAAATCAAATAGGGTGAAAAAACATGGATAAGCTTTTCAGCGATTGTACTCCAGTAAGTTCTAAAAACTTTGAGCCTATAAAAGCTGAAATCGGTGATGGAGTATTTGGGAAATTGATGTTTTTTGAAAAAGTTAATTTTTTTATCTTTTAGCACATAGGAAACGTTTAGGCCTTCATTTATTCAGATTTGCAGTTTTTTTGCCATCTACTAGTACACAACAACCTAAAAATAATATAAAAGCTAATTTGAATTGTGTTGGTTTGTTTATATTCATCAATGAATTTTTTTGTTTTACTTACTTTTTTTTAACACAATTTGAAACTTTTTTTTTGAGCAATAACATTGGTCAAAAAAATTTTGTCGAATTTTTTTATATCTTCTACATGATAGACCAATCACTGAAAAAAGTTTCTGCCTATTTAAAAAACATGAGGGTAATGATAGGCCCATTATAGATGGAATAACCCATATATTGAGTGCATGGCAAGCCCATACAGATTAAGACAATTTGAGGCATTAACATTTTTGAGTAAAATAATAATCCAATGTCAGAGCCTTAACACCAAACAGATTTAAAATTTATTTTATACAAACGGACTTTATTTTAATGTTAAAAACATTCTATTAATAGACTCATTATATAATATTAAAATATTGTAGAAGGTATATTAAAGACTATCAGCAAAATAGATCAATAGACCGATTACAAAAATTTTTACCGTCCGATTCTTGCTATCGTTCTCTACCTACGTTATCACTATGGAACATAGTGTATATGTGGGGCTTCCAATCCACCACTATAATCTGCCTACGTTAGTTGAAAATTTTGTTCTCCCAACATCATGATTAACGACAATATTCGCTCAAGTTTTCTCGCTAGAGTCTACAAAATTTTAATGCCGAATTCATTCACGTATAGTGAATTCTGTGAGTCGGAAAAAAGGGCAGATATATATTAATTAACCATACGACTAATTTTGAACCAAAAACGACTACTAGTCGCTAAAGTCGTTTCAAGTTCACTTTTGGTCGAAAACGATAAAACGAATAGTCGCACTCCGACTTGTTTTGTGAAGGTATTCACCGACTACATTAGACGTCGTTAAGACTTCGCGAAATGGCCTATTTCAAACGTTCAATCGATTGCAAGATACGCCGTCGTTGCGTGGTCTTAAACAAGTCGGAATATGTAATCATACTTCGAAGATCAAAAATGTAATAAAATTAAGCAAATCCGACAGATCCGAATAAAATTGTAACAAGTTCTTACTAAATCTGACCGACAAAATACATATAAGGTCGGAGTAAGCTGCTAGGGAATTGTATTTTTAAGATTTTTCGCATGAAATTGGATATCTGAGGTAACCCTTGCTTATATGCTTAAAAAGTAAAATACGCTGTTTTGAATTTATGTTTACAACAGATGGTTGATAGTATTGAATCTTCTTTTTACCACTCGAAGGTTTCAGTACAAAAATTATTAGGCCCTTGGAATCGAGGATTTTGATTAACTTCCTAAGTATCAATCCTTTGAATACATATTAAGTGATATTCTCGTAACCTCCATCCTAGTAAAACAGCAACGACCTTACTATATGCAACTGACAATTTACGACTGTTTCTTTATTTTTCTCTTTCATCTCCATACGGACTTTGAAAGCCATGACCGCACCCCATTGCGGACCAGCGCCCACCAGAAAGCAGCAACACTCATAATTCACCAAAACAAAAATGAAATACAACATTTTAAGAACCTTTACAACTAAATACGGATAATCTACAAAATATAGTTTGGATTCGCAATTTATGAGAAACAGGAGGAGTTTTTCATACATTTATTATTCGTTTTTTTTTTGTGCTTTTTGTTTCATTTTATGCTCCTCTTCCTTGAGTGTTTTTGGTTGCTTCAATTCATTTCTTTCGAATCGGAGAAGAACTATCTAAAGATGGGTGTGTGTATGGGTGTCTGTTTGCGAATATGTTAGTGTATGTGTGTTACGCGCAGAGAAATGCAGAGATTTACCGTTTTATACTTGACATTTCCAAAAGTTTAAGTTTTAATTTACGACACCATTTTCTATACAACATAGCAACAAACAAAACGAACGGATGAACGAGAGAGACACATCCTTAAAGCGTCTGCTTCTCGGTGAGTCCGTCTGTGTGGCCATTTTTGTTTCCAGTTTTTCTGCGATCAGTGTGTGCAAAAATGAAGATTGAAGTTGATGTACAAGTAGGTCGTTTTGAAAAGCGCAAGGAAAATTATTTGATTATGTGACTGAGTTTAGTTGTATGTCAACCTTCTCAACTCTCAATGAATATACTGTCCCGTCTGCAATTCTAACTCCGCATGTACTCTATGTGGGTATTGACTGCCTTTTATCTTCCTATTTACTCTGCGGCGGGTTAGTTTCTGATTTTTATTTAAGACACTTTCAATGATATCGCAAGTACACTAGATACCTTCTTTTGATAAATTTACATTGATTTTTCGAGATTCTGACCACCTGAAAACCATATACATACATAAAATAGGGTGTTCAAATTTGAGGTATTGTCAAATAAAAGACATAAGTTGTGTAAAATCTTTATTTATTTTTATAGAAAATTTAAGTATCTTAGTTCCGGTTAATAGAAAAAAATTAATATTCTCTGCAGGCATGGCAGGCTCTCAATATTTTACCAAAATTTTAAATACCTTTTTCGCATAATGATGATTCAATTAGTGATATTTGTTCGATGATGTTGTCTTTAAGGTATTTAACAGTTTAAGGATTATCCGTCTTAGTCTTCAAGAAACCCCATAAGAAGGAATCCAATGGTGCTTAATCGCATGATCTGGATTGCCAATTCCAATAATTTCTTTAAGAAAATTCTCATTTTTTCTGGTTTTGCTATGGCGCAATTCAGGGCCGTATCTAGGGGGGGATGATAGGGGATAGAACCCTACCCCCCGAAATATTTTGACGGACACTATATAGAAACAATTTTGCATGGGATAGACACTAGGTGAAATTGATTTTGTGAGGAATAAACCATAGAAAACCGGTTTTCTGAAAAGAACAGTCACTTTATAAAAACGATTTTGTGAAAACAAAAAGAAGAACGTCAGTCACTTAAAGGTCATCAGACACTGAAAATGTTTTTTGATTAACTGCAAAAAACAGTTAATAATCATCGATCTGTATTAGCTAATCTTCATGTTTTAGTGACGTCAGTATGTGGGATAAGCAGATTAAACTTGAAAAATGAAAATTTTGCTTGTTATAAGAAGTTTTTTGAGCAGGATTCCCTAAGAGCAGAGCAAAAAAATGGCATCAACTCCCTGTGATAAATCCTTCAACTTGCGCAAATAAAGCCTTAAAAAACTGTAATGAGGAAGGTTTTCTAAGTGCTCATAAGCTTCTCAAAATTTTCCCAATTTTACCCCTTACAACGTGCACTCTTGAAAGGACATTTTCAACATTCAAACATGTGAAAACATATTTACGTAACTCAATGAGTAAGGACAGATTGACTGGGCTGGTACTAATGTCAGTACATTGGAGCATTGAGAGTAACACAAATAAAGTCATATACTTGCTTACAGCAAAGAGCGCTCGAAGATTAAATTTTCATTTGTACAATCGCTAATACATATAATATTTGGTTATATGTACTATATTTTCATATTCCTTCATATTTTATTTAGCTAAAGTAAAAGCCCTCCTATACAACTCATATCAGTCCTTTTTTATTTCTTAAGGTATTTTTAATAGTGTAATACAGGGGTTTCCTAAGTGTACGTGTGGTGAATAGTGGTCGTAATAGGCCCTCTCATTTTCCCTTCTCCGGAAACTAAACTTTCTTATATTCGCAATAAAAAAATCAATTCGCATTCGGATACTCACGTCAGGCTGTATTCAGAAATGAAAATTTCTAAATTATTAACCAGCAGCCCGTGTGTTCAGCAAACGTAAACATTGTAAATCAGTTGATTTGGATACATGGCTTGGAGTCTCCAAAATGTGCTATAAATACTGTGATCTCTGATCAGCTGATTTACAATATGTGTGCGCTGAGCGCACGGACTGTTAGTTAAGTTGGAGTACCCATGATACATTGGAATGGTAGATTTATTTTGTCAAACTGAAATTAATACACCCTTGGAACTTTGCCTTGTTCTGCGCTTTGAAAAAATTTGTGGTGATCACCAAGCTCACACGTCACATTGACAATATATACACAATGATTCCGGTACTGAAGTATTATCTCAGCAAATGGAAGCTATACATTGAACTATACATAAAATAATAAAATAAAATTTGAAATTGACTTGATGTTGCTTGAAATTTAAGTTCCATATAAACACCTCCTTTGCCACTAAAATAGCAATAACTTTGTAACCATAAAAGCAATAGCTTATATTTTTACCATTATAGAATTTGTTTTTAACATGTAATTTTTAACAAGCTGGTCACCTAAAGTTTGTTGGCTTAAAGTTTGTTGAAAATATAGAGCAAAACATATTGTAAAATTCAACATCTATTTTTAAAAGAGCCACTGCCAAAAGAATTACAATTGTGTCTGTGGTACCAAAGCGACTGACCAAAGGTCGCATTTTTTTAGCTAAATATGAAAAAAACCAATTTTTCCGACAACGGTGCGACGTTTACCAAACATGATATTACTTTGTCTGACCCGTCTTGGGGTCGCCCAAGACCCTATATATGTATATGGAGCGACAGAAACGTCAAAATCTTGCAAAAAGCTTATGGGGATTATTGTCTAGAACGGGCAAAGACTCTCAAGTGAAATAAGCAATTTTTAGAATGCAGACGATCACTGAAGGACGAATCTAAAAAACCATCAAAAATCAAGACAACGTTCATTGTTTTTTTTTTAAAGCAAGGGCATCAAACACCTCGAATTCGTCCCAAATGGTCAAACAATTACTTGAACATTTTATTTGGAAGTATTGCACCGTTTGATGGCCTGAATTCGACCAATACCGCGATCTTGATTCTGTTTAGCACGAAATCAAGTCAATGTGTTGAATCATTCACCATATTCATCTGATTTAACACCATGTAATTTCGCACTATTCCCAAAAAAAATTAAGTTGCAAGAATGCGATTTCGATGCATGCATATGTACACATTATAGTGTTTCTTCGATTTGAAAAACCAAGGAAATCGCAAAAATAAGCTTTTAAAAATCTCATATCCAAAACCCCTCCCGAAATAAAATCCTGGCTACGGCCTTGGCGCAATTAGAGAATTGCCAATATTTTAATAATGAATACATGCTTCTCACTGGTGTAGTAATCCATTTAATAGCGTTAATAGCGTCAAATTTAAAAATATGCTTCAAATTTGAAGCTCAATGTGTGGTGTGTGTGTTGCTTATGGACTCAAAAACTGTTCAACCGATCGCCGAAAGATTTAGTGCACACTTTTTTTTTTTGAAAAAAACATCATGTCTGATCAACAATTTGACGCAGATGAATGAGCAAATGTTATAATGAGCGTCTTGTGAGCGCCAATCACGAATGTGTCAAAATTTTAAATCTAAAATTCTCTGACCTAACATGACGGATGAAAACCAACATAACGAAATATCAAGTTAAGACTTTTTGAAAAATAGCGAACTGAAAATGGTAAAGTAAATTAAAATTTCTGGTATGAATTTGGGATTTTAAGAATACAGCTATCCCTCGATTTACGCGGTGGATAGGTTTTTGAAAAAACCGCGTAACTCAAAACCGCGTAAATTGAGATGAGAAGTCTATATAAATTGAGTGGATTGGTTTTCAAAATTTAAAAATCGCGGACATCGAGCAATAGAACTCAAAGAAATAAGCATAATCGTTAAAAAAAATTCGCGTTAACTGAACCCATAATGTACATATGCACATTAGGGTGGGTCAAAAAGTCAAATATTTTTTTTTTTGGATCCGACACACGAAAACTAGTTCCTATGTACCTCTAGAAAGTACTTACCAAATCTGAGCTCTTAATATTAACGGGAAGAATATGCTCATCATAGTTCTCCATTTTTAGTTCAGTCTCATATAAAAATGGTTATATCTTATCACCGATAGATTGTTGCATTGTCAATATTTATAGGAAATTAAACGCTCTACAAAAATGATCTCTTACACTTTTTTCATTAATGAAAAATGTCCCAATGCCTATTGGGATTCTACTGCAAATATCTTCTAAATGGTTAGAGTAATAGATTGAGACCTTTTTTGTAGAGCGTTCAATTTCCTATAGAAATAATTGAAGCTCATTTGACAATAATTATTTTTTAGTAAGTTCCAAAATCCAAACCAAAAAAATAATTTTCCTTAAAATACTTCAATCTTTGACCTTGAATATCTTTCAAATGGTAAGATTAATAAAAAAAGTGAGATCATTTTTGTAGAGCGTTTAATTTCCTATAAAAATTGACAATTGAAACCACGCAAAAGCAGTACCGCGTATATCTAGGGATAGGTGTAGTTTATTACGAATCCAAAGTAAAAGTTTTTAGTTTCAAAATGGCATGCCCTTTATATTTGTGATAATTGTTATTTGGAATATTTTTTTATTTTTTTAAATAACGGCCGTAAATAATAAAAAGTTTCAAATAAAGTTATTGGTACGAATCAACCCCATATTTTTTAGCGAAAAAATGTGGTTTTTGAGAAAATCACCTTTGCTTATTTTCTACAGGCTTTTTAAGTTCAAAAACTTGCTAGCTGTGTGACGTACGTGCTTAGCTGTACTGACTGTATGTATTTGAAAGTATGCCAAACAATACTTCATAAATCTCTTAGTAAAAGCAATTACAAAGAATAAACGCGATTTTTAAAATTCTGTTACGTTTGAAAGCAATGAACGAAACACTGTTCCTCTTCCTTTTGCCAAAAACCGCAAGCCAATAACAAAGGTGACCAATTAAGGAAATGGTTGTGACCAACGTTTGAATTTTTAAGTTCTCTCCGCATCACCACGCCATCAACAATCAAACTTGTATTTTACTTGTTAGTTTTAATAATTTATTAATGAAACTTCACACGAAATTACAAACTTTACCGCCACCTCTGTTTCAAAACCGAATCCTACCTACCCACAGCTACTCCAACAGAGTGTAACCGAGAAACAATAAAACTCAGCGAAAAGTTGAACAAAGCTCAGAATTTATGATTTTCCCAAAGCATTGTGACATACAAAGTATGGGTGCCTATGTGTGTTTTTTATGTACGCTTGGGCGTCTGTATGACCTGCTCAATGCTGGTACTGATAGAGGTCCAAGAGGTCAAAAAAAAAAAACAAAATTCGAAGTGGTTGTGCGCTGCTCAAATGAGGCGTTTGGCGATGACGCCTCATGTGGGACAAACAAAATTGTCCTTCATATTACAAATGGATGGGTATCTCTACTGCTGCTATGCTGCTTAAACTCCATGACTCACACCCCACTCTACAGTTCGTCCATTTCTGTGCAACCGCACTATACTAATAATTTAACGTCTTCTGCTTGGCTAGCGTGTGCTTATCCGTCGCGTCCGTCGTACTTTGTATTATTTTATTCTGTCCACAAAACACGACAATGTCCCCCCGAAAAGCTTTGGGTTAGAGTGCTGCATCGTCACAGCATAAGCTGGGATATTTTACCGCCTTTGTCATTGTGCACTGACGATGTTGTGACCATTCTTGTTGTGGGATGTTTACTTAGTCTCGCACTTTTCAACATTTTATTCCTTAATGTTCACAGAGTGAAACAAAATGCTTCTACCAGGATGCAGTGCTTCGGCTGAAGATGCATACGAGGCAGTAATGAGATGAATTGTGAAATATCATACATGCCGTCTAATAATATAGTTATTTGCGTCAGGCTTAAAATTGCAGCATGAAATTAAAAAAAAAAACCTAGGCCAAATAAGCAATGTAAGGATTACATTTGGTGGAGAAGTGAATGAGCGAAGAACGAATCTGAATCCATCGTACCCTACTACTATAGAGAAGAAAGAAAATTAGAAAACAGCTGCTTCCTGTCGAATTCCTTCGTCTCCTTTATGACACGAAGATTTGTTTGAGGAATGGTATGAACTCAGTTTATGTCCAGAATGTCGAAGCCGAGCAGCCGAGACCTTATTGCCACTTAAAAAATTAAATGTTTAACACCTCCTGTCATTACACTGACTATCGCGGCAGAGTTTTTACCCAAACAATGCAGCTGATTTTTGTTTGGGTCTTTCACAAAATTCTTTAAGATGAGGAAATATCCCATTCAGTGCAGGACTTCTGCCAAACTCAGGCTTAGAAGCTCTTATTAACGACTGTCCCAGAAAAAACTTACGTTTTGCTTTTTAGTTATAAAAAAATACCCAGTAATTTTTTTGGTCTTTTTTCGTTTTTTATCAATAATGGCTAGTGTTCAGAATTTAAAAAACTGATTAGCAATTTTTTTTTTATAAAAATTTCTTACTTTTTTCGTAAGGCCCTTCATTAAATTTTGTCCAGTCGTTTCATCGACAGTATGGTACGGTTTTTTCCACTTAAGTCTGAAGTCTTGTGAATTTTTTGCAGTCTTACCGCTCCTTCGAAAATGTCTTTTCATTAGAGCCCAATATCTTTTAATTGAGCGAAGCTCTGGGCAGTTGGGCGGATTTACAATTTTTGGTACGAAATTGATCTTTTTACTTGCTTACCATTCCATCGTAGCTTAAGACTAATGAGAGGTTGCTAAATCTGGCCAGAGTATCACGGTACCCTCATGTGCACGAATAAGTGGTAGAATACGTTTTTCGAAGCACTCGTCTATATGAACTTAGGAATTGATTGTGCCTTGCGTAACAAAAAATCTGATTCTGAGGCCACAAGTGCATATGGCCTGCCAAACCATATATTGCTTCGGAAATTTCGAAATTTTTTTTTTCTTTAAATTAACTAGACACATCCATTTTCGGTGATGTATAATATTCGGGCCCATTTAGTTGCTTGAAATCTGCTTTGACGTAAGTTTCGTCGTTCATAACACAGCAATCAAATTTAGTCAGGTACCTTTCATACAATTATCGGGCTCACATCTGAGCCATCAACTGCTTTTCAACAGAACGGTCGGGTACTTTTGAGAGTCTTTAGCTTACTTTTCTTCTTTATCCTTTGTACAGTAGATTTTGATGTACCTGCTCTAGCCGCCATATCTCGGACTGAAGTGTTGGGATTATGCTTAAAAAGGCGCTTCACCGTCGTCGCTACCTTTGGGTTAGAAAATTCTGGTTTTCTGCCCCAACCTTTTTTCGTGAAACAGGTAGACCCTTCTTATAATTAGAAATATCCGTAAAGACTGTTCTTTCTGATGCACCAACAATTTTGCAATAGCTGAATATTTTAATTCTGAACACATACAAAGTAGTACAAAATCAGTTCGCGGACTTTTTGTTGTTTGCTAGACATCTTTGTCGTTAGAAGTGCTATCTTCAAGTGTTATACATCATATTAAACGTCAGCTTATATAGAACAAATATTGTGTCTTTTTAGACCTATCACATTATCAGGAAGAGCATAATACAAAAAAATAAAAAACGTAAGTTTTTTCTGGGACAGTTCTTAATTGCCTGAACAGTCACTGATGGTTCCATTTGACAATGGATGAAATTTTTGAATTTTTTAGTGTTTTGCTTTCGAAATTTGTTTGTGTTTTCACACCTCATATCGTGTGTGAAGAATCAGTAAAATAATTGTTATACTCAATATTTTCCAAATTAAAATGATGCGGTTTGTACTAAAAATAAACAGAAAAAATGTTATTTTTACTACTTTTAATATTTGCGGCCTTGAGTCAGAAAATTTTCAAACTTGGAATGCCATTTTTCTCTGAGAGTGCAATCATATTTTGCAGGCTTGGTTATGAGCAAGTCCTCAAATTTTATGAAGTGTCCTTGGATGCTTTAGTATACTTGAAAACCTTTAACTGTCCTCGATTCTAGATAATGTTCCTGCAAATGTATACGATATAGATCAACGGTGCGTACGGAAATCTAGCAAAATGGCGAAATATCAAAATCAAACAAGAAACAACGAAATCTTAAAGGTTTCAAACAAAAACAATTGCTACATTCGTCGAGACACAACTCGGCACCGTCGCTAATATTTTTGTGTGATATTTTGGTTTCCATTTGAACTTAAGTCAACGCTGTGCTTCGATAGCGTTGAAGTTCTGCGAATTGTTTTTTGGATATTTGTGCGTTGAATAACGATTCGGGCTATGAAGGCGGGAAGAGACTCTACGTGCCCATCGCTGATTTAAATAATGGAAATTGAGGACCTTTGTTCATTAATGTATCTAGGGGTGGGTGCGATCGCCTCGGCCGCAACTCTTGAGAGCGGCATAATGGTTGTGAAAGATATCTCATTTTGGTAGGGTTTTTAAATTTCAAAAGTAAGTACCTTTTTTTTAGTAGGTAGTAAATGATATAATATGTAGTTGGAAATAGTAAATCTCGAATTTAAAATAATATGTATTTATACGCTAGGGTTTTTGAAAAATGAGTACCTTTTGTTTTTGTTAAGGGGGCGGTAAATGAGTTCTTTGCTCCGGGCGCCCGATGAGTGCGGCACGCCACTGCCTATATCAAGAGCTTTTTAGTCAATCAATGTAAAAAATTTTAAATTTCTTGACCATTGTCGATGTGTTTCTTGTTAGTTAAAATGACATCTTTCCATATTTATTAGTTTTTGTACATACATATATATTTAAGTCCTATAAAATTCCATTTCTGATGACGATAATAAAAGTATCAACCTAAACCCACCTACATAAGTACCTTTAAAACGGGTCAAGGCAAAATATACCATTAACGACATACGATGGTATGCCTGAAGGTAATTAACGAGTTCTTTATTGTAACCGCTCTATCCTCACTTCTTTGTTCATTGTCAAAGTGGGTGCCAGGTTGCAAAAACTGCAAATCTGTTTGTGCTTCTTCCTCCTACTGCCTTGCAGTGAAGGATTAAAATAAGAAAGATGTGCAAATAAAATATTTCAAAGACGAAATGTGGAAAGAGTAGAAAATGTATAAAAAACAATGGTGATGGTTAAATTATGTTATTCCACACTATGGACATTCAGTTCCAGATGCGGGACACATGCCAGTGAGATGAGCCAAAAGTTGCCCATCGCGCAAGTAAACTATCCCTAGACATTAATCTGATTTAACCCTTTTAAGTCTAATATGCAAACTGGAAATATATTATTAAAGTCCAACAAATATTCGTGTCAAATGAAATCTGTATTGTGAGAAGAACATTTTCAATACTTCAAAACTTTCGATAAGCTTTGTCTATATTTTTAGTACGTATAAAGTGATCATCGCTTATAATGTGGATATAATATAAGGCTTTATTTCGTGTTTCGAAAATGGGTACTGTTTGCAGCGATGTAAGACTGGTTTGCTACTATTATTACTACAAGTAAAAAGGGATATTCTTGATGCGTTACTATATATACTCCTTGATTTTGGTTTCATATGAAAGATGAGAAGAATGCTGCGGAAAGAAGAGTATATATAGCCTAAAAGTAATACCAAAAAGTAATACCAGTCAGTATGACACTTCTTATAGCAAATAACGTGAAAACTTCATCAGTGCATTAATATTAATTAATTAATTTCGGATCCTTATGCAAAGGTTTTCAAGGCAAGTCTTGTCAGATTGTATCACAACTAATATGATGACGGCCCAGAAAAAAATTTCATCTCTATGTAAAAGTATGGCTGTCGCTCCAGATATTTATAATACATTTAGTGGAATGGTACATTGTGCTCATGTATCGAAATAAATACATATTTCACCGGATATTTCTTCGCTTGTTAGATAAAGAGCTTCTGGAGTAGATTTTATATCCATGATTTCGTAGACAGTTTCACATCAAATAAATACTTCAACACAGCTTAAGTTTAACGTTGTTCTCTCCTATCCTGTCCCTCTTCTTTGTTTTTATCGACAACCGTCTGCCATTGATAACCAATACAATCCACTTCTTTGTGGACAATAGCAGCACTTGTCATTCATATTGCATTAAAAAGCACCCTAACTCTGTGGAGGCTGAGAAAAAAAGCGATATCTGACTACATAGAGTTGTGCTATCGAATCGATTTTAATGCCAAGTAAGACCCAATATTGTCTGGTATCTATGATAAATAATCATTTACACTACTTTTATTATCGCCCTTTTACTCTAACTCCTTTTCTTCCAAATCAACACGGCTCATTGTTTTTATAGAGGTTGTCTCTTGAGCAATAATTTACTGGGATATGCAAAATTATTTTTAGGAGCAATATAATACAGGAAGGAGGTGAGCCTATATTGCCAAGAAATTAAATAATAAAAAAGGCAGGAAGTATGACAGAATAGAAAAAAAAGGTTAAAAGACTACCCTGCCTCATGCCTCATGTCTTAAGATCTCAAAATTTTAACTCAATGCTGAAGACTTAAAAATATTTCTAAAATTACTCAGTGCTTTCAATATTTGATAAGCGCTCTGAAAAACATACATATATATACATATCTGCTGGAAGCAGAGTTGCCAAGTGGCTGCTTTTGACGCAAACAGGCCGTTATTATTTCTGAGAAAAAAAACAAAAAGTGATCAATTTTTAATTCACCATTTCAAGCCTGGTTCTATAAACTTTTCGAATAATTTACTTGTCTATAATTCGCGATGATTGTCTCTTTAGTGTTTTTCTATGATGTCATTTCGGGACATATTGGACCCGTTCAGCCAAATCAGGCGCCTCTAAGTTTTCGAACTTAAATTTCTCAAAACTTAAGTAGTCAGCACATTTCGTTCAATGGAATTTTCAAGCGTTTTTTGATCAAGCGCTGCAAGTGATCAAAGCGTTTAACTTGGCTAAACGAGCATATTGATTGCTCATACATATTTGCTAGAGTTTCAAAGTTCCTGTTTAGATCATTAGCCATGATCACTAAGCCATTGAAATTTTTTCTAATCTTCGTTTAGTGGTACAGATTATTCTTTAAATGCACGAATCACCAGAAGAACTCTTATTGAAATTAATAAAATGTTAACCATAACAGATTTGATATGTAAAGAAATTTAAAAAACTTGTTAATTAATATGTATTCATAGTATAATTTCCCTGTTGTTACTATTAATATATACAATGTATATCATACATATATTTTTCAAAGATTTAATAGTTTTATTTTTAAATTTTAGCTGCTTTGTTTCATTGACTGAATTTACAAAATAAACCCGGACACAATGAGCAACGCTGATATCAAAAGGGTTAAGTGTTGGAGTATAAATTTGCTATGCTGTTTTTAATCTTTTTTCTCTCTATCTCATTCTATATATTCATCTCTCACTCGCTGGTTTTATATGGAAATTGTCAAAATAAATCAATCGGTTTTATCCAACAATGTGGAATGTTATGCTTGGTGCAAATAAAAAGGATTTGTTATGTTGGTTTACTCATTTTTGTGGGAGAAGCTGGTTAGTACGATATAAATCTCTTGCGTATTTGTAAAATTATGTATTACTTTGGAGGTACAGATGCACTAAGCCATAAATAAATGCAAATAAAAATGTATATTTCTTGCATGAAACTCTACAGAATAAATAACTATGTATGAATACGATATTGATAGTTTTTTGACAGCTTAAACATCACATTTAACGTTAGTTCGTTTTTAACTTTAAGTCAAACTGTTGGTACCGCACAATATATGATATTTTTAGGACGAATTTTTTTCTTATAAAGTGTTAGCGTCTATGTTCTTTATTCAGGCGCGTACACTGAGGATGCTGCGCAGACTGCGAAATTTAGTTGCTATTGTTGTTACTGCAACAGCATAAAAAGACATCGCTGTCAGATTGAAATCTGCTGTACTATGGAGCGTAACTTTTTTTCGCTTCAAAATCTATGAAGCACTTAACATAAATGAAGTTGAGTACAATCCTACTTAAAAACTTGGAAGCGCCTTAGTTGACTGGACGGGCCCAATATGACCTGAAATAACATCAACACTTCAGAGACTTTGATGGAAGACTTTTGAGATCAATCAACGAACATCTCGAATCATAGGTAGGAAAAATATTTCAAAACTTTATGGATCTAAGCTTTCAGTACTTAAAAACAAATGATTTTGAGAGATTATTTAAATCGAAGAGCTATTATATGACTTGCTAATCCCTCCCCGAGAATGGAAAACTTAAAATAAAATTTGCTATAAAGTGGTTGAAGAGAAAAAATATGGACGTACCCACACCTTTGAATGGAAGCGAAGAGTCTGTGTACGCCACTTACTACGTACTGAAGACAGGAGCTTCTCAGCTTATTAGTTCGATTACAATGAAATCAGTAGTAAGCTCCTTTGATGCTTTGAAGATGCAAGGAGCACTCGATCACATCATCACTTCACTGTCAATAAATCGTATCAGGTTAAATCAAGCGTTCGGTGTTGAAACAATTTGTTGTTTTTCTTAGCAGCTTAGGGATTTAAGAGCAACGTACACCGATATTGCTCCATCTATCGCTTGTTCCTAAATCATACCTCATATTCTTATAAATCAACATGATGCATTGCACTTATAAGAGCCATTCCCCAGACATTTGCTTAAAGTTAAAATAAACTAGTTAATGCGTTGTCTTTGGCCAGGCCGGAACTCACATACCCTACACTGTTGAATATATGTTAAAAAAACTTTGAAGAGGTTGAATAAGTTGAATAAATATGTAAAAGGGGTCAACATATGTTGAAACAGTTGTAAAAGACTGAAAAAGTTGAAAAAATATGGAAACCATTGAGAAGACTTGAAAAAAATTATCAGTCGAAAACATATGGAATATATTGAAAAAAGTGGAAAGAAGGGAATTGAGAACGATTGAAACATGTAGAAACAATTCAAAATCGCTGAAAAAGCCGAAAAAATAAAGAAAATAATGAAAAAAGTTGAATGAGTTTGAAAAAGTGGGATTTATTGGAAAGAGTTAAAAGGTTGAAAAAGTCGAAAGAATCTAGAAAATATTGAAAAAGACCGAAAAGAAATTAAAAAGTCGAAATATGCTACGCCCACTTCTCCAATTCCGCTTACTCTGGGTTCAGTAAAGAATATTTGTGGTCGACATCCAAATTTTAACACAATAAGTTTGCGATAAGTATGTCGTAATTAGTCTTAATATTTAGGGCGGTGACAAACCCAATAGTAAAATTGAATTCGAGTTTGATTAAGAAATAGTTTTTAAAAACAACATCCTTACACCAAATTTTAGTACGATTGCTCACATATTTTGAAAAGTATCCCACTTAAGATATTTTACTTGTACGGGAGGTACCACAGACATTGGTGCAATTTTGCCATCTTTTGATTCAGATATACCTTATACTTAGCATGTTGACACCCTACACTAAATTTCATACCGATTGCTGCAATAGTTCACTTAAATAGCGCCTAAAATTTTATATTAATACGTGAGGTGCCACGCCCACTGATGCAATCGAATTCCATCTAGTTTCAAAGCATGTAGTAAATGGCACCTCCACCCCAAATTTTATGAAGATCACTGTCATAGCACACTATCTATAACATCAAACGATTTTTACTTGTATGAGAGCTGCCTTACTAATTTCATAACGAAATTGAAAGTATTGTGGGATGTGCAACGCCCCTAAACAAGGACGTTGATAATCTTAAATTGATGAGTGCTTTCAGCGGCATCATCTCTAAAATATTTCTGAAAATCGTATGTGCCAATTTCGAGATATACAGAATCAATATTTTTAATTGTTGAAAAGTTCCATGCCCAGTTTTCCTATTCTCTCTACTTTTGGAACAATTCAAGATATATATAATCTGTATCCGTGTACCAAATTTCATCACAATAACTTGCACGGCTTACGATATAAAATTTAAAATTTGGGGCTGTGCTTTTGAAAACTTGAGAAAGTGAATATATTCTCTGTGTAATGTATGAAAAGTCTACATTCTTTCCGACAGCAGCCGTCCTTGCACTCCCCTCATATTAAATCACCTAAAAATTAAATGTTAGCTATCCCCGTTATGGAGCTCTCTAAAATATACATACACATAGTCTCTGACTGGAAAAGAGAATATCTAGCATTCTGAAGAGAAATGCAAGACAATAGATGGGAAAAATACTTTATGCCAGAAATTTCCCTGAAAAGAATAAAGCAGCTACCGAGACTCAAGAGAAACTATATGAGAATCGTCACAGGAAATTTGTTGTCTTAATGTTTTTTAACTTTTATAAATCTTCTAATATAATATTTTAAGACTATCAACTTATTTATTGGGGGTTGTCTTGCCGGAGCTCGCAAATATGTTCGAATTTCGTCCAATTTCTTCTTTTCATTTAAAAGTGTATAAAATTTCAGCTCGAAATGCATGACACATGATCGAATTCGAAGAGCTTAAATAAAAGATATAGTGTTGTTGAATTCTGTTCCAAACATAGGTTGCCATCCGGATACACTTTTACTTAAGAAAACTTAGCACTAAAAACAAGTTTGTGGCAAGATTCGATAAGGCAACCCTATATATTCTATTTAGGATCTGCGAGTTTTTTCTTTTGGCACACACTTTATGCAAAAAGTAATCCAGAAATGGAAACTCTCATTAGGGAGAGGATTCAACAATGCAATACTATTTTTAGGCTCATCATTTGGAAAACATCATAAGCTATAATCTTTTACACTTTTAATAAAAAATAAAAATTGGCCAAATTTGAGCATTTTCAGGCATCAGGACGATCTTTGGCAAGGCAACGGGTTGGTTAGTTTCACCAAAACTTATCACTTAGGCTACTGCTTTCAATTCACATATTTTGCACAAAGGAAAAAGGCCTCGCAAAGATCTACCGCCCGGAGCCTGGCAATGATTAACGCCACCGCTGACTATGGGCATATATGTATATAAACCGCAGCGTACACATACATATATATTATGTAACTGGCAAAAATCATAACTTCAGATGAAGTTTCTCAAAGTTGCCCAAAGAGCAAATCTTTTACACATTAGCTCAATGCTTAGAGAGTTCTTTTACTAAAAACAGAGGCTTGATAATTAACTCTCACCACTTTGTTCCATCTAACTTTATCTATGCATGTCAAAAACAGAATAAAAAAATCAAGATAATTAATATTAATATTTCGTACAATTCATTTTCAATCGACGTACCAATAAAAGCCAAAAATAAACTTTGTTTTAAGTCTTCGCATAAATCGCTAACATTGTTAGTGTTTTAGCAAACGCATGAATGCATATTCACTCGCATTGTATGAATAAAAGGAAATCATTTTAAATTCAATAAACTTTTAGAAAGCTCATATCCAAAAAGTATTTTGTGCACTTCTGCAGTTCAGGATTCAAAGATGATTCTTATGTGCAACCTCTTGAAGATAATAATAATTTAGTGTTGTTGAAATGACTTTTGACCATCATCCACAATTGATATAACCGAGTCTTAGGCGGAAACATACCAGCGATAGTTCTCTCTCCGCACCCATACAACTTCTTCTTGTCCACCTGCAGCATGGCATCGAAAATGTAAAATTTTTGCAACTGAAAGAAACAAACAAAAATATATGAAATGCCGGAAAATTCCGAACTCATAAACTCACCATAACTCCCATACGCTTGTGCGCTGCAAACAAAGGCCTGTCTTTGAATCATTTGCGAAAGTCAGTTTTGGCTGACTTTCACCGTCCGTCCTTCGGTTTGTTTTTATGGATTTAAAAATCCTTATTCAAAATATAAAATAAAAACAAAAATTCTCTGGTAGCAATTCCCGATTGTGCAAATTATTGGATTACACACGTGTGCATTGGTTTAAAAGAATACATCTTTCCCCACTCCTTGTGATTACAAGAAACATGCTCAATGCTTAGTTGGCATTGTTGCCAGATAAATGCAAAATCGTATATTAATTTTAAAATCAATTTAAAAATACATATCACTTACTCGATCTTTTTTCGTCATTTTTTATGAGAAACTTAAATTCAATCACAACATAACTTTCATGGTTTCTGCACGAAAACAAGTAATTCTCACAGCATTCTTTTGAAAATGTCTCTGAAGTTGGCCCAGGTTTTTTTTGATTTTTCAAAATACAAAACTTGTGTTGTAATGTGCTCGACTTGTGCTATGATGTGCCGTATTTAAAATAAAAATTGTTCGCAGTACTTAATTTTATAAGCAAAATAATTTTTTAGTGTGAAGTTGGCCATATTTATAAAAATAAATGTCATGTGCTCAAGATGTGCTGCCATGTGCCGTAAAAGATATAAAATTAGCCCTGGAATTGTGATCTCTATGAGCAAAAATATTTTTGAAGTTAGCCCAGCATTTTTATATTTTTCAAACAATTGATGTTGTGCTGTAAAAAAAAAAAGAAAAAAAAAAACAAAAAAACTTATGCTCTGATGTACCCTATCGTAAAAAAAATAGTTCCAAGTATTAATGGAAAAAATTATTAAAAAATTTTTTGCTCATTTGATAGAAATTCCAGGAATAATTTTACATCCCTTACGCCACAAGGCAGCACATCATGAGCACATTAAAACTCAAGGTTACTTTTTTATATGTATGAAAATTGCTGGACCAACTTCACACTAAAAACTATTTTACTTATAAAAATTAAATCCCACGAACAATTTTTTTTTAAATACGGCTCATCCTAGCACAAGTTGGGCATATTCCAGCACAAGTTTTATTTTTTGAAAATGTAAAAAATGCTGGGCTTAGTTCACAGACATCTTTTGAAATCGAAATAGTCCAACCCTATGCCAATAGAGGTAATTATTCTACCTCCAAAGACCTACTCGACAGCAGATGACACTATAACTTTTTCGCAAAGACTTATAAGTCTCAGTCCCCGTGATCATACTAAATTGTGCATTCATAACTTCCAAAGATGGAGTCCGGAGGACCTGGAACATCTCACAATAAAATGTGCATTAATCTCTACACAATCACATAAATAGACAAAATTGATCCCAATGATCTCCAGATGGTAGTTCATGAGTTCATGCTCCGTAATAATTTTATTTAGCCTACTAAGATTTTGTTTTCCTTGACAATTTCCTTATCTGACTGTTCACTCTAATTGTTGTTCCTATGTAGTTAAGTCTAGATATTCAATTTTTATATTTAACGAGTTTTGCTCTAGAACATCTTGACGCGATAGCTAGTAGATCAGCTTTAATAAAAAGCTTTAATAAAATATATAAATAAAAATTTAAAGTCTGGCAACATTGTTCTCTAGGTGTATTTAAAAGTAAACGAGTTCCTACGAGTAATAAAATAAACTTCGTCTTCATCTTTTTGATTATGCGATATGGTTGGTGGATGGATGATGCTGGTAATGTGCCGGTATCTTCATCGAAGGGTGAAACAAATACTGAAATAGAATTAAATGAAAAGTTATTCGTATGCTCATGTGTGTGGCCATTTAAGCGTTTCGTTAAGCAAATAAAATATCTTTTGGGTATAGTACGAGTACATAGACCGCTGGCTTGTATGCTATGAATACGTTTGAAGCCTTTGTCGATGTACCTGCCATTTTCACCAAATATCTTGCTAAAGACACTTTTATTCCTGAAATTTCTATTACTCTTATGTGTGTTATTTTCGGATATTTTTATAGAAAATTTTTTATTTCTTGGAATGTATGTGATTTCTTTTCAGCTTATTTGCTATAATACGAGTATTAGAATAAAACCAGTTTTGAAATGAACAAAAATCGCGGCGTTCTAAATTAACTTTCTTTTAGTGATCTTGGGCCGCCCACTCCAAAAATTACTCGTATCACTGTTTTCGTATTTAAATCTACTTTTTGAGATACTTAAAAAAACTCTGCAAGAAACTGAATTTTTATTTTCTTCGCCAAATGATTTTCAAATTTTTTGATGACCTTGCTTAAGAAATAAAAACTGCAAAGGTCACATTTTTCAGTACCTAATCTCTTCGCATGTCTGCCGATGAGGCAGTGGCCAGTTATGACTGCAACAACTGACGAGACACTATGCCTAGTGCGAGAAACTAGTTCTGGCGAACGCTTAGCATCACATTTCGGCAAGATTTGCCTAGTATATTACAAGTTGACCCTTGAGTCCATCTTTTGTTAGCATTTTTTACCATTTCTTCTTTAAGCATTAACTTGCAGATAGCAAGTGGCATGCGAACACCTTCCTTGTCCTGAGGAATTTGTGCAGTAGTCCCCCGCCTAGCAAGTTCATCTGCTTTGCACTTGCCGTCAATGTTCCAGGCACCCAGATGAGGTGAATGTTAAAATGTTGAGCCATCTCGCTTAGAGACGAGCGACATTGTAGGGCCACTAGTGAGTTTAGGAAGACTGATTCTAGAGATTTGATAGCTGATATCTGAAAAAATGTTTATATCCCTTTTGGATACAACATTCCTCCTTAGCCAGGATGCTACCCCCTCTATTGCTATAACCTCCGTCTGAAAAACGCTACAATGATCTGGTAACCTCGCAGCAATTCTTATCTTCAGTTCCTTAGAGTAAATAGCATAACCCACTTGGTAATTTAGCTTGGAGCCATCGGTGTAGAAATTAATATGGCCCCTTCTCCCCGGGTCCTCCCTTCCAGTCATCCCTTGATGGAATGTAAGTTACGTAATCCCTGTTGAATGAGATTACTGGACCAATATAGTCCAAATTAGAGGGTACAGACCTCAAGCTATGAAGAACAGATGAGTGCCCTATTCTACCCTCGGCCCAGTTTCCCTGAGTCTCATGGCAGAACAAGCTGCCATCCGTTTACCTAACAGGTCAAGTGGAACGAGAAGAAAGAAGACCTCCAAAGCGTCAGTTGGTGTAGAGCACCACACCACTGATACACATGGAAGCTGCCCTTTGAACCCTCTGTAATTGTTTGTAATAGGTGACCTTGTCTTATACAGGCCACCAAGTGATAGTGACAAGCAACTAGCTAAATGAGAACGGCGTTGTATAATGGGTCCTAGCGCCTACCATACAACCAAACCTTTATATTGCTATCCTTGATACTTATACCAATTTATGAAATTTGGTTCATGGATCCAATTGTCCGTAACAAGGAATGCGAAAATGTAATCGGCGATATCGAGACGATCAAAAATTTCTCATACGAGAACGAGACGATAAGCTCGGTGACTCTACGAGCTCTATACGATAGTTTTTGAATTATCGATACGATAATTTTTGAATTATCGTATCGTTTTCGAATCGATGAAGCACTAACAAAAATAAGTTTGACCAATTACTACGGCAATGAGGCTAAAATTGGACATATTGAGACGAGTGACCTTAACTTTTTAAAAGAAGTTGTAAAACACAAAGTTTCATTTCAAATGAAGTTCAATATACGACAACTATTAAAAGAGTTAATTGAACATAAAGTACTCAATAGCAGTGTATTTCTTTTGACGCGGTTACCCGCTTAAAAAGTTTTTTGTATGAGAAGTTAGTCGGCGATAAGTATCGACTAAATTAAGTGTCATTCTCATACAAAAAAATTTTTTAACGGTAACCGCGTCAAAAATAACACGGCTAATATAATAATATTAAAAACTTTATGATAAGTTAAGAACTGTTATGAAGTGTTATGCTGTAGTGAAGATTACTTTTTGTGACCTTAAATCCTTGATGACAAATCTGGCAACCCTAATGAATGCATTTATCTTAATTTTGCAAATTTCTTAACTTCTTGAATAATATTTCGATCGGCGGAATTGAAATTTAAAAATTATTTGCATGTATATTTTATACTACGTACCTGCAAACTTTATTAAATATCTTTTTATTTCAGCAGCAATAAATTCCATAAAAGTTTTTCCACAGTCCGTCTTATCATGGCAAGCAAGCGAGACTGCAAAAGTCTTTGGGGGATGCATAAATTTCACCATTTTGAATTTACCAACATTAGTGAATGTTTTCATTTCAAAATGAATATGCAAAGTCGAATAATTAAAATCGTTTGCAAGTCGCCTCATAGAATTTATATCGCTAATAGTTTGGCCATAATCCTCCTTAAGATAGCGCAGTTCTTTATGGGCGACAATTAACACTATTGCCTAATCTGTCCACCATAATTATGGAGGAGCATCTTTACCCCCACCTCGTAACATTAAAACTGATGCAAAAAACCGACGCGGCAACAGAGTCGCTTGCTATTTTAAAGTGTTCGAGGAGCATTAGATACTTAATGCGGCTCATTCGGCAGTTTGAGTAAATGAGTGTTTTGGCAATTATAAAATGTTTCAAATTAGCGTGTCTTGGAGAAAACCAATTAGGTAACTGCACTTAAATTATATTGGTGCAAAATTTAGCTTATAAATTATCGTGTTCGTTTTGTTTGCATTCCGGCTTTGGATTGTGAGGCAAACAAAAATATAGCCATTCACAAGAATGATGGTTTATTTCAATCTTTTCAATTATTGATTTGTCAGCATGGCCTATGAGTAGCGAATAATAATACGTGTAATAAGGGTTCAGCGAATTGTATTTACGTTGCGTTAATGCGAAATCTGCTCTCTGACTAAAAATGTACATAAATCTGACTTTTTAAGAACTCTAGACTCTTTCACTTATGAAGTGAATAAGAGCTACGAACAAAAATTTGTTAAAACCAATTTTATTGAGCTTTGAATACCCAATCGGTTGCAAACATTTCCATATTCCTTCAATTAGTTTATTTATTTAAAATCAGTCGATCGGCTGCAAAAACCTACCATAAAAGGATTTTAGTAAAAACTGATAGCTTTATCTGAAAGAACAGATCAAAATCTGTATATTACGTTTTTTATTATTTTTCCAGCCTACTGGTTCAATCTCAATGGACGCGGATTATTCTGTCATTTATTTTTCAAATTTATTTCCGAGTTTCAAGCCAGATGTTAACGTTTGTCTTAAAAAATTATTGAAATTAAAAAAAGTTTAATTTCAGCGTAGTGTATGTAGCTTGTCACCAAGCACTTAAAGGTTTTGTTTGATATATTTTTTTGTCCGAAAACTTGTATACTAACAACAAAACGTAAAGTTTGTTTTTTGTTTTATAAGCTATTAAGAAAATGAACATGAATTTTTTAAATTTAATCCAGCAACACTTAGGGATTGTCCTTGGGCTTTACTGATTGTGATGAATATGGCAAGGTGCACTGTAAACTGAAGCCACTTGAAATTGAATGATAAAATGGTGGGAATCATTGAACTGCGTGGAATCAGCACACTTTCTCCTTTGAATGAGTTCAATTTGGTTATAGTCCTTGTCTTTTCTGTACAGCTGCGGTCACAATATTAGCACAATATGAGCGTGGTAAACATCTTTGACGAAAAATCTCGGAAATTTCGGGGACAATTCGAATTTTTTTTTTTTAAATAAGCAAGATGGAATATACCAGATGCACCCCATCCGAAGAAATCATTAAAAAAGTATGTTTTCCTCATTTTATGACACGACAGTTCTCATAAATGCGAATATTAGGCAGTCAAGAAATAGCACCGAACAGATATCACAAATTATAAAAAACTTTATTGAAAAACTACGCTGCGTATTTATTTATTACCTTAGACTTAGTTTTATATCAAATACACATTACATTAATTCTTTGTTGCAGGTTTTTTATTAGCAATGACTCCGATTACATTGAGTCCATCAGATTTTGACACTTTTGTTCAGAGATCGCCTTCCAGGAACGTTTAATGGCAGCCCATAACTTATCGTTGCTTTGGCTATGCTTTCATTTATCCTTTACAGTATAACGTCAAATAGTTTTGTTCTTCACTTAATGTCGATTTTTGTTAGGCTTGGAAAACGAAAGAAAAAAGTGTCTACGACGCTATAGAAACAGTTCCGAAGGGTTTGATAGCAACTTTTTGAAAGAAAAAAAAAACAATGCGCTCGCGCGTAGGGTCCTTACCGAGCTAGGCCCCGTTCAACCATACGAGTTTGCCAGCCATAAAACCGGCTCTGATTTTAAATCAGAAGTGCTGTCATACACTGTTATGCCATCTAGTGGTCAATAGCAGAATTATAAAAGATTAATCTTACGCATTGTATTCACTTTTAGGTTTAACGAAAGCGAATAAAATACGGCTATAGTTCGCAAACTATCGATAGTCGCGACCATCGATAGTGGACGATAGTTTGTTCACTAACCATCAGTAGTATCGATAGTAAACTTTTTTTTCAATAAAGGTCAATGCTAAGTTATTTAAATTTAATTCAATTTGCTAGCCATATTACAGAGATATAATGCAAAATGGATAATACGTTACCTGTTGTAACTTTAGTTCATATTTTAAACTTAACACACAACTTATCCAACAGAACAGAATAAAAACTTGGCACTCTTTGGCTTCAATATGAGATAATTACTCAATGTTGCCAAGTTGTCAAAATTTGAAAAAATGACACTAAAACAGTGGAGATATTCAAAATTAACGAAAGTATGAAAACTATTCCAGGACGAAAAATAATATAAATCCATCATAAATCATCTATAGTCGGTATAGTGCGAGACTATCGATTATATCGATAGTGTTATCGTTAGTTTGCGAACTCTGTATGCATCTGCGCAGGTTTGCCTTACACTGCTTTATGTCGACATCTTTGCAAGAGCAACTTACATAGCAGCGACATCTAACGGATAATAGCCTTCATTTGCTACGATACAGATAAAATAAAATCTTTGAGAGCCATTCCAAAGTCTATACTCATAACAGAATATTTTCAAAGTTTCGAACCTCACTACAGTTTGCATTAAACTACGAATCGGTGCAAACTAGGGGCGGAAATCCTGGGATTCCAGACTGTTGTTTTTTTATATGAAAACCCCGGGATTGATGTGAATCACGGGAATATTAAGTTTTCTTTTTATGCAATACATAAAAAATATAAATTGGCAACATATAACTGCAGCCTTCTCCTTGCTTTACTATCGAATAATTATGACATCTTTTTCTTATTTGAAGTGCCAGAGATTGAAATTACTTGAATGGACAGGACTCCATCAAAAAATTAAAAACGACCGACCATAAACATGCACCGTTCTGTTTGCCCATTCCTCATGTGCAATTGAACCTTTGTTCATAATTTAAGTTTATGATTTAGCCATAGTAAAATCTGATAATCTTATAACTGCGTATTAGGTGTACACATTTATTATTTTGATACGCATGACCGCTTGTAAAAATTATTGTATACGAGTATAAGGTATATAAACGGCGATGAGCCTTTTTATAAGGACTCAGATTGTGTTGTTATAAGAAATCATTTTGCACGGGAAAAGTTCACAACAAACATTTTGTTATAGAAAATATGACATTTATATTGGTTATGGTTGTGGTTGTTTATTTGAAGACAATCCAGCATAAATTGTGGACTGGCCCCATTCTAAACAATAGTTGTAATTGTTAACTCGCCTTAAGGCGCCTTATGTTGCTTATATCTGCCTAACTCATGTCTGTTGATTCTAAAATGTTGTATATAAAAAAAGTGGGGTTTTTGAGAAAATTAACTCTATATATTTCCAAAAAAGACGCCATAGCTCACCCAATTCTGAACCATTTTAAAAATTTCTGAAAGATTCTGAGAGATTATTGTTAGGATGGAAATGCCACTTTTTTTGTGAAATAATTACCGGTTTTTCGAATTATTTCCTCTGAAAAACAACATGTTTTATTGGCAAGCAATTCTGAAATTTGAGGCCAGTCAGCCTGCATGATCTGAAACGGATTGATTCGGTCAAAAATAAATAAATTTTTTCTAAAAGTAAAAAAAAAGTTTGTATTAAGCCGTCTTATACATTTATTACCTATTATCATCGACAGCCATTGGTAAGCACAACATTGCAAAGTCTTATTCAATTTAATAATAATATTCAGTTATTTATTTTAAATGTTCAGATTTTGTGAGAATCAACAGGCAGTGTTTTAAATACCTTTGTGTCACAAACTTCGACTTTGTGACTATAAAATTACTAAATTGTAATGGCAGTAATTAATAACTGTTGACTTCTTTGATAGAAATTTTGAAACGGCATTTGCAATTGCATGACGAAAGGAATCAACAGCTTGAATCGAAAGTCAAAATTTTTAATCTTTTAATCAATGAATCGACTGTTTATCTTCTATGGGAAAGAAATTTTTTATTGTCAAGTCCATATCAGGAATCAAAATTGGAAGTGGCCATATAAGGAAAAGTATATTTGTTTTATGAGAGTTACGTGCCAGGAATATTCTGAGGCCAGACTTGAACTCTGCGTCTAAAACTGCATTTGGAATGTCTAGTTAGCTTTTTAATTCTAACTTTCAGGTGCGAAATTGTGTTACTTATGAATTAATTATTGTTAATTTGGCACCCCTTGACATCAGAACCAAGTCTCTGCCCAATCAGCCTGATTTTCAACAATATGGGTGTCCCTCACTGCCATAAAAAAAAATTAATAAATCCCCACATGCTACAAACTTCATTAGCCAACAGGCGGAAAGTTTATTGTTCGGATTATTCATTTTAAGTAAATTTTTAAATTATTTTTATATTTTGAATCTAAAATATTTTCAAATAATTCTTTATGAATAATTTTTTAAAGTATACTTTCTTTCAAAACATAATAATTTTTCAAATTATTCATTTTGAAAAACTTTTATAAATTATCCTTTTATTTTAAATCATAAAAATTATTATTTTTAAATAATTTTTCAAGTTATCTCTTTTTAAATTTAAAATACTTTTTTGTTTCTTACCTAAAATAATTTCTCAAATTATTCTTTTTGAATAATATTTTTCAATTATCTTTTTTTTAATTTAAATAATTTTTCACATAGCTTGGCTGTTGCACAATTTTACACAAGGTTTTCTTATCACTTTTTCTGTTGTTACGGATTTCTTTTCATTAAAAAAAATATAAGAAAGACGTTAACAGCTTGTCAACGCGATTGTGATTTACCAAAAAAATACGGAAACATGCCTCAATTGAAGTTCAACTGTTAATTTCTACTCTCTGCCATCTATCGGCTGCAGAAGAAAATTTAAAATAAAGATATGAAAAAAGTTAGAATGAGCTGATAAAATCGCCTAGTCGTAAACTGACACATCTTTTGTTAAACTGGTAAACAGCTCAGGAACGCGCACTCAGGCGTCCTTATTAACACTTAAAATCATTTTTTTTTTAATTTGCAAAACATTTTCCATAATTTTTCATTCAAATCCAAATTACATATGATTACCCGTTATTAAAATTAAAGTAAAACAAAAATTAAACACCCTATAGCCTTATAATGGGACGATTACGATATCTGTGGCGTCGCGATTTGACAATGTTTTTCGATAAAACACGTGAAAATAAATCGACAATGTTAAATAAAATAATCGATATCTCGGTAATTTTTCGAGATATCGATACTTAAAAGTCTGAATTTGAAAGTACCATTCGAATTAAGATTTCAATGACGCCGCAATTTAAAAATGGTTTTCAATAGAACAGCTCGAAATAAATCGAGAATGTTAAATAAAACTAGAAAAGGCCGAAACTACATACCTACCCTACACTGCATTGAAAGTACTTTTCAAATAAATGTTAAAAATACATTGAAAATTAATGTCCTAAAATTTTCATCAAAGTCGTGTGTGCCAATTGTGAGATATACGAAATCAAAATTTTCAATTTCTCCCACTTTAAGCACAATTCAAGTATCCGTGTACTTAATTTCTTGCACGGTTAACGAGATATGGCGTTATTAAAGTTAAAATTTAGGGCTGTGCCACGCCATTTTAAGAGCATATACAAATTTGAAACCTAGCCCAATCTTTATTTTGCTCACGTGTTCACCAAATCACCAAATTTCTTCAAAATCGCAGCAACTTTTTTCAAAATGTGCAGGGGTATATTTACATAGAGGGCGGTGGATGTGGCCGTGAACCGATTTTGACCATTTTTACATGCTAGCAGTTTGTAAGAAGGTGTGACCTAAGTGCCAAAAATAATTGAATTAATTAGCTTGTTTAGTTTTCCCGTAAACGTGATTTCAACAGACAGACAGACAAATAGACAATCAGACGTACATAGCTATATCGACTCAGGTGATGACACTGATCAATAATATATATACTTCTCTATACATGCCAAGCCTCCTGCTATGTGTTACAAATGTAATGACAAAGTGAATATACCCTCTATAAAAATTATGAATATGACACTACAGTTACGACTCCCATGGCACCACGATTTAAATGTTAACAGCCTATAGTATGTCCAAAACCGGCTCCGCTAGCCACAGTAATTATACATAAAAACTAAGGTAAGTGGAAGGCCTGCGGTTGCAGCTCGGGATTTAAGACTCTTAAAAATCCAGGATCAGTCTATAATATATCCAATACCTAGTTTGCTAGCTATTATTTAAGTATTATCAAAATAAAATGTTTAAGTATCGATATTTCGAAAACCAAACGAGGTATCGCAATTTTTGTTTTATGTTTTCGATTTATTTCGAGCTGTTCTATTGAAAACCATCTTTAAATTACGGCGCCATTGAAATCTTAATTGTTATGGTACTATCAAAATGAAATGTGTTTAAGTATCGATAACTGAAAAACTAAACGAGGTATCGATTTTTTTATGCAGCATTTTCGATTTATTTTGACGTGTTTTATCGAAAAACATCTTTATATTGCGTTATCCAATTCCACTCATAACTATGCCCATTTCAAAAAACTAAGTTTATCCTAGCTGTAAAGCTAAAATTGTCAAACAGGTCAAAAACAAAAAGTAAGCGTTAAAGGGCCAAGGCACAATGCCTGTTATTACTTTTGTATGTATGGTGTGAGCAACGGACAGACGGTTGTCAAGCGTGGGTACGCGAAAAGTTCAGTTGCGAAAGAAATTGACAGCGTACGATAGTCGAAGCGTAAAACGAAGTAAACAAATACAGAAAACAGAAATACAATGTACAGTCACATTTGCTGTGACAGCGTTTACACGAGGAAACTCTTGAAAGAAAGTTTTCCTGTTTGTAGGCAAGAAGGGAAAAACGAAAGGGTGGTGTACAGAATTTCGTTCTATTCGTTAGCTGATATTATGCTTTGAATTTACGTTTTTTGTGGCGGGTTGACGCAGTAGTTGCTTTGAAATTTTCTTGCACAAACAAATTCTAGTTTCCGTGTGTAAACGCAAAAGAAATTCACAAAAGAGAATAGACAAGAATTTCTCAGACCGATTTTTTATCTTAAAATCTACTTACTACTCTTCGCACCTAAACGGAGCTAAATATGCAACTTATTAATTGAGAGAATTAGTTCTCAGCAAAAAATACCTCAAACGTGAGGTAGTCGGTAGTGTAAAACATATATACATAAGAGGCCCTGATAAAACAAAATATTTTCTTCATAAAGAAAGAAACGTGAAGCGAAATTAGAAAACTGTATGTCAACGTTTACACGAGCAAATTCGGTCTGAGAAATTCTTGTCTATTCTCTTTTGTGAATTTCTTTTGCCTTTACACACGGAAACTAGAATTTGTTTGTGCAAGAAAATTTGAAAGCAATTACTGCGTCAACCCGCCACAACAAACGTAAATTCAAAGCAAAAGATCAGCTAAAGAATAGAACGAAAGGGATTTCGCGTGTACGACAAATTCTGTACACCACCCTTTCGTTTTTCCCTTCTTGCCAACAAACCAAAACTTTCTTTCAAGAGTTTGCTCGTGTAAACGCTGTCAAAGAAAATAAATTCAAGCAAAAAAAAAGTGTGTAAGAACGCAGACTTGCAGTCAGCAAAAAAATTTGAGTAAACGCGTCACGTCATTTTTGTTGCAACAAGAATACAGCATTCGCTTAAATCTATAAAAATTTAAATACCAGCAATTAACAAAAGTTATAAACCTTAAGTAAAGCTAATTTGCTTGTAAAAAAATACAAAAGTTTAGAAAAAGTAGAATTGCATTTGGTCATCGAGAGATGCGGCAGTTGATATTCCGAAAAAGTTGGCTTCTGCAATAGTGATTGATTTTAATTCAGAAAATAGTTCGTGAAAATAAATATAAAATAAGAAATATGTTACTTTTGTTAAAAACATTTGATCTTACGCGGAAACATGTGTGGCAAAGCGCTAGCGCTCCGCAATACAAACGAAGGAAAAAAGTGTGACAATGAAAAGACAGAGGAACAAATAACATACATTCAAAAAGAAAAATATGACTATAGAAAGACAATTCGACATTAAAAGTGGAGATTGAAAACAAAGTGAGAATGAAACAGTAAACGAAATTTGATGTGAATAGAAAATAAAGAAATTGTGTACGTGGAAACACAAGGAAACTGAAAATATACTCTTTTGTGCTTTTTGTTTTGCATTTGCGACCAACGACAAATTTTGTAACTCGTCACTTGCCGACAAACATGAAGAATTTTCGGAAAGAATTTGTTTGAGTAAACCATTGACAATAACAAAACAAATGACGTTTAAAATGATAATAAATTTTAGTGTGTACATTAGTGTGTACAATAGTTATAATAAATCAGACAGTAAAACAACATAAAATAATAACAACAATATCACCAGCAACAACAATGACAATCGCAGCAGTAAACACCATCAATAACAACAACAACGGCGTTAATTCAGTATTGCTGGGGTGGCAATGGCCCCGATATCATGGAGCTGATACAAGTTATAATTCAATACATCAATTCAATAAACCCATCTAATTGCGGTGGAATTATAATTGGAACAGGTTTACTTTAGCTGATATTCTCCTATTTTTTTTAGGTGTAAAAGGGCGTCAAAAATAAATAAATATTATGAAAAAAAAGTGTCGCTCGGTTCTAGTTTCGGAGATATAGCCATCGGAAGTTTCAGATATAGTTTATGAAAAACTGATCTTAAGTTGGGAACCCCTGCTTGGATATCAAAAATTTGAATGTCATAAGAAAGATAATTTAATTAATTTAATTGCCTTCAATAATGGTGAGTAAAGTTTTGAAATTTAACCTATAATTTTGGAGATATGACGACTTCTCTGAAATTTTGACCAATTTTTTTTTTTTAAATCCTTTTTTTTCCCTAAAAATGTGTTAAAGACCTATAGTTTTTTTAAAATATTAAGAGAGCTTAGTTTGTTCTCTTTTAAATGGTATATAGTTTGTTCTAAACTTTTGATTATTAGCCCCCTTTTTTTACCGGAAAACAAAAAATAGGTTTAATGAATTTTTCAAAATTTCATATATTTTTACATGATTCCTTAATTAAATTATCATCATCATTAGATGATTCGAAGGCTATTTCTCTGCTTATTATTGGGTGGTATAGCTCTCCAGCGTACTTGAAAAATTTCTTGGAATATATCTATCCACTTCGTTGGATTTGCACTTTTTGGCAAACATAAATTTTGCTAAGTAGCCGGTGAAAAATCGATTTTTCTGCAGTATTCTGGAAGGGACGCCTTGACATGTCGCCGCATCCCTTCCACGTTGTTCGTATGGGCCCCTGCTTCGGCATCTTTAAAGTTAATCGAGTGATTAACTTTTAAATGGTTGTACCCCTCGTCGCTCAAGCAATTATATGCCTAAAATAAACACAAAATATGAATACATTTATATGTAATTTTGTTAAATAATGTTCAAATTACCTTTCAACAGTCGGAAATAATTGTGGTGCCGGAGAAATCCATTTCTTTATAATGGAGAGTAGGACTACTTTGTCTTTAAACAGCGCCCAGAGACTCTTTCTATGCCATCGAAGACCTATTGTCCATCTACATTGTGTCCACGGTGGTGTTTTCTACGGCCGAACTTCGACTCGTCGACTTCCACAATTCTGTTTGTGCCTCCTGTAAATTAAAAAAAACCTCAAATATATACCTATTTAATCTATTTTAATAAATATTTCTACCTATTTTTTCATGTTGAGCATTCATGGCTTCAATTATCACTTCTCTGTGGAAAGAGGCCCAAAAAGCAGTTTTTTTTTTAAATTTTCACTTATGGAAAATTAAGTTTTTAAAAAACATGTTTTATATATTAGAGTATATTAAGATTTACCTGTTTGCAAATGAATTGCAATGTGCAATTTTTTAGCCATAGATATGAGAAAGATAACACCTGAAACAGCGTCAGGTGGGATCTTTCAAAAAAGGTGTTTTTTCGAACAGATTGCCGCACGTAGCATTGGAAATATTTTTTGTGCGATTTTTGATATGTTTTTCGACATTTCCAAACAAAATTATCAGCCGTGTCCTCTTCAGCGAGCTGCAGTGTGTGCCCTTGTGCACGTTGAAGTGACTCGTTGGGCGGTGGTGAATTATATTCAATGTTATTGGGCCATTAGTATTGTAACCAAATAAATTGTACAACGCGCCGCAGGAGAAAAAAGTGTTACAATGATAATCGCTTTATAACAATAGTTGTTGTTTTTGTTGTTGGATTTTTATTTCTTTTGTCTATAAATACATACTTTTCATAAGAATTCATTGAATGATATTTTTTGTTTTCCAGTAAAAAAGGGGGCTAAATAATAAAAAATTTAGAACGAATTATACATAATTTTTTTTTAAAAAATAATTGGTTAAAATTTCAGAAAAGTCGTCATATCTCCAAAATTATAGATTAGATTTCAAAACTTTACTTACCATTATTGAAGGTCATTAAATTTGCGCTGCGTGGAGTTTTACAAAGAATTTATCAATAAAATATCGTAATAATTTAAACATTTGATATTTTAATCAATTCTAAGGGGAACTATATATATTTTCCAAATTATATTATTTCTTGAAAAAACATATACTACATATTTTCAACAATCCATTTTCTGCATTTGAGATATTTTGTTGAGTTGAATTATTAATCATTAAACAAACATGTACTATTATTGCTACACATAATTATTACTCTTATAATTATATTAATTATTAAACTTAAATAAGATTAGTGTGTGTTGATAGTTTAAGAAAAAAACAATATTATTGAATTTTCATTAAAAAATCTGAAACTCAATCAAAACTATTTTTTTTAAATATGAATATTTGCTAGGTGGATAATTAAGAGGAGATACCGAGGTAAGTTTACCGTGGTGCCATAAATAATAACCGGGAGTAATAGTGACACGGAATTTTTCCTGCAGAAGTGACCTAGAAAAACCGCTACCGCAGCCAGGAATATACCGCGAGTAGTACTGTCCCGACAACCTTTTATACTAAACTCAAATTATCTACGGACACCGACCGAACCACTTTCCTTAGTGCCAAAAACCAAAAACTTTAAAGCACAAAGAAAAAGATTTCATATTACAGCGGGTGTCGATCTGATATGGATGTGTTGTTTTGTTTTTTTATCGCATGCAAGCCAAACTGAAGCAACAACAATGAAATTTATCAGAGTTAAAGCAATTAACGCAAAATTTGCTGCAAGTTGTTAAATTTAATGTTGTCCTGTGATTCATGAAAACGATTTGTTGGCTGAACGGTGTAATGATTTATTCAAATGTCATCAACCAGTAAAAATGACATTTGTGTTTTCATAATTTGACACTAAGGTATTATCGCAATTATCTAATTTTTTCTTTGTTCTCTCGTTTTTTCTTTGTTCTCGTTTTCATAATATTGGCGTTTTAGTTGATTTACGGATTGCCTTCAGTAGTGATTTGTGGCAAAGAGTATACTCTTTAATTTGTGGCTCCAACGTTCCAAAGATAAAGAATTTTACATTTTATTTATTTATCAGAGAATGCAAACATTATATATATATATTAAAACAAAATGAGCATTGACGATGTAATTTACGTTTTATGTCTGCTGGCTTGCATTGGTGCCGGCAGCTACATTAAAAAGCTTCGTGATGAATCGCAGCGCAAGCTGCTCTGCACCGCTTTTGGTGTATTGATGGTGGGAATCGTTTCTGGATTTCATATACTTCATTGTTTTGTTTCAGTAGCGCTGGGTGGTGCAGCGTTACTTTTGGTACATCCAAGGTCAGTTTGTGTGAAGATTTTAGTATTGTCGTTCTCAATTGTCTTTAACCTTTGCATTTACAGCCAATGTCATCTTGTGTCATTCTTTACAATGTTTGGCTACTTGATTTTCTTCAGACTGGTGCACGTCTTTGGTCTTCCGGATCCACCAGGACATACGAATATGATACAAATGGTTTTAACCTTGAAAGTAAGTGGGTGGTCATTTGCGTTGTACATATGTGTATGTAGTGTTATCGATGACGTAATGCACACAGTGTTGTAAAAGAATGCACTTTTTAAAATTGATTATATTTTTTTAGAAGGCTTTTAAGACATTTAAGGAATCTTATATTTCGTAATTTTAAAGGAGATCGAACAAAAAATAACCCAGCTCAATAAAAAGAGTTGCACAATTCTAAGTTTACTTCATTAGGGGACATTAGCCCATTAATTCCGAAAATTTCATGTCCTTAAAAACAGGCCCAGAAGAAGTAGTCATACATTCACGTATAATTCTAACACATGAGGGCTAAGCTTAAATCTAGTTTTCTCATTTTGATTCGATTTTGATGAAATTCATAAATTTTAATTCTATATATGAAATTCATTAGTTTCAATCTATTACACTATACTATATTTTCCCATGGGTGAGAACATTCAAAAATATAAACTACCTAAGTCAGATTGAAACTACCTGTTCGCATTATTTCATGCATGAAGGTTCTGATTTATAGACGAATAACGTAGTAGTAATAGTAGTCTACCTACTTTGCCCTTTCTGTGCGAAGCCATATTGTGATCTCACTGTAAATTCTTGTGAAAAAAGTTTTTTGTTTTTGTTCCAAATTTTTTTTATATATGTAAAATATCTGAAAGTACCATATGTCCATGAATTATGCCACCAAGTATTTTCCATTCTCAATTTTTTTTCTCTGTTTCGCATTTATGTGTGTGACTAATATAGGGGAAGTCATTAAAGGACTTAACCTAAAATCATTTAGTAACCTTATTTTTCTTTATTTAAGGTTGCTGGCCTTGCATTTGAAAAATCCGCTGCTTGGAAAAAACTACAAAAACGTGAA
Source organism: Meiosimyza decipiens (assembly GCA_963680825.1). Taxonomy (NCBI): domain Eukaryota; kingdom Metazoa; phylum Arthropoda; class Insecta; order Diptera; family Lauxaniidae; genus Meiosimyza; species Meiosimyza decipiens. The sequence continues at coordinate 2,160,366 of OY804260.1, forward strand.
CAACAAACTGGAGCAAAAAAGGACGGTGGAGATACTGCAGCTAATGAAGATGCTTTAATCGAAATAACCGACTATGATGTGGAGTTGCAAAGCATTGGCTTTACTGAATTGTTCCATTATTCATTCAATTATATTGGAGTTTTAACTGGTAAATTTCAATTATTTAAATAACTCAATCAAAAATTAGATAAGGATTCAGTAGAAACTAAAATCGGTAGATAAGCTGCTGAATAGTAAAAAAAACAGAAACTGTAAGAAATAACTGATAAGCGTCTTAACTATGAACATATTGTCGTATGTATTTTTATTGTTATAATTGCTATAAAAAATTATCATCGATAGTTCACTACTCTGTTTTGTAGCTTTTTATGTTTTTATTACAAACAAAATGCTTGACAGCAAATAATTTGTGCGTTGTCCAGAACAAGTTTTTAACTAGGTCAAAAGCTTATGCATTTCTTAAGGCTAAGGTTTTTTGTGGAAATGCTTTCAAAACATGTAAAAGTGCGTGTTGTATTTGCCATTCAAAAGTTGCAATATTGCGTGTTTCTTATGCAATTATTTGCACACTTTGCTGTCAATTACATGCGGATAATCGATTTAATTGCATTTACGTGAAACATTTTTTATGCCAAAACTATTTTTAGCTTATTTGATTTAATTCTACTTGTAACATATTAACTTCTGCACATAAATATTTCACTTAATGGTTTTTTTTATTAAAAAATTTAATTTTTAATGATCAAAACTGTAAGTTAATTGGTTAGGTCGAGTACCAATGCAGATTTGATACTATTGGCAATTCTTTCGTCAAACACGTGTACTTATCATTGTACCCTCGCACATAATCAACACAAAATTCTGTGGCGAAAGGGAAAAACAGCTTAAGTCGACTTAAGACAAACGAAGTAAAGCCTATTTTTTTACTTTGAGTATATCTCTCTTTTGATACTGGACGATTTCTAACTCAGTCCTCAATAGTGCCCAAAAACGGAAAGCAAACTTCACCAATAAGTAATAGAAAATTGGTTTTAACTATATTTCTCTTAAGTCGACTTAAGCTGTTTTTCCTTTCTGCCACAGAAGTATTTCTTAGAAGTTATGTAGCTTATCTCTGGCAAAAAAAAACAAAAAAAAACCATATGGTGATTATTAATTTTTTTTTTGTATCGTTAAATTAACTTTAGGTCCTTATTATCGTTATCGTACTTATCGTGACTACTTCGAAACACCCTTCAAAGACTATGCACTAAATGTGTCAACAACATTGGAAAAACTCAAATATGCTGGTTACTATTGTGCTATGTACTTGGCAGCCAATTATATTTGGCCACTAGATGTAAGTAATTTAATGTAAACACAAAGATTTTGAATAATTCGAAAGCAAACAAATTTTCTACTCTTAGTATGCACTCAGCGATGAATTCTATAATCAGCGTTCATTTATCTATCGCTTAATGTATGTTTGGCCAACGTTTTTCATTTTTCGCATGCGCATGTATACGGGCTTAACCCTCAGCGAATGCGTATGCACCATGGCTGGTTTTGGTGCATATCCCGATGAAGCTGACGTCAACAACGGTGAAGGCCCAAAAACTCAGTACTTGCATTTGAAACGTGACGCTGACAAGCGTACGTATAATTTCACAACTATTGTAAATACACGCGTTAAGGATGTCGAAACTTGCTGGACATTCCGTGAGGGTATGAAACATTGGAATATTTGTGTACAATATTGGCTAGCAGTAAATGTTTACAAGTTATTCCCGAGTAAAAAGTTTAGGTAATTAATCATTTGTCTAGTGTACTCTATATAAAGGTTTATCAATTAACAATTTTTCTGTTTGCAAAATAACACAAGATGGCACAGGTACTAAATGGATTTTAATTAACTGTGCTTAGCTATATATACATTTTTTTCTTTCTACTTTTATTTAACGCTTGCTATCTCTTTCTAGAACTGGCGCAACATTACTTTGCTCAGCTTTCTGGCATGGCTTCCGACCTGGACACTATTTCTGCATTATGGGTGCACCCTTCTATGTTCCATTGGAAGATATATGGAATAAACTAATACGTCAGGATGCAAAGGGCAGTAAGCGCCAGATCATCGATATCATATTTTGGATTGCCAAATTCTTTGCGTTTAGCTACTTGGGCACAGCATTCTTGTTGGTTTCATTTACTAATATATGGAAATTCTACTCTTCGGTATATCACATTGGTTATATTACATGGGCGCTTATGCTTGGTCTTGGCATGTATTTAACTAAGCAGAAAAAAGCTGCTGAACGTAGGCAGAAACGGAAAGAGGAAAGTGAAAAAGGCATTGGTGATACTAAAACAAAGTCAGATTAAGACTTAAATAGTTTGCATATAATACCAATTTGTGTATCGTCGCCCCAGAGTTATTTTAACGTAAGTAAGCAATTTGGGAAATCTAGTTTAAATATCTATAGCCATTATTTATAAAGCTGCTCGTTAGTGTTTTTTATTTATTTTATATGTGAAATGACAAAGTTATTGGTTGTAGAGTTAAGGTAAAATCCTTCAGAATGCGTCTGCTGTATGTGTTCTATTCCCGAAAATTATTTTTTTTGGCCTAACTTTTTTTAAAAAAAAAAAATTGGGTCGGAAATGAATCGCGAATCAAACTAGTCGTTTCCGATGCTTTTTTGAACTTGCAATACGAAATTGTCTTTAGAATTTCCCTCGCATGTCAAAGTTTTGAGATATCCTGGACAATAATGCACAAACATTATCTGAACTAAAAAAATAAAATTGGTTTTTGTTGTCTGTTGTGCGTTTTGAATGAACTATACGAAAAACGTAAGGAGGAATGTATCAAGCACTGCCGGTGGGACCTAATTTGAAGGCAACAAAATAAATTTTGATAAATATACAATATTGTTTCGATTTGTTTAACAATTCCGGATACTATATATTTAACAGAATGTATCTCGGGAAAATGACATATACGACAAACACGACTATCTATACCTTAGAAACAGGGGCGCCATATCGTTCTAAAAGCAGGTGTGGAATTCGTTGAGTCGCGGGGGGGTTCGAAAATGATGAAATTTTTAAATTGACGATTGATAATCCTACAGAATCATGATAATGAAGAAGGATATCTACAATAAAGTTCTCATTGATTATTGTGTAAAAAAAACTTCTATTTTGTCAGAAATTCTTCATTCCTTCATTGTTTAATCTATCAGCCAACTCGTGGTACATTTGTAAAATCGGAGTTAAACGTTTTTGACTTATCGTTGAACGCACATACGATTTCAGCCTCTTATTCTCCTCTTATTAGTGAAAACGGGCACGGGAATAGTCACTAACAATTTCACGAATCAAACGCGTGTGGAGTTCTAAACACGCGCAAAAAGTCCTCCGGCGCCCCTGCTAAGAAACGATAAGAGAATACAGCTTAGTTTTTTTGTTGAAATAACGTCTAAAAACCTCGAACCAATCCTACCACAAAAATTTCGAAATGGCATTTCAGTCAAAATAAATCTAGGGTGATGATATGAAAACGAATTTATATGTTTACATTTGCTGCATCTACAATTGTATTTAGTTTTAAATTTTTTTACTTAAATATTTTTGCTTAAATTGATTTTATATACACAATTCGTGTTTTTTCGTTAATGATTTACTCGAAAACGAAAAGCTCAACAATGGGTTAAGACTAACAGGTTAAAAATCTGATTTTACTGTCAGACAAAATATAGCTAAGATTGAAAAATTAACCACTAAGCAAGCAGACAAACATTTAATATCGATTAACGATTTTGGAAATGCGGATAATAGAAGAAGAAAGCTTAAGCTTGTTTCTGTACCAAATGGGAAAATTGTGAACATGAAAATTGTATGAAAATCACACTTAAATTGTCTTCCGCGCGGTATACTAATTATAAGTGATCTTATAAAATGCTATGCACCTGTTCGATTGAGATACAATTCACCTCAGCAAACTCGTGCACTTTCAATCTAAGATCGATTAATTTCTGGTGATTTTTGTTTGAACGCTCTCCCTTTCTAGTGCTTCTAAATCACTAACCAAAAATCATTGTGTGTAGCACATGTGAATCGTTACAGTTGATGGAAGTAGTTTTGGCTCAGAAATGGTTTTTCCTTTCAGAAAGTTATGTTTCCGCACCGTTTCGGAGTTATTTAGTTTTTACAAAATTGGAAAGGTTGAGCCAAATTATCAGCTGTTATGAAATTAGTTGCCAGACCTACCTGAAATTTTAGACTTAGGCTTTAGATTGCGAAAAAAAATAAAACTTAAATTTTACGCAATTAATTTCCATTCTTTACTGAATCAATTTTGTGGGGAAATAATTTGCAAGATTATTTCCTTGGCCAATAAGTAAATTTGCTTCAAAGCGTTGATGACGTCACTAGTATTGCTTAGATAGCATGCGTTCAGATTTATTTGGAGATGATTCACTTATATCTATAATATAAATTTATCAAAACTCATGAAATTGAAAAAAATAAAAAAGTTGAGGATATTTGAAATATAATCAATTTGTTGAGAAATGCTATTAATTTTGGAACTCAAAATTCAAAACTGTTTTTAACGCCATTTATCAATGCTCTAAATTGCAATAGTTTAACATAATATGTTCATGTCTTAATGATGTATCCTGTCCTTCAATATTATGTTTTATGAACAGAAAATAAAATTCATAATGGCTTTCTTAATGGCTTTATCATATGTAATAAACTTTTGTCTGTAATGTATGTTTTCGCTAAGTGTATTAAGTTTTAACTGTTTACATCTTAGGATTTTTGATTGCTGACTTTGTCACTAAAACCGGATAAAAATTACATCTAAAGCTAAATAATTAAAAATGAATAAACTTTCATCAAAGACCAAAGACTTACATATAAGCTTGAAAAAGACACAAATTCTTATTGTGACTGGGGGCTCTGGATGTAGTATGCATATAAATTCATAATGTTTTCGTGCATATATACAGTGGTGGACAAATTAATTGACATAGCATGGACTTTAGTATTTCGACCGATATTATTAATTTTTTAAGCAAATTATGTGTACAAAATGGTCAATATCGGTTTTTTGTTGTCGCTTTTGCGCATATTTCGGGAATAATATCAGCTACACATACTTGTTGATCAATTGAAATTAATTATGTATTGAAAAAAAATAGAAATGCAATCGAATTTTGCTTAAAATATTGAATATGAAAGCATCAAATAATTATATTCATTACAATTAAGAAATTGTCAAAAAATGTTGGTACCTACGGTTGCCAAGTGACCTTGATTGACCGGGTAAGTTCGGAATTTAATTTCAAAGCTGGAGGCCTGGTAGGCAAACAAGACTTACTGAAAAAGCCGATGTATAGACTATTTTAGAACTACCAAAAATTAAGTTTTTTAATTCTATGACTTCATTTTTTAATGTTACTGACAAATCAAAAAGGTCAACAACGTTTTTCTCAAAAAAAAAAATGGGCTTTTTACCAGTTGAGACAAATATTTTTTATATTTCGAGGAGCCAAGGAACTGCTTCTTTTTAACTTGGCAACTCTGGTGATATTGCACTTAATATTCAAAATACAGTTAAACTTGGAAAAGCCAAATTGCAAGATATCGTTAACCCACTTAAAGAAGTATCTCACTTATAGAGTTTCCGCACTTACAAATGTCAAAATAGGCGATATGTCATTTACAGACGTTGTTTAATTTTCGCTTTGACATTTTAAACCATTTTTGTGTACTACATACCAACTAAGAGCGGAAACAAAAATTAACTGTGAGCAAGTATGACAGTGTTCAGTGGATTCAAATCTGAAATATCCGAACTGTGAGAAAAAGGTCACTATGTTTTCGGTTCAAATATAAATATGACTGCCACATTTTCTAAAAATCTGGTTAAATAATATTACTTACCGTAATATAGAACGTTGTCACGGATATAGAGGTAAATAAAGCAACGATTTCACCAAAACAAATCCCAGTTACTGAGATAAAATTTTCGAAACTAAAGACGTTTCTGGGCTATTCAGATCCTACAGGTTTGACTGTATATATATTTAAACTTTAAAAATATGTACATAAATTAAATTTCACAAAAGAATAATTAAACATAGTAAAAATGCAAGTCGTTTCAATTATTTTTTCCATCACTCTATATGTAAAAAGAGAAATCCACCTCTAGCGATATTTTCTATTTAGAAGTCGCCTAAGGCCGTTGAACCCTTTTTATATGAAAATATGTGGGAGCATCATCAATTTTGCTTTAGGTGATGAATTTTGCTTGAAAAGTGTCACTGGATAAATTGCTTCAACTCAAATATTATCAGAGTTACAGGTTTTCAAAGTCAGTTGCAAAAGATTTTCTCATTTTAAGCGAAAATGAGGATACTGCCATATATTTAATATGAAAAAGCTTCATCTCAGTCGGCTTTGAGCAACCTCAAAATATTTCAATTCGAAAACTTGGACTTCTCCTTATGCTAAAAATCTATCAGGTTTATTTTAGATAAAAATAAAATATCAAAAGAAAAAAATCACCTTAATAATATACGAGTATGTATGTGAAATATTATTTATTTAAGCTTTAATCAAGTTTTTGGTAATGTTCCACAACTGCAAAATGTATAGTTTTTGCACAAATATAAGTAACAAAATTTCTCTCTGGCTTGGCACAATATTTTATTTAAGTTATTTAAATGTTTTGAAATAGGACGTACCTAGTTTCATAAAGCATGAAAAAATACTCTAAAAATTAATAAAGAATTAAACGATGATTTCTAAATCAGTGCACAAAAAAGGTTTTGAGCTGATATGCTCATTTGGTGAAAAGGTTTAATAATATATTAGTTTTATAAAACAATTTACACTTTTATAATTACAAGTTTGTCGCTTTTTGAAATTTATTATATTTCTCATTAATTATTTCCTTTTGTGCGCAATGTAATAACAAAATAAATTTGATAACGGTTTTACTATACAGAACAAAAAATATCTGTTTAATGTTCCCTATCTTTAAGAGGTATCATTGAAAAAATTAAAAATGCATAGTTTAAAGTAAGTTTATTTTGGATATTTTTAATTAACTAAACTTAAAACATTTATAATAAACATTTTGTATGACACTTATTGTCTTATTTGAAAAATTGTAAAAAGTCTTAAATACATACATATAATGACACATGAAAATTGTTATGGCAAATTTTTTTAGGTATGTGGCTAGTTGTAGTTCAATGAAAAGTCAAAAAGTTCGAGATTTATTTGATAATTCATTACTTTCTACTTGTACTTGCAATACAATTTTAAAATACGTAGAGAGAATACTTAAAAACCCTTGTTATAAGCGAAATTTTATTATTAAAAGTTCAAAATTAATCTTTATGTTTGAACAATATTAAAGCATCTCTTTCAGTCATAAGATTAAAATATGTGGTATAAATTCAAATGTGTTAAAATTTCAAAGCTTAGATGTATTCGATGCCGGCTTGAGCTTTATTTGTATTCTAAAATTTCAGATTGTCAAATTGGCAAGATTTTTTGAAGTCTATTATAAATTGCATCAACTGCAGCTGCCCCTTTACTAGCCACAAAATGCTGCTGTCAGTAGTAAATGTCAGGCAGATGTTGGTTCATCTGAAATGACCATAGTTTAATATAAAGTAAACAATTTTTATTTGCTCGCACTTAACCTGTTACCAGCGACATACGACGTTTAACATCCTGTGTAGTGTTATAAGCTCCACAATGCATGCACTTGAGCCCGATGAAATGGAATTTAGTTTTGCAGGTCTGTAAATAGAAAATGTTTAAAAAAATAAGTATACAAAGCATAAGTAAGGTAATAATAATAATAATAAAATAAATAAAGTCAATTTAATGAAAAAAATCGATAAATTTTCGATATTTATTATAGCTGATATTGCGCATGATACAATGTATGTGGACTCGTAGTTCAAATTCAACTGTTTTTTTTTGAAGTTATAGATCTAAGTCATTAAATGGCTACATACTGCGCGTCATACCAAAACTCTAACTCATCAGCGGAATATATTCTCACGTGCCTACTGTAGAAAAAGAAGACACTATCAAGAGAGGTTTGCATGATCTGCTGGTAAAAGCATACGAAGTCTGCCCAAAGGAAATCGTGCTCGGGGACTTAAATTTCAAATTAGAACACATCAGATTCGTAGGAAAGCGCAGCTTCCAGGAAGTAAGATTAAACAAAAGCTTTCGACTAATCGGATAGAACGTAACACGGTTATTAACAACACCCAAATTCTTTATAATCTCCTCTCTGTAATATCCACGAAAAAGTGATGCACTGTTTTTTAAGTCAGAGTAGTGAAGATTACTTAGCAACTACGTATAACGTTTTGCTAAACGACACGCCGATTGCGTCGGACAGCAGTTGGAACTTTTCAGGGCAGAACATGATGTTCTAATTGAGCACATTCATTAAAACACCACTCAAATTTAGAGAGACAAAACTTCCTTGAAGATCACAGTAACAATTTCATCTTCAAAAACTACAAAAAGCATGATCTTGTGTCTTGCAAGAACTATTGGTACATTTATCCTTTTTGACAGCAAGATCCTGTCCCAGTGATCTCTTTGCGCAACTGAGTAAACTTTGTATGTCCACTGTCAAGAACAAAATATACCATCGACAGCTATAACTTTGAAGTGGTTTAGATGTTAACCTACCAACCTTCGAACAAACGTTAACTTCAGTCTTCAGTAGAGACATGACTTAAGATTAAACTGGCACCCGATGTCGATTCGGATTATTGAAATAGTAAGGTTTGAAACTTTTCGCATCGAAGCAATGCTGTATATGTGAGGGTGATAACAGATATAATGCTAGTTCCAGTTTCTTTCAGACAGGTTCATGTAAGGGCAAGCAAGCGCACTACATATTTAATATACAAAATACAATGCCTTCGTCGAATATTAGGCACTGAATGTGAGGACAGCATATATAGAGGATATTTGTATATATAGTTCACGGCAGGCAAAACATAAAAAATTCGGGTGTAAAGTGAAGATCTAGAGAAGAAAGAGAGGGTGGGGTAATTAGCCTGTTTTAATATATGTTTCAACATGAGAAAATAATAGTGTTTTCGAGTAAAACACTGGAATCTCTGGTCTTTTGAAAACGCTATAGGAATAAATGCAGAATACACCTGTGTAACACCAATTTTTACGAATACATTGCTTTGAAAATCTTTCTCTTATACCATGTATGAAATATTTAATAGATTGCCAAAAGAAGTAACGATTGCCTTAAAATAAGATCAAAAATCAGCCTTATACTTGAAGGTAATTTTCATTACATTGATTATCAAGCGCTGTTTGATAGTCAAATTCATATTTAGATTCATCTTAATCGCTACGATCTTTCACATTTTGAAATATTAAAGAAATATTCTTAAGGATACTAAATAGCATAGAGAATTATTGATAGAGACTTATAAAGTTCGGCTGGGGAAATCAACACCCGGAAAATTTTCAAGTGTCGAGAACTCTACACCGAGGACAGCTCTTCCACAGGGCAAACAATGAAATACTTCGATCGCATTGGCTTGAACACATCGAGCGAATGGAAGATAACGCAGCCAATAAGATCTTCAACAGATAGCCACCAGGCATGAGAAGAAAAGATTCAGAGATCGGGCGAACGCAGATAATAACTAGATCACCTAAAACAACTTCGCCTGTGGTCGAGAGAAATGGATAGCTGCGGTAGTTCAGTCGGATAAATCAGATTGTGAGTATACCTACTAAACTAGCAGACTGATCTTTTAATTTTAGAAGCATAAAAAGCTGTGATGATAAAACCGCATTTTGGCTTTCTGGTGTTTTCGATCGAATTCCATTATACAAGAAACTTAAGCATCTCAACAGGTAATAAAATAATAAAAAGTTTGTTTGCTTAAAAGCTCCATTTGAACTATGCCATGAGCATTCGTTATATCTTTTGATTTTACGTTCTTTGAATTTACTCGCCTTGTGACAATCATTGCAGAATATATGAATCAATTGATTTTCACAACTTTTCGGTAGTTGTATGATTTTCGCCTGAACGTCTAAATATTCCCATAGTGCGGTCATATCAATTAGCGAGGTCTGACATGTTGGGCAGGTGTAATGTCCTGAAGCGAGCAATTGGTCAAAACATTTCTGATGCAACAAATGTCCGCAGTTTGGAATATGGCACGGTATACGTGATGTGTGTATGTCACCGAGACAAATTGGACAATTGGAGCGTGATGTATTTTCGACACACTGCAATAGGAAAATAATTTTCATTTTAAAGGAAAATTGCAACGGAAACAACTTCATGACTTACTCGATGTCCATCAATTTTTAATTGTAGTGGCAAACACATGTCGCATACTTGACAATGAAAGAAATTCTCGGCTCCTCCAATGCGGCAAATGCCGCATTCCTTGCAGTGATATTGTTTTTTATCCGTATCATCAAATAGATTGCAAATCAGGCAGGTGTACTGTAACAAGAAGAAACAATTTTATTAATATCCTCACATTGTAAAAACTTTTCGGATTTACCTTTCCAAATAGCACACCACATCTTTCGCAGCGCTCTTGTACCTTTTGACGTGTATTACACTCTGCGCAAATTAGTTCGGTCAGGGTTTTACGGTCAAAGTGATGATTTTCGTTTTCATCATGACAGAATCTGCATTTGTAAAATTTGTTGCAGCATGGAGTCTGAAAAAAAAAACAAAAATGATTTTTTTAGGATGCACATGGGTATATCTTATCTGTGTATTTGCTTTGATAGAAATTTGAATTTGCCTGTTTCTTAGCATTGTTTGATGACGAACTCTGTTCACAAGCTGACTATATAGATGATTTGAATCAAAGCAAAATTAAGTACAGTGTGCTCGCGATAATATCAACTAATTAAGAACAAACCTGTTCATTTTAACGAGATTGTTCAATATACGAAAGGCGCAGGAATTAAAAAAAAAAATAGTTTCATCGGTATAGCAATTTTTCCATATTTGGATACTCTGAAGGGCGCACAGTTTTCTTCTTTCCCGGATCAATAAATGTAGTGTTGACACATTTAGAGATAGCATATTTTTTTCTATTTCCACATATTGTAGGCTTTGTCACTCCATATTTATTTGCTAAAATAGTAACACTTCCACCTTTTCATAAGTATTCTAAAAATGTGATTTTTCTCTTTAAGTCTTAGAAAATAAGGATGTAATTATGCTTGCGTGGAATAACAAACTAATGACATAAGAAATTCGAAGGTATTACTGACGTAGGAGAAAGTACAACGTGTTTAGAGCACATGTAAGCATTTTCGAGCGGCACATATAGACATTTCAAATGCAAATATGTAACTAAGAGGTTCCCCAAATTACCAAGCACTTGAAATTCGTTACAAATTTTTCAAAACAGTGATGTTTATATTTTAGAGCTTTTGCACAAAGTTCATATTTTGAAGTAGTCAATGGTAGGAAGAAAGTATTCATATTTTGAGATGTTAATTTTATCGCGAGTTTACTGTAGTTAAGACAAGAAATATCGTGTAAGAAATTTTTGCGAGGAATCGTAAGCGTAGCTGATTTCAGAAATTTTGTTCGCGTTCCTGGAATTTGTTCATACGTACGAATAATAAAATCTAAAGATCTGATTTTATGACAAAAAAAATATGAGTACAAGAGCTCGAAGCTCGTTCAAATCGTACAACAATAACAAGGGAACACTCTTGGGCACTTTTCGTTATTCGAGCTATCTAAATCCCTTCGGTACGTGATGAGTGCATGCTTTTTATTTGTGTAATTTTGTCTTAAACCCAATGTGCCAAACGGATCCGTTCCCTCGGATTATTTATCCGATTCGGATCCGTTGTCGGATGAAATTCCTCTCAAAAAAACGGAAGGATCGTCCGCTTTGTCGGATCCGTAACGGATGCGAAACGGACGTCATAGACGGATCCTTTTCGGATTCGTTTTCTAAATAAAATGGATTCGAGACGACCTTTTTCTTTAATAATGCGGATTTAATAACGCAGTTTAAAATAATTTTTTTATTCCTTTCCCAAATCTAATTTTTTTTTGAATTTTTACTTCCATCTATTTCTTTAATGCTATTTAACTTATTTTTATTAAGTGAATATGATTAGAAAACATTAAGGAACTTAATTTTTATTTACCTGCCACCGATTAGAATTGAACCTGCGCGTCCTGCGCCTACCACTGTTCATAGATGCTCATCTTAACCAACCCAGCTACTTTCATTATTTTTCTGACATTCTTAAATTTAATTATTTCTCTATCAAAATGAAAAATTGAAGATTAATTTTGATCAGTTGTCGATTGCTAATTCAAATATCATACTTTTAGCCAGCAGAAAATAAGTAATGCAGTGGCTGATGTTGTTAAACTACGCATGCAAAAAAGGAGTAGAGAACTGTATTTGTTTATTGAAAATATCTTGAAAACTGCCTTTTATATTAATAATAAAAAACGAGTCCGATTCGAATAAGTTTTTTCGCGAGGAATTTCGTACGAAAACGAATCCGAAACAGAATCCGGAAGGGATCCGAATTTGGCGTCCTTTTCGGATCCGTTACGGATACGAAAAAGCGGATTCGTGCGGAGTCGTGCTGGTCTGGACACTCGCTAATCCGGACTTCCCAGTAATCCGGACATCGCTACGACTCGGACAGTTTTGAAATTTTGCCTCTACAATTCGGACAAAACTAACTCAAAGTATGTTTGGTTAGCGCTGGCATAAACATGTCAACTTTGATTTTTTCAAACTCGTTTGTTAAGTTACGGGACTTTTTTTGAGTGCACCTTCATTGTTTATTTAAAACCAAGTAATGTAAATTCACAAATTTTAAATCTAATTGGCGGTTCTCCCAGCTCTTGTCAGTTCTGCTCCGACACTGTATCGGTGAGCCACTGTACCGATATCTATCCAACGTTTAATGATAGAAAAAGTTCTTTGGATCCGTCCAACCTTCCAGTCTGCTTTTTGAAGTGATAAACTATTTGTACATTTGTTGCTTTTTATATTACAAGTACACATAAACAATGTAATGATTTACATAAGATTGTGCAAATAAATCATCCATTGTACATAAAGAGTATTTCAAAAAAGCGTCGTAGAACCTGGTAGTCAGTGCGCAGTGGAAATTATAGTTTAGTGTTATAAACTCTTTTAATAAACTATAATAATATTTAAATGTTTATCTAAAACTCATTTACTTAACGACTTCACGTTTTGATGATAACACAAACACGTTTTTGTACTTTGGATAATAAAAAACCAGTTTTGAGTTGTGGCTTTTTATAATATAAATTAAATTAAATTTGTAATCGGGAGTTTACAATTACCTACCTGCTTAATTAATTTTAGAAATGATTAACACTTTGAGTAGTGATAGAATTATTAAACAAAAAAAATTTGAATGCTATTAATCAAATAAGTTTGTTGCGCACTTTTGGTAGCTTTGGTAGTTGGGATGGTATCTTTGGCCTCCCTAAAATTAAATTCACCGCATTAATAACAAATTATTTTTATTAAGGGCGTATTTATCTACTAATGGTTAGTTTGACAAACTGTTCTTAGATTGAGTTTGGCAACATTTATCTCAATAGGTCTCAGATAGATATGATCAGATATGATTGTATAGGAGGTGTCACGCCATCTCGTCATAATGCATCCACTTTTTGAATTGTGCTTGGCCACACCATTGCTTAAATACATACATATGTGCATGATTGCCCTTTGGTCGAAACTTTTAAAATTTTTGAATAGATCTTGTATAACAAACCAATTGCTGGTTTAAACCATATTATGGATTTGCGCGAAATTTGATAGCATTATGTTGAGTAACTTGACTTGTTAAGTAGTTTCCTTTGGATTTTTTTATGAATAATCTTAAGCTTTCTACTTTGAAAGTTTTTTGCTTGGTGATCCAAGAAATTATTTTAGAATTTTCCTCGCTTTTTCAAGCAAAAAAAAATCTTTTAATTTCGACTATTGCAAATAAAAGTCAAAGAAACTTCTTACATGTGACTTTGGAAAATGTAAGTTTTTTTTAAAAAGTTTTTTTTTGACATTTTTAAATATAAGTTAAAAAAAAACTTTTATTTTCAAATGAAAAAGTTTTAAGGAAATTTTTACTTTTATTTCAAGAATACAAAAGTTAAAAGCAAACTTTTACCTAAAAAAATACCTTTTTATAAGTTTATTTCAAGCTCTGACAAACATTTAAAATTGGTTAGATTTTTTTTTAAAAAGTAACATTAATTTTTCACTTGCAATGAAGCATTCTTATATTCAAAGTCGATGAATAAAAAAATCTGTTTTTGGGAAAATCTAGCTTCCCATTAGTTTTATTCACATAAAAATTGAAGATTAGATAATTTTGTAGAATAATTTGTTGAATAAATTTTTTACGATATATATCGTATGCATATACGCATATTTACATTACCTATGTGCGTAGATAACATACATGATTATTGCGATTTAAAATGCATTTCATATGCTCCTTTGCAATCTCGAATTTAACGTCAAACACAGCCCCTTATGCGTTACTCATGCGATATATATTTTTTCCCTTTAAACTATAGCCTTATGATGACACTTTTTATAATTTTAATTTCCCAACCAAGACTGCAACTTAAATCCGCCACTGACTAGAAGTTCTTGAAATTTTCGGATTCACCCGTATCAGATATTCAGCTTGTACCACATTTTATGAGTCGCATAATCAATAAATTAAATTACTCAAGCCATTACTAATCTGATTGCTAGTGTTAATTTAAGTGTCATAGAAAATAAAAATGTAACCTACAAAATATTTGCATTTGATTTTCATAATTTTTAAAGTGTAAATTTATAAGAAGAATAAACAAATAAATACATTAATTTTGTGTGCAAATGAATTGTTGATTTCGACTTCTTTTCTTATTCGACGCAGGTAGTTGTTTACCAAAGAAATTGCTTGTTTGCTCAATATTCCAGCAAATAAAATTTTGTGTCGTCGTCGATTCACAGCTAATTGTGCTTAGAGGATTAACAGAATAATAAAATTTCGTCGATAATTGTGTATTAAAAACTGGAGCTTTTTTGTAAAGATATTAATTCGTTCTGAGCTGTTAATTTGTATACTGCAGGTAGGGACATGGAAAATGTATCGTTATAGCATAGGAACGATACTTTTTGTTTTTGATACCCATGTTTTGAACTCGATACTTTTAAAACAACATTTCGTATAGAATTAAAGGCAAAAAAAATTATTCTATATCAGAATGATATTATAATGAAGATTATGTTATAAGAAACGAGAGAAACAACCTCTGCCACTTAGTTATTGCCACATTTAAAAATTGCAATATCACAAACATTGAGTACTAAAGCATCTTATCGCGTCTGCCTCTTACTTGAATAGTTCTCTTACTTAAAAAACATAAATATTGAGAAGGCAGACGATTGCAGCGCATGCTTTTTTGAAGGCAGACGTTTTTGCGCACTTGACGTGCATATTATTAGGGATGTATATATATATATAGCTAATACTTTGCAAATTTTGTGATCCAAAATTTACTGTTCTACTTTTTCGGTCACTTACATAATTTTTTTTTTTATTTTTCTGGCTGTGTATTTGGGGCATTCCACATCAAAACGGACACCAGTTTGCTTTTTCATCTTTGATTTTTTTGTAAATTTTTTTATTTTTATTTTTTTCTTGTAGTACTGGCTAATACCAGTTTTTTTCCCGAATTTTTCTATCGATTATTGAAATTTATAACAGCCTACATACAAATCTACACAAGTTCCAGTACGACATGATAACTGCAAAATTTAAATTTTCGATATCCCGGAGAAAAAGAAAAGATATCGATATAATTCAATGCAAGTTTTGAAGGAAGGCTTTTTGACTATATAATTAAATATATTTGGAAAATTCTGGTGTCCTTTAATATACGAGTTTGACCAACTTCGACGATTTTGACATATGTAATTGTAAAACTCCATACATTTTGAAAAAGCGGAAACCTTCACGTCTGCCTCTTGTATTTTCAGCTTCTTCTAGGGGCAATTCTGAAGACAATGAAATTATGGAAGAAAACTATGAAATTATTTAATAGAGTTTTTTTTTACACATTAAAAATTGCTGTTATTAAAAGTGCGGCAGCATAAACGTCTGCTATTAATAATTTCATTATCTATACTATGCCCTTAACACAATATATAGGAGGCAGACGCGATATAATAATAATGTGTGGTTTCTTATTTGCAACTTTAAATAGTGGAAAAACCTAGTTTTTCTATTTCGCATAAACTAACTAAAACTATATTGCCTATCAATACAAATGACGATAAAATCCGATGCCTTAAATATTCACCAGCTCCCTAGCTATATCTTTTTACATTCGTAAATTTCTTTATGTGCAAATTTTCAGATCTAATATTTGATTTTTTGAGCAAACATGAGAAAAGAACTTCTATTGGAGGCTTCTTTAAGGCAATAAATAAAAACAGTTTCCTGCAAAATTAGCTCCAAAAAGTAGTGGAAACGCCACTAACATGCTGATTCACCTGTGGACGCATCCAGAAAAATGGCCCATTGATTTTGGAACTAAAATTTTTCAATTCTAAATTTTAATTTCTTTTGCCATTGAATCACAAAAGTCGATTCTAAATTCCAATTCTTTCAAATGGAATTATTATTGTTTTCTTGAATTGAATAATTCTGAATTTCAATTACTTGGGATTATATTTTTGAGGAATTTGAACAGATTTTTGCGCACTCGGAAGAGCTCCAAAGTAATTGGTGTCCTTGGTATAATTGCACGAAAATTATCAAACTCGGTGTTTTGACACATTTCTGTTTCTTTCATTTCAGTTCTCATTTACTATATAAACATTTCTTTTATGAATTAAAAACATTATTCGTATAATGAAAATACTTTATGGCATTAAATCGTGGCTCTCGGGTAGAAAGGCCCCAACTCATATTTCAAAAATTTGACAGCAGGAGAAAAAACTTGTAAACCTCAAATAAAGAAGTTCTCAAAATGCAATTCCCAAAATTTTTAGTGGGTCAATTAGGAGAGGCTATGACGTAAATGTTAGTGTCGGGAAATTCCCGTCACAGACATATATTAAAACGGCAGCACTTTCATCAAGTTTTGAACACCATAATTATAGCTCCTGTGATTATTTATAGTATGACGTTATCACTTTCGAAATCGATACAGCCCTTATAGAAACACGGACACAAATGTACACATTGATCTGGCCCTTCCATTCTTTTTCTTCCTGGGGGATTAGGGACTCCTTTCTATGCATGTATTTCTTAGCTTAGACCTTTGACTAACTAACGATACAAATATCGATAAAATATAGCGAGGGGCTATCGATTTATCGACAAAAAAGTAAATTTCGAGGACAAAATGAGCTCGGGGCTTTCTACCTAAGAGTGACGAAATGTGTTTAAAATATCTTCATTCGATACCGATATTTTCTGCATCAGTTCTGGTTCGTTATTTATGGGTACCCAATACTTTTCCAATGATACTTTAGATGAATACTATATCGATACTTTCTTTTCGATATCGTTTTCCTCACTATGCGTACATATAGACATAGAATTGTTTGATCTATACAACTAGAATCCATAAATTCGTACTTCGAAATGCAAGCCAGCGAAATCTTATTTAATTAAATGAATTTTGGTTTATTTTTGATCTAAATTTTAGTAGTTTTATTATTGAAACAACAAATCAATTAGTAACTCTTATTTAATTATTTGTAGCCATGGCGACAAGGTGTGAGTGTTTTGATATTTCACGTCAAAAAAATAATCATATAATAAAATGTAGATCGGTAGGTTTCAGCTGTTGGGGTACGGAAACAGCTGTATAGGAATGAATACTTCTCAAATCAAATGTCGGGTAATCGGAATTGATTTGTTCAATTAATTCAGTTCAAAGAAGGAAATAAGAAATCAATTGGAAATTTTTTTTGATTAACTATAGACATGGCGACAAAGTGCGACTATTTTAATGCTCTATGCTAAAATAAATCGGGGTAGACACCTAAATTATAGAATCTCTCCAATTACCTCTTTTGCTGGAGCGGCACTTACTGCAAAGATTTATCTTGTCAAATCACATACATTTTTCTGTAAATCTTAAGGCAAGCGGGGCAATTTGAATGCCTCTACAAGGAAGGCGGCTCTGATAAGGATATAAAAAATTATGTAAAAAATTAAGAAAGGCAGGATTCAGCTTTGGGGTAGAGGCAAAGCGGAAAGATAGTATAAATATTACCAAAAGATTCCGCCATTTAGTTTACACAAAACTAGGGATAGATAATAATCTGTGCATTTCCTGAAGAAAGTGAAATTAATTCTATTCACGCATCCAGCCTATTTTTAATTGATCGTAATTCTGATCATTCCCGCTATGAGAGGACTTTTTCGATATAGAAAGTACTTCGGTACTGTTGTTTGAACAAAAGTACTCAAAAAAGGCCTTATCCACTAAAAATATCAAGGACCAGCTCTATACGATTTGACTTGTAATGCCCCATATGCTATTAATAGCACAAAATATATGAAATTTACAAATTGAAAGTTTTGGTAAAGGTTCTAGAAAATACTTATATATAAATAAAACTGTTATGAGCGGCATAAACACTCATCATCATAACCTACACTCAGCATATATTCACTATGTCATTCTATTTGCACGCAGAGAAAGGGGCGTGACAGGTATGGAAAAGTATTTTTTGATCTGTGTCACAATTTATGTAAGTCGATATGTCCGTCTGTGAAAATAACGATTACGGAGAAACCAAGCTAGATAATGGAATAAAATTCGGTACACATGCTACACCTTCAAACATGGTTATCGGGATCGAAAGTGGCCGAAACCAGTTTATGGACACGCCTACTACCCAAACAAAAGACACATTTAAAACGCTGAGAGAGTTTTTTGATGTAGTGTAACAAAATTTTTCACAAATGCTAACAAGCTCTGAAACTAAATTCAACAAGAAAGTGTAGCATCTCCCATAAAATCAAAAATTTTTGTGAGGTGTGAAAAAGGACCTTATCTAGCCGGAGGTAAAAATAAAGACTTTGTGAATCCTATAGACTATGATATAGCGCAGGAAGACCGAAATAACTAAAAAAAAAGTTTTCGAGCTAATTATGCAGGAATAACCGTCATTATCTAATGAACTTTCTTTGTGAGAACAGGGTTCGTCGGAAATGACTTCAACCCAAAAGTGAGATTACTACAAATGTTTTTCTTGATTTTATATCTAGTTGTGAAACAATTTTTCGATGAAAATCAAAATCTTTGCCAAAAATGTTTTTAAAAAAATCCATTTTGAAACTCAAAAAATCTAAGTTTCAAGTTTTTCTAGAAAATTTGAAAAAAAGTCATGAATACAAAAAAATTCCTCGAGAAAGTTTCAATAAAATAATTCACTTACTATTTTTCATTTCAATGTTTTTGTAGTTGAAAAACTCATTTTATCAATTTGGAGAAGAAAACTTTGGGTAATAGTAAAACCTTTCCTATTTTATTGAAATTTTATTATCATGTAGAGTTCTGTGCTGACCAAGAATATATACATATGTTGGGCACTGAAACGCCTCTTCACATTTTTTTTGAGCTTAAAAATCGCATTATTTACTATAGTACATCCAACACCGATTTCGCTGGCCACAGTACTTTTATGTAAGAGTTAGGGTAAGCGGGCGGCCTGTGGCGTGATTCAGTCGCTCCATCTTCCAGTATCTTCAACACAGGCTAATTCAAGACTGGCGCTAGTACAGCGCATAATACAGTGGACCGCAGCCAACCGCTTTAAATCTTGAGCCACACTGCTGCAGGACGCCCACTTACCCTTATTTTGTTTAGAATTATGTTGGCTAACGAACTCGGTGTTGGATATAGTACAGAGACAGTGCAATTTTGAAGCCCAAAAAAATATCAAGGAAGCGCCCAATTTGTGTATATATTATTAGTCAGCAGAACTCTACAACAATTTTTCTACGACAAAAGCATTGGAATGAAAAATAATTTTGTACTCCTGACTTTTCTTCATATCTCTCGTCGTTTTCGAAAAAACTTGAAACTTGGATTTGTTGAGTTTTAAAACGGATTTTTTCAAAAACGGCTCTAGCAAAACTTTTCGTTTTACATCGACAAAAAGTTGTGAAACATCCCAGATATAAAATCAAGAAAAACATTTGTAGTGTTCGCACTTTTGGGTTGAAGTCATTTCCGGTAAACTCACATACTTTAATTTACTTACACGTAATATATTGGAAACTTTAAATGCGATTTCTCCAAATTTTGGTTTTTTGACATGTGACGGTCTTCCAGCAAACGAGCAATATATGTTATATGATAGCAATATTAAAAACATACTCACAACAAACATGCAGCGTCGTTTGTAATGAATACAACCGAAAGATTGCTCCTTTTTGACGATAACAGTCGAATTTGAGTCGCAAGAGTCCAAAGAGTCGTCATCTTTCAACGCATCACCGACATCTCGAACGGCTGCAAGATTGGTGTCATTTTTGATGCAGTCATTGCTCAAATGTTGTCCGCCATTTTGAACGTCATCTTGCATGGCTACAGTGTTGCTGTGTGATTTATTTTTTATGCTGCAAATGTTGCCATGGGCAATTGATAAACTGTTGCTGTTGCACAGATTGCTGCTGTTGTTGCTGCATTCGAATAAAGGAGATGAATTCGATTTCTTTAGTAATCGCGTAGAATTTCGAATTGATGTTGCAGTCCTCATGCAATTACTCGAGACAGCAACTGTTAGAGCTTGCCCAATTGATTCCATCACTGATGTTGCAGTTCTCTCTTGGTTGTTTTGCTATCTGTTTCTTTTTTTTATTATTTTTCACTTTTTGTTGCTTGTTTTAAATTGAGTTGATTGGCAAATATTTAAGCACATTGATATGCAAGTAGCAATATTGCTATGTCTTTTGTTATATTGTTGTTGCTTCTTTAATTATTCGTTTTGTTATTTTTATGTAGAAGTTGTAGTTTTTGTTGTATTATTTTATTAATTGTTACCGAATGCGGCGACGAAATACTGTTTCTGTTTTCATTTTCTATTGGTGTTGCTAGTGAGCATAGAAATTTATTTGGACCTCGTTGTACTTTTCTAGATCAATTGTGAGGACACCAACAAAGTTGAGTTGACTTTCGACACTTAAAAATTTTTATTTTTTTATATTTGAAATTAAGCAATATAAGCCCATTGATCCCTGATTCAACTATAAAATTTTCCGCAAACTATCATACTCTTCCCTGAGAGTGTGAAATGTCAAACGTCAAAGTCAGTAATAAAAAAAAGTGCAAAAAAAAAATATAATTCTAGAAACGTTACAAATTCGTTAAAAAAAATAGTTTAATATTTAAAAAACAGCACAAGTTTATTTAAATTTGACCGAAAATATAAGAAAGGCACAAGATATTGAATTGAATTGATAGATGAACTTTTTGTTTTGGTCGATCAGCTGATTTATTTTGCCACTAGTTGTGCTTGTCGAGGAAGATGCATTTGGCATTGCAGCAGCCTGATGTATTTGAATCATACATCGAACTGTTTCATATACGAGTATACTTATATGCGTTTCAAGTTTACTGCTCATAATGAATTCAATGCACTTCAATCCAGATATTACTACATAGCACGCTTATTACGACGAGACGCTTATGCATAGCAACGTAATTTCAGAAGTTTTATCTTATTATCACGATATGGTGATTAGAAAATAGATTAAATTTTGGATTTTTAGACCAAATGAAAAAAATATTGATTTTGTAACTTTCAAAAAATTAGAATAAACTGAACTTTTTTAAACTTCCAAAACTTCTAGCTCAGTTAAAATAGACAGTTAGGTCAACACTAATTTGCATAGAGCTAAAAATTGGCACACGTCTTAAATATATTATTAGAAGTAAAATATCAAAAGTCCCCGCTGATCCTACATCTGCAAAAATTTTTATTCAAAGCCAAAGGTCAAAAATATCGGTTTCTTGCTTTTTTCTCTTAAGCGGTAGGTGTTATAGAAAAACTTGATTTAAAGAAGTTGTAGATCATGCAACTGTCTACAAAAATTGTAGAAATACCTTTGTTCGTGCGAATTACCATTCTTCAGATATTGCGATTTCAAAAGTTGTATTTTGCATTATATGTACACATTTCCACACCACCCATGAGGTACTGTACTTGGCGCATTTTCTTAGCGTGGCTTTCTTAGTAGGTATACTCCACGATTTTTTAGATTTAAAGGTCCACCGGACAGTATTCTATTGATTGGAAAATGGAATTAAGTAATTGTAATAATCAAAAGGAATTATTGTTGATTTCTGGAAATTTTGATTATAATTAATATTTTTCAAATTCTATTTCAACATGAAATTTTGATTATGATTAATATTTTTCAAATTCTATTTCAACAGTTATGTCTTCATCTTCGCTTTCCTCTTTCTCTCCGTGATTTATTTCTGTACAAAGGCTTAAGGAAAAAGATGCATCAGTCCTCATTGATATCATAAGTATCATCAGTTGTTGAATTTGATTGAACATTAGAGCACGACTGGCCTTGAACAAAATAATCCAACTTTTTTACAGCTACAATTTTTACTGCACCTTTCTTGCAATTACAAAAAATAGTATTAAGAAGTTTTTTTGGAGCAGGCGGGAGTAGAGTTTGAATTGGTTCCAATCTATTATATATTAATCCCATACTTCTGGGTCCAGTTCATTGCTTAGCCACACTTGAACTTGATAGTATTATACACGATATAAGTGTTCTAAAGCAGAAGCAGGTGTTGGAGGCTAGCAAGAGCATTATACTCTTTTAATGTTCCACGTATTTGTTACAAACCTTATATACCTATACTTGTCTATAGCATCAATTTTTTTTGAAGCTCCATATATAGCAAGAAGACAGCGAATTCCATTTGAAAGGATGTTGTGTGGAGAAGCGTCATTACTTCTGTGTAATCAATTAAATCATTACGTTTTTCGAATAACTTAAATACTGCTGTTTTACCCCTTTTGAAGATTGCTGATGTGGTATCGCAGCCAGTTATTGAATGTAAAAATAAAATATGAGCTTGACATTTCGGATATGCAGTTAAGCTTTGTGATGAATATATTTTTTTCGCACTTGAACATTTCCAGATTTTAAAAAGTAAATAATTTTATCAATTGGAGTTCGTAAACGGCCATTCTAATGGTAGCGGAGGAGATGAGTTTCTATGATATGGTTTTAAATGGTGACAAAAACCAACAACGTTTTCAGAAAACTATCTAAGATTATAAGGTTGCAGATACTTGCACACATAGATTTCACAAATTGTAAACAGTCTACTAAGAAATCTTTATCGAAATCGGTAACTGAAGTGACTCACACAATCATCACCGTCATGCCTTTAATCACAATGACTAAGTATCTATGCTTTTGCAATTTGTAAAAGCTTAGGTCTGCAATCTTTTGGAATCTAAGAAATCAGCTTATTATTTTCATAACAGTTTTTAAATGCAACTAAATGGTTATATGTGAGAAAGTAGCTTCTGACCAAAAAACGAATAAAAATAAGGCATAGATTTAAAATAAAAATCGCAATATGTAGTTTGAGGATTCTAAGTTCGAGTTAACGGTTAATAAACTTTCACACTGCCAATAAAAAATGCTCGGTTTTCATTTTTTCGTTTTTCAGCTGAAAGCCAACCAAATATGGTTCGTTATCCATACAAACTAAACGTCAAACGGAACTCGTTTGCTAATGTGAATGAATTGTCAGGGTTTTTCAATTTTTCGTTATTTCGTAAAATAGTAAGCAATACAACAGTGAACGTACGTGCAAAGTTGCTCAATCTTACCACAAAATATAGTTAAGTTTTATGATGTGCATTAGCAGTTGCTATTATATACACGATATATATATTAAGGACTGTCCCAGACAAAAACTTACGTTTTTTATTTTTTATATTATGCTCTACCTGATAATCTTATAGGTCTAAAAAGACTCAATATTTGTTCTTTATAAAGTGACGTTTAATATGATGTATAACACTTGAAGATAGCACTTCTAACGACAACGATGTATTGCAAAAATCAAAAAGTCCGCGAACTGATTTTATCCAAATACCTGCAAAATCCAGAGTAAAAATATTCAGCTATTGCAAAAATAGTTGGTGCATCAGAAAAAACTGTCTTTATAGTTATTTCTAACTATAAAAAGGGTCTACCTATTTTACGAAAAAATGGTCCAGGCAGAAAATCAGAGTTTTCGAACTCAAGCGAAGGTTGAGCGCTTTTTTAAGCAGAATCCCAACACCCCAGTGCGAGATATGCCGGCTAGAGCCGGCACATCAAAATCTACTGCGAAAAAGATAAAGAGGAAAAGTACGCTAGAGATATATAGAGTTCAAAAAGTACCAGACCGTTCTGATGAAAAGAAGTTGATGGCTCAGATGCGAGCCCGAAAATTGTAGGAAAGGTACCTGACTAAATTTGATTGCTGTGTTATGGACGACGAAACTTACGCTAAACCACATTTTAAGCAGCTACTTGGGCACAAATATTATAGATCACCAGAAAAGGGGCATGTCTAGTATATTTAGAGAAAAAAAAATTTCGAAATTTCCAAAACAATATATACTCTAAAGCTACGATGGAATGGTATGCAAGTAAAAAGATCAATTTCGTACCAAAAATAGCAAATCCGCCCAGAGCTTCGCCCAACTGAAAGATATCGGGCTCTAATGAAAAGAGATTTTCGGAGGAGTGGTAAGACTGCAAAAAATTAACAAGACTTCAGACTTAAGTGGAAAAAATCGTACCATACTGCCGATGAAACGACTGGACAAAATTTAATGAAGGGCCTTACGAAAAAAGTAACAAATTTTTTTTAAAAAAATTGCTGGTCAGTTTTTTATATTCTGAACACCAGCCATTATTAATAAAAAACGAAAAAAGACCAAAAAAATTACTGGGTATTTTTTTATAACTAATAAGCAAAACGTAAGTTTTTTCTGGGACAGTCCTTATATTCAGTTTGCACTTGTTATCAAAACAGCTGCCGTCAAATAAAAACGAGTTAGAGCGGTACAAATACTAAATAAATGAAAATCGGGCTGTTTTTGATTCCAATATGACAGTTTTATAACTCAATATGCTATAAAATTCAGTTGCAAAGGTTAGAAGTGATCGAATAGGTTTTGTGTTAAATCAGAAGAGAAATTGTAATGAGTTGGGAATTCCTGAACTGGCAAACAATATAGGAACCAGTTGATAGGTATTTGATTGAGGTATAAAATCAATATGCAAAAGTTTCAAATCGTCTAAATATAAACATAAACAAATATTATTAATGGAATTGAACCTTCTAATACCCTTAATTTTAACCATTAAGCCATTTAACCAAACATTTTAATAATTCCTGTTCCCATACTTTTTGTCTGAGCATGTAGATGCGAAAGAAGAGTATTTTAAATATAAATGAAGAGTTTTGAAAAATATTGAATTGTTCGGGTCTTGTGAGAAAAGTTCGGGTCAAAAATTGTTACACTCTGTAGAATATTTCAATGCTTGCACCAACAATTACTGATAATGCAACATTAGTCGTACAGTCTGTAGAACGTCTGCCTGGATGTCTGCATCACTGGATGTACGATCAGCAGTAGAAAATAATTAGCACATATATGTATACATAGTACATATATAAGTGTACACATTTACGAGTAGCTGTGAGCTACTGTATCGTCACCGAATGGAATTTTTTTGTTGTTTAATAATGAAAATCGAGATTTCTTAACGATTTCTTAAAATTTCCTATTTGCCAACATTCAATATTTGTTGAGTCTTTTTTTAATTGAGGCGCGAAAAGTAATTTCGGCTGTTGCCAAAACGTGTATGCCTATTTAAACAATGCGACAGCAGTTGGTGGCAAACAAAGATATCGCGATCAGTTAAGACAGAAAGAATACGCGTATTTGTTAAAATTCAATGATACACAAAATAAACTTTTAATATTTCGACACACAACAAAAACAAGTCACCAGAAATTTCGATTTTTTCCTCTTTTTAACTGAAAGTCGGAGACGGGCAAAACCTTTTGTTTTGAATATTTACATACGTATAATGTATAAAATTTTGGCAAATAAAAATCAGCGGAAAATCAGACAATCCTTACATATAATTTGAAAAAAATATTCACAGGTAGGGCTGCAGGAGAAAATTGTGGCCTGAAAGAACCTTTTTTTAAGTATCTGATATCTTATTAGCGAATTGAATAATTATTTTGAATACCCACAACTAATATGTAACTAACCACAAAAATTAAGTTGTGTTAAGAACATCGGACTTATGGAACAGAAAGCATCATATCGCACCGTCAGAACAATAGGACCCCATCTGAAAATTTTAAGTTTCGAGAAAATTGAGATTTAAGATATCTTAAATTTTTCACTGAATTTGAAGACAGTCATATTCATAGCTATGACAGTCTTGAACTGAAATACTACAAGCTACAATCACAGAAATCTATAGAGTAACATTGACTAATTTTGGAATATGACAGTGTTGCAATTACTTTGATTGAAAATATTTTTGGTTTTTAAGAACTATACTGCCGTGTTTCGATTTACTGCAGTTAATACTCAAAAGTAAAGTTTTTTCTTTATAACACAGAAATATAATAGCAAAATATTATTATTTTGAAATGAGGCGATGTTGTTCTGTTTAGAAAAAGTTCAGAGCAAAATATCCTTTATCTAAAAATTAATTCAAGAAGACCTTCAAGGCGTCAGTCGGTGTGTTCCTCATAGCACCTCTGATGCGCATGCATCATCCAATTTACGATATTTCGGAGAACAAGAAAGAAAGATATCGATATTGCTCAGAGTGTATATTGAAGTTAAAATGAAATTCTTTTGAATCCAAGTAATGGTTTCATAAATAAAAATTACCTTCTGATGTAATATATCCTCAAATATCTTGAAAAACTGTGATATTTGCACTTTTAGGTTAGAATATCACTAAAACAAAAACTACCAGAGAAATGCTGACCTCAGATTCGAATTCAGCTTGTCGAAAACCTTCGGGAAAGTATATTTGGTTTCAGATACTGAAGTTTGTAAACTACCTATCAACTTATATCAATATTGTTCAATTTAATCTAGGGATTCCCAATTATTGGTTTTATTTTTTTTGCGCTAATCTCTGCATTATTTTAATAAAATTGAAAATTTGTTTTTATCAGCTGTTAGTTTTTTCGACCTCAAGGAATTCATTTAAAACTTTGGTTATTATTTTTAGAGGAATCAGCTGCTTGTTTCCCCCACTTGTGCGCTCTCAGTGGTACGAAAACAAGATTTACTCAACTTTGGGTAACAAAACGTGCATACCTTAAATTGAGTACGGGAGCACATTGAATGTAGCACCAGCCTAACAGTGGTTGTCATACAGTTATTGTATGTAAATATCGTAGACATACGATAAACAAACATACATATGTACTTACATATATACGAATAAAAAACGTGCGCGATGGCGCATATAATTTATACAGTCAACCTGTAAGCACGACAAATTACGTCAATTTATTTTGATTTTTTGTAATTTTGTTTTTTTATTTGAGTTATTGGTCTTTTTTGAATCGATCAATTTATTTATTTAACTCAATTTATATTAATCTACGGCAATTTTCACAAAACAAATACAGTCGGTTAAGCTGTTAAATATTTACGATATTTAAATTAAATTTTAATGTTAAATCAATTATTGACGGTTTTTGTACCCTACACAGAGGGTATATTCATTTTGTCATTCCGTTTGTAACGTATAGAAGAGGGCGTGGCAGGTATAGAAAAGTATATATATTCTTGATCAGCGTCATCACCTGAGTCGATATGGCTATGTACGTCTGTCTGTCTGTCTGTATGTTTGTTGAAATCTCGTTTACGGAAGCTACATAGTTCAATGAAATTTCTTATATTATAATTTCTAGCATACAAAAATGGGCGAAATCGGTTTGGGGACACGCCTACCACCTATACTCTATGCATATAAGGCCAATCCAATTTTAAAAAAAGTTTCGGTGATTTTCGTGAAACTTAGTGATTTGTTGCACAAGTGATCCAAAATAGGATTGGGCTAGGTTTTAAGTTCTCAAAGGCTCTTAGAGAGGCGTGGCACAGCCCTAAATTTTAACTTTTATAACGCCATAGCTCGTAAACCGTGCAAAATATTGTAATGAAATTTGCTAGAAGTGGGCGAATTTGGAAAAGTGGTCGTGCCACTTTTCAACAAATAAAAGTTTTGATTCTGTATTAAAATTGGGACACATTGGGAATTCCATTAAAATTTTACGGACTGAAAACAATCACCAATACCAATTAAAAGTCTCGTTGAAGGGCGTGGCACAGCCCACAATATTTACAAACGTTATGATAAGAGAACTAACAACATAACCGCTATGAAATTTAAAATGAAAGACATACTTGCGGTGGGCATTGCACCTACCATATAAACAAAAAAAGGTTTACATTATAGATAGTGTGCAATGAGAGTAATCTTCATAAAATTTAGTGCAAAGATGTCAATTTTTATAAGCTATAAAATTAAATAGATTTTGATGGGATTGGATCAGTGGGCGTGGCAGCTCCCATATTAATATAATGTTAGAAGTGCTATTTTAAGAGAACTATTGCAGCAATTGGAATAAAATTTGATGTAAGTGGCTTACTTGCTATAGGATATACAGGTAGTCCCCGACTTACGACCGTTCGACTTACGACTATTCGCACTTACGACCAATTTTTTTTCAATTTTTTTCATAGAAAATGCTTAAAATAGTTTCGGGGAGTCCCTAAAATATGTATATGAAAAAAAATTTAAAAAAAAACAGTAGTATGTACGAGGATTCGATTTATTTCAGTACAAATAATACGTTTGTTTAAGTGAATAATTTTATATCATCCCAAAAATGGCTGGAACTAGTAGTACAGTATGTATGTAATATTTTTCTTTAGTTATATTTTATGAAACTCGACTTACGACTTAATCGACTTACGACCGATGACTAGGAACCTATCTCGGTCGTAAGTCGGGGACTACCTGTATCTGAATCAAAAGCGGCACCACTGAGCGTGGCACCTCCCCTACAAGTAAAACACTTTAAGTGGCATATCTATCGAAATATGTGAGCAACCATGCTTCAATTTGGTGTAAGAGGACTGTTTATGGAAAGCTATTTCTGGATCAAAACCGGAATGGGTTGTACCAGTGGGTGTGTCACTGCCCTAAATTGTAAGACAAATTTCGGCATATATCGCAAACTATACACGATATTGTGCGAAAATTTGGTTGGTGGATGTCAATCACGAATATAATTTATTGAATCAAAAGTAGGCGGAACTGGAGAAGTTGGCGCGGTATATTTCAACCTTTTAATTTTTTTACAATTTTTTTTAACATTTTCCATATTTTTTTGACTGTTTCAAACTATTTCAAAATTTTCAACGTCTTGCAACTTTTTTTTTGTTTTTTAACCACTTTCAGCATTTTCAATAGTTTCCATATTTTAAAGACATTTTAAGTTTTTTTCAACTGTTTCAACACTTTTCAGCTTCCTTGAATCATTTTACATTATTTTCGACTCATTTAACCTCTTCAACCATTTTAACGTCTTTTTAACATTTATCTAAAAAGGACTTTCCATACAGTGTAGGGTATGTGAGTTTCGGGTTGGTCGAAGATAGCGCCTTTACTTGTTCAATTTAGTCTCTCAAATGAAACCCTAAAACTTTACAACAAAAAATTTTTTTTGAGCAAAAATGTTCAAATTTTCGGACACAATCTCTCCCAATTTGTTTTAAATGTTTCGTTATTTTACTTCTAGATAAGGACAAGAAAACAATATATAATGTTTGTCTCTAATGTCTTAGTTCCTGTGACATTGCCATGTGGAGCAACATTTTTAATGATGTATGTTGTTACACACAAATATTTAAAAAGAGAATTACTTGAGAGAGAGCATGTAATTAATGTATATTTTAAAAAATTGAGCATTATTACTATTTTATTCATGAAAAAACATCAAATTATTCCAATCGGCATCCAATATTTTGATTACTCGTTGCTTATTTCGTTTTTCGCCAATTATTTGAATAACGACCGGCTGACTAAACTATTCGATTGTACTGGCGTTTAATGTCCTCAAAGGTACTTTTTCAATGTGAGTTACATTTTTTCTTATCTCTGATGAATACTGCCTTCAACTACATCAAAATTATCTCTCCAAAATCTATTTCTGGTCAGTTATGACTTTTATAAAAAAGTTTAATTTGTCGAACTTTTGTGTTTACGTGCCAATATCTACAGAACTGAGACTTTAAGGACAAAGTAAATTACTGATTTCTTGTCTTTATTTTAAAATATAATCATGCCGATTTTAGGCAAATTTCAGAAGGTCATGTCCGAGGAGTGAATCGAAAAATGTTTGAAATACCCATGCTATGAATTCTAATTTTATCGCACTGTTTTGAGTTGTTTTTGATTTGATTGCACTTGTTTTTTCACATTTTTTGCTGCATTTTTCATTATTTTTATTTGTTTTTTTTTAATTAAATTCAACTTTCTACAACTTTTTGTCAAACGAAGAACTAAAATCACGCTTTAAACGCGCTCCACACATACGATCACCTTGAGCTTTCAGTTCACACTACCGTCTTGAATTGAGTTGATCTCACGCCAGCTTCTAGCTCATTTGTTGTATTATTCAGTACATTTTTTTAATTTTTTTTTGCAAATCGTTGGTATTTATCTCTCTTACTATCTTTTTATTGCTTGATTGTCGCTCTTTGATTTTTTTTATCTCAAAAAATTAAATTATAATTTAAACTTTTTTCTGATATTCGACTTAATTATTTGTTCAGCTGTTTCACTTTGCTCAGTGAGCTTTAAAGTTAAGCAGTGTTGCCAACTTTCTACAATTGTGATTTTTCTGGCATCAATACTTTAGCACTTTGAAAATGAACGATCTGCTCATACATATATTGTTGCTCTCAGAGCCAGTTTTAAAGAAATATATATATATATATATGTGCCGCTTTCGCAAAGCTTAAAAAAATTGTATGTCAGGGATGGTTTTTCGAAAGTTTGGCTAACTTTTATCTTTGGGGTTCATTTTTTGCAAAAAAGAGTACGGGATTGAAACACAAACTAGACGTGAAATATGTTGTGGAAGCTATAATAGCAATATGCATCAAAATAAAAAAGCGAATGAGTCGATAAAATTCGAAAACTATCAATTGATATCGAATATTATCTAAAATGTCGAAAAACATCGCCAAAGTAGAAGCGCATCGAATAGCAATAAAAGCAATCAAATTCTAATAATAATCGAAAAGTCCTAAAATAGCCGACAAAAAATATAGTACTATCGAAACATATTAAACAATAGATAACACTGGTCAATAAGGGTCAAGAAACAGACATACTAATATGCATTCACGAAAAATTTTGGAGCACGGAATCCGAATCTGGCCTCATAATTGCTCTATCACGTCAGATTTTTGAGATATCCTAACCTAAAGATGCGAAAACACTGTCTCTTGACATATTTGAGGTTATGCAGCACCATAAATTTCTTTTTTTTTCAAAACGTTATGATAAGGATCTTAAAATACAAGTCTTCCTCCATCACACGCCATTGAGTTTTATGAAATATCTTTTTTTCGCCAAGTTATCGCATTTTGAAACCTTTTGTCATACAAATGTCCCCAGTAAGTTTTTAGGTATAGGAATGAGTCACAAACATGAAAATTTCAAAATGTAATGTCTCGGCGAAAAAAGGATATTGCAGAAAACTCAAAAAGCATTTGAAAGAAGAAGACTTGTACTTAAAGATTCTACACATAGTTGTATGAACAAAAAAAAAATCACGGCGCTACATAACCTCAAATATGTCAAAAAAAAACTATGTTTTTTGCACTTTTAGGTTAAGATATCTCAAAAACCTGACGTGATAGAGCAATTCTGCTGCCACATTTGGATTCAATGCATTTACATCCTTCGCAAATATTTATTCAAGTTTCTGCTTCCAAGAAGAAGTTAAATTTAGTTGGTCTATGTAATAGTCAGAGAGTATCAAAAAAGTCGAAAAAATCTGAAAGTTATTGAATAAAAAGTATCGGAAAACATAGAAAATGACGAGATAATTCAAAATATATCGAACAGAATCGATAAAGTCGAACATCACTGACAAATTCGATAAGGGTTCACATACGTAATGAGACATATATATATACCCAGTAGGCAATTGAGCAAGGCCTTCCCCAGAGAAGGCCTGCTAGCACTGCTCAGATTGTAAGAGGCCTTCTCAAAACTAAATTTTCATGAAAATAACAAAAAAAAATTTTTTTTTTTACTATGATTTTTGTTTTTATTTACAATCTGTCAATATTAACAATAAGTAAATTTTATAAATAGTGAAATTTTAATTAGCAGAATAGTTACACTCCATTGAGTGTATACTCATGAAATGCTATTATGCCTTACCACGGCAGGCGTGCTATTATGCCTTCCCACAGCAGTACTGCTTTAAGCTACCCATAGCAGCAGTGCTATAAGGCCTTCCCACAGCAGCAGTGCTATAAGGCCTCATACTAGAAAGCAAAAAAGAAGGACTTCATGTATTTTTTTATTTCATGTATTGCAATGTTTTATGATTCGTCATTACTTTTTTGTCATTGCATTGTACTTATACGACATCAAAAGTTGATACATGGTTAGAAGTAAGAAACGGTGTGCATATTCCTAGGTTGGTCTTCTGTTTCATGATATGTTAAAGTGGTAGAGCGTTGTGTATTCAATGTGAAATTATAAATTAAGAAAACGTCACAAAAAATAAGCATTAAAAATATGAACGTAAGGGAGGTTGACGCAGATAAAAAAACATTTAACTAAGAGTCTCACGACGTATTAAGATTTAATTTTTTCAAAGTACTTCTATGAACCCTTCTACGGTAAGCGCTCTTAGAAGGGCTCTTGACTCAAGCGATGTAGGAAGACCTGCTCGAAGAGTACTTCTATCAGGCCTGCTAAATGAGGTCTTACTTATCGGGACGTTTCATATAAGAAAGAAAGTAAGTTTGAAAGGAGGTGGTAAGGCCTTAATCTTACCAGGTAAGGCCAGCTAGAAGGCCTGCAAGCTCCTGCCCTTGCCTACTGGGTATATATTTTGATATTCGTCACTGTACCATTTATAAACTATTTCGTTTACATACCGCTACTGTTCCTATTAAACTTTTACATTTAATATTCGATATAACAACCAATTGATTGAAAGTTGTTATCTTATACACGACCCAAACTATGGTACAGGGTTAGTAAGAGTAAATATTAATTTAATTTTATTCATCTTCTGACACCCTGTTGTTGTATGTGCGAACCCTAGAAGTGAAATCTAGTTTGGTTGTCGTCTTCACTGTGTAATCCTGAGGTATTAAGACACTTCTTCTTAAACTGCGACGACTTTTTTCTTGTATGTAGCCTGCGAATAATCGCATGGTGTATTTTTCGAATGAAGAAAAATAAATGGATGAAAATTTTTTGTTGGTAACATCTTAGCCATATACTACTTTAACTAATTTTAAAAATTGCAGATCATAATTGAGGAAATCATTCCTAACCAACAATTCTAACTAAAACGGTCGACAAGTTCCCATGTAGGTCAGTGCCTGCTAGCGCCAGGCTCGTTTCAACAATGGCTAAATTATGCTTGGTTTGTCAGTATTACGTTCAAGCTTCTTGCAGTTGCAGTAAATAATCAAATTTATAGCCATTAAAATATAATTATTTTTTCTTAGCTTTTTAAAAGAAAAGTTAAGAAATAATATAACAAGTTATTACAGCTCGTTGATTCCCATAATGAAAGTCCACAAATTCTTAAAGACCTTCAGCTTGAATCTGCATTTAAAACTGAAGGCAGCGTAACGTATTTTTCACTTTTAATTTTTCAAATGAAAAAATGTATCAATTCTATGAAATTAATCTGCCTTTTTTCAATGCACGCCTCTAACATTAATATAAATGCAAATTAAACAGACTTGCACTTCCTCTTCCCCATCATATGAACGACATCCCCATTCGGTGCGCCAAGCCCCAATTAACCCCAAAATAATAACAATCAAAAATTATGTGTAAATTTAATTTGCTTTCGGAACGTTAATGTCTCAATTTGAATAAATTTCAACAAGTGACTGGGACTGGGAGTGCTACAGCTGACAGTCTCGAATAGACACAACAACAATAACAACAACAGAAACAGAAAAAAAACATGCAACATCAATGGTAGGAATCTCAATTTCAAATTAAATAAAATTAAGTATGTGTGGATTGGTGAATGAGTAAGTGAGTGAATGCGTGTTGTACGCTAAAAAATTCAAATTCCAAACCTATAGTAATAATTCGACTAAAGACAAAAACAAAACCGATACCTTGTGACCTGAGGCCCAATCTCATTCACATTTCAATTCTTCAGCCCCGTAGTACTACAACTGCTCGTGATGTTTAAAATGCAAGCTATTTATGTGTATGTATTCAAGGGTGGTGGGTGGGGTTGTAGGTCGAATGTTGTTGCAAGTCGTGTCAGATATTTCGCTGTTTTTGTCGCAACACCAATCCGCTTTCATTTTTAACTCCCCATCCATTCAGATAAAAAATATAGAAATGTTAAAAAAAAATGTTGACGTTTTTTAATATCGATACCTAAAAGATTGATATATTTACATAGCTTTTTATCTTTTTGGATTTGTTCTCTGTGACGCCTGCCATACGTTCAATATAGGGGAAGGCGGGGCAAAGTAGTATAAAATGTTTTTTTCGCACAATTAAACATGTAGTTCATTAGTTTGATCTTTATTGAATCTATTCGGTTATTAGGTTCTTTATTTTCTCAAGAAAAGATGTTTATTATTGCGATGCAAAAAAAAGTATGTTTCTACCGCTTTGCCCCTCGGGTGGGGTATGTCATTAATGGAAGCTAAGCCACTGTACTGGAACTCGTTGAAGGGCGTGTCATAGCCCACAATATTTATAAATGATATAATGAGAGAACTACAGTAACGTAAGCGTTATAAAATTTAGTATGGTAGATACACTTTCTATAAGGTTTCTTGTACCAAAAAGGCCGCAACAAGGCCTGTGGGCGTGACACCTAAAATACAAGCAAAAAACTTAAATGCTATATTTGGTGTGATATCAGAGTAATCTTCATAAGACTGTCTCTTTTCAACTGTTTCAACCTTTCTCAACCTTGTTGAACTTTTTTTATCCTTTTCTTTTTTTTGTTTTTGACTTTTGAACATTTTCCGGCTTTTTGAAAAATTTTCAACCTGTATCAACCTTTTTTCAATACTTTTCCATGCCTTTTAAACCTCTTTCGGCTTTTTTCAACACTTTACATGTTTTTTTTTAGCCTTTTTGCATATTCCAAAATTTTTAAGACTTTTTCGTCAATTTCGATTCAACATTTTCTACACTATTTTTATAACCTCAATTCGAACTATGGTCGGTCTCCCGGTACTTGTTTTTATATAGCATTCTTGATTAACATTTTTACAATGAGCGTAGAGCAGAGTTAATCATAGTTTCTTTGTTTGATATCTGATAATCCAATCCATTTATTTTCCGAAAGGTTCTGGCAAGCACTTATGTGTTTCATGCGCAGGTTTATTGATCTGCAATGACACTAGAAATGCGACTAGAAACTTTTATTATTCAATTTAGTACCTATCCTCAAAATTACGTATCTTTCGCAAAAATAAAGATCTCAAAAACCACTTAACTTTTGTCAAGAAACTTGAAACTGAAGATTTTAAAGTATTCGGTATGAAAATGCCGGATTGAACTTTCTTCCAAACCGATATATTCCGTATCGAAAAATCTCGCTATCTCTCTCGTATATTCACATCGCTTCACACCCCTAACAATTCTGTGTCAAGCTTTTATTTTGTCCGCATTTAAATACATCCGACACTTTTTAATGTTGTAGCCGATTCAAGTTGAAGGAACATGGTACCTTTATGACTATTCTGAACACGTAACGGTTTCCATTCGTTGCTTGTTGCTTGTGTTGATAAATTCAATATTGAAAATAAATAATATAATTTATCTTTATTGGGAAAAGTGTATATATCGTTGGCTGTTAAACTAATGATTCTCCACAAAAGCGACAGGCGACATGAGTTGGAGGCGTTGACAGTTGACTGGTGGTGAATGTCGCACCAGTATGACATTTCTCAACTGCGATGACATTTAAAATATTTTAGAAGAAGGACGTGAGCAGGAGACAACGACCTCACATGCTGGTCTAAGGATTTTTTTAAATTTATTCAAAACTCTGCAAAATTATAGTAAATGTTTGTTAAATAATCAATTGAGGAGCTGGAACAAATTGAGTTAAGGAAGGAATTGCATTAAGAATGTGTCATAATGACAAAGATATGAAATTATGGATATTCACACCAAAAGCTATGTAATTGAAAATTGAGAAATTATTCTTTAAGTTTTTCATTTATCAAACCTATTAAACACGCCTTTATATGTGATGAGTTACCTACAGGAAAAAATAACATGTTGTTCTAAAAAAAGAGATTTTGGCATCTTTAAAAATTGGATTGTGGCGTGGACTTTCTCAATTGTGTCCGGTAACTTTCTCAAAAAGAAGTAAAAATTACATCCGAAAGCTAAGGAATGAATTGCCAAAAAATGGTTTGTGAAAAAGCAAAATTTGGTGTTCAGGCCAAAATACCCAAAGTATAATCGCTAAAAAACGAGAATTAAAAAACTGCGCCTGGGCGCCATAGCCTTCCAAAAGCGGGTATGGAATTCATTCAGTTACGGGAGGTTCGAAAATGATAATATTTTTAAAGTGACGATTGATAGTCTTACAGAATCATGATTTTGAAAACGCTATGTAGGATGTCTACAATAAAGTCCTCAGTGAACATTAAAAAACGTTCCTTTCGTCAGAAGTACAGTTTTTGTTAAGGCAAACTCATTTGTCCCTAGCCCCTTATATCTAACTTGAGCAGTTAGTTACCGTCCGGCTACGGTTCCGTATCAACCAATCAGCGCGCGATCTGATTGATGTCTTACAAATCGCTCACCCGCATCGATTCTGTTCCGAATTTAGGGTCCCCATTCGATACTTTATCTGTCCAGTTGTCTTATTAGTTGTCGTCGTGGCAGCCTTGATTGCAAGAACCAATCCGAAGGTCAAATTCAATCAGGAAAGCCACGACGATAACTGCAGCGGCAACTTGACAAAAAATGTATCGACTGGGTAACCCAAGGTTAGGTAGGAGAGGCAGTCAGGTACGAGACCGACTCATTTAGACCAAATGTGATCCATTGTGATACCACAGGGTGTCTGACTAAACCGTCTCGTTGAGCCAACCAGATTTCGTAATAGAACTAAATAGCTAACCTGTCTAAAATCATCCAGGTTATCAAATAGAACCAAGTGTTTTGTGGCGTTTCCTAGCAAGTGCGGGGTAGGAGCTGACAAAACGTTTAATGTTTTCTTGCTCTTCCACATCTTCACAACTTCTACAGAAGTCAAAAGACCTAACAGCTAATCTTTTCGCATGTCTGCCGATAAGGCAGTGGTCAGTTATGACTGCAACTACTGACGAGACACCATGTCTAGTGCGGGAAATCAGTTCTGACGAACGCTGAGCATCCCATTTCGGCCAGATTTCCCTAGTAATATTGCAAGTAAACCCTTGAGTTCATCTTTTGTTAGCATTTTTTATCATTTCTTCTTTAAGCAATAACTTGCAGGTAGCAAGTGGCATGTCACCCTCAAACCCAAATTAGGAATAGAATCGGCGCGGGTGAGTGTACAATGAAAAAGTGTGCGAAAAATTCTCGTGTTGAATCAAAGTTTCCCGTGTTGAATTCTACATGGGGAAGTCTTCCGCATGTGGAGTTCTAAACACACGCAACTTCCGGTACTTCCGGTACCACCCAGCTAAAAGACCTACTGGTACAAGTTAGAGCGAAAAATAATTTTAAGAAATTACACCGATGTTCGATCCGGTTTTCATGATATTGCAAATCATTGTTATCTTGTTCTAGATATTTTGCGCCAATGAAACCTTTTAAAATGAGGCTATGCTTAACTCAATTCCAATCGTTACGACGCTCTGACATCTGTGGGATCAAACGAAAAACTATTGACAATTAGATACAAGATGGTGCGATAACTATTTATAATAAAAAATGCGATTTGTCACTTCCAATGGAAGCAAATTTCATCGCCAACGGAATGACTAGTCAGGCGAAAAGTTAAAGGAAATGAAGAAGCATGCGAGGCACGCCCCTCAGAAAGAAAAAACAAAAACTTAAAGTTATCATATCTAGAGAGTTTATAACAGATTGCAATGATACTTGGTACAAGGATACAAGATAGCAAGAGCACCAATCAGACGAAAATTTGGTTTAGCTAAAGAAGTAGGCGTGGCACCTCCAATAGGAACAAAAACTTTAAATATCACAGTGTTGCAAAATTAGTACGTAAAATTCTCGTCACCGCTTTTTATGAGTTTGAAATCGGGATTGTGATGCAATGAAAATCATAGTTTATTGACTTACAAGAACGACTGTTTATTTTAATTATTAAGCTCTTAAAAATTCTCGACAAAGTTTAACGCTTTCCGATAAAGACACTTTATTATAACACTCACAAGACAGTTTTACACACTACCCACAACGATTTGCAGTGCCAGAGGTTCGAAATTTCGAGAAATCAGTGTCATTAGTTTCTGGTATTGCCATAACACCGAATTTTAAGTCCAATCGAAATCGAGTATCTGCATCAAACTGCTATTGCTAGCTGCTCTTGATGGTGAGAAGAGCCTTCTGAAAATGCTACTCTAGAGTGCGGTGGAATCTTTCCACCATGTTGTATGACTGAAGATCCAGTGCTGTAGTACATACATCCTTAATACTCCAAACTTTTTCCTTGATCGGAGTACAACTCTAGTGGAGCTTCTTATCGACAAGACCTCTGCAACTGTTTCCGTTGCTGGATTGTGAATGGGGCACTATCTGAACGATTACAATCAGGATTTACTTATTGTGTGGGTTGCTGATTGGAAATAAGGCAGCTATATCCACGGCTATCCATTTAAATGCAGCACACATGTCATATTGATGCAATTTCCCTCGAGTCCAATACCGACATAAGAGAAAGAGAGGGATCTATGAATAATCCAATAA
This sequence comes from Meiosimyza decipiens, assembly GCA_963680825.1. Classification (NCBI taxonomy): domain Eukaryota; kingdom Metazoa; phylum Arthropoda; class Insecta; order Diptera; family Lauxaniidae; genus Meiosimyza; species Meiosimyza decipiens. The sequence goes on from OY804260.1 coordinate 2,199,732, forward strand.
TATTTATCTGCGAAATTTGTGATAACAAAAATATGTTATTTATTACCAAATTTCATTTCGTTTAACACAACTAAATGGTTGTATCTGCGTACATGAAGTTTTTCGCAAAAGAAAACTAAAAATGATCGTCTCTACACAGAAAGCACAGAACTTTGTCCACGATGACGTTTCTTGTTCAATGTACATAATTTTTTTTTCACTCTTGAGCAATATATCAGAGCCAAACGGTTAGGAAAAGTTTTAAATGTTTATTCCTTATGAGTAATTCTATTCTCCAGCGTTGTTGAATTCAAGCAACACTCTTACCTTAAAACTTTTCAATTGCAAAAACATGATTTTATTGCTACTCGTTCCTATTTGAAATAATAAAATAATTAAAACAATTAAATGTAAATTCAAATGTGCAAAAAGGATATTTAATTATCGCCTAAAACTTGAAGGCGCCTCCATTTTGAATAAATTTGCATATCACTTAAGGAGCAGCGCGGCGCGGCGCGGCGTTTTGCCATTTTGTATGCGCCTTTGAATGATGAAGTCAGTTGAAAAGTTTTCCCAAAAAGTTGTTACAACTTGAAATAAATGAAGTCGAGTGGAAGAAGTTGTTGCATGGTGGAAGAATAACTTTGCACGCCAAAACCGCACCGCCATAATTGAGTGCTAAGTGATGTGAAAAAGCGGGAGTTCATGTCGGCAGCAGCAGTAGAAAAAAAAAGATAAAAAAGTGAACAACTCGAATTGAACGAGAAAGACATTAACTGTCGAGCGAAAAATTATTGCGCAAAAATAGACATGGGTGTGATACAGTGGAACAAAATTTGAATTTGAGGCATAAGTCGATATTGTTTCGATGTTTATGAAAAAAATATGATTTTTGACCGTACCCCTTTCGAATTAAATATGATAAGTGAAGGACTGAAGAATTTTTTTGTGATAGTCAAAATAAAATTTTCCTTTCCACTTCTGACTTCCAATAATTTATCTTTTACTGGAGTAGAAAAACTCAATTACTGTTACTTGTTGCTGGACATCCTACGTAGCCATTTTATTCTTCCAACAGCTGATCATCTTTAGTAGAGTGTATCAAGAAAAACTCTTTAAGAAATCTGAAACTTTAAGTCTATAAAAGTTGTCATGATAGTCACATATTCGCCAAAAACATTTTTAATCAAAAATCATGTTGTAATTTATATAGATCTTCCGGAATGGGCTTAAATTGCAATCGTATTTTCTTTAGAAAATAAACTTCGTTTCTAATTTTTTACTCCGAAAGTAGGCTGTATTTTCAGAAAAATTAGAAACTGCTCCATCTATTTCTGAAAGCATTCCTCTAACAGTGGTCAATTCATTCCCCTTTATCTCTTCGGAAAAGAAATTCATCTCATTTTATCAATGAATGTATAGTTCCAGTTTTTAACTTTGCTACATATGTACTATACGAAAATTGAAATTTGCCTCAGTTCAACACTGCACATCTTATTGTGAAATATTACAACGAAAATATTTTCAATGTAATTAAATCAAACCTTAAAAAATCTAACACACAAATCAGTTGAAATCCCTTAGAAATGGCCAAATTTACAGGTTTTGTGACTCGCTTTTTTCAGCCTTGTTTGACAACAAGTTAACGTATCAGCAAAATGGGAGATCTGTATTCTATCGTTCCCGAAAGATAAACCTAAGTGCGGATATTTACATGTTGCATTATATTTATATCTGTAAAAATGAGCATCAAAAACGATATATCGTGTCTTTCTGCGCGTCCTTTTACTTTTTCGGGCCTTTGGTTTTCAGTCTTTTGTAGTTGCGCCCGGGCGCGCACGAAACTTAATTTCGAGGCCCAAGCCCGTGGCCGGTAAAGAATGCTCGCGAAAAATAACGACTTAAGCCCATATCTAATTCCGTTAAATCAAACAAAAAGTACAAGCTCAAATAGGCATGAGCTAGGCTTATAGACGACCCCCAGAGTCGGCACCAAACTCACGAGGTTGCACAGGTCCTCACGTTGTAAGGGGACCTCACGGGACATTTTTTTTTCGTAAAATGATATAAAACGTTTTGAACTGTTTTAATAGCAACAGCGACGCTCACGCCAGAGTTTCTTTATTTTTCGTAATACAAATTTAACAATAGAAAGTTAAGAACAAATCTATTAGCAGACCCAAAGCAGCGTTTTTGTTATGCGGCTGACTGGTTGGAAGAAGCTTCACACGTACGGCTGCACGGAGCCTCGCACTTCTGACGACCCTCAATAGTTAGGGAGCCGGCGGCCTAAAATTCTACATGAGCAGAGGCAGAGGTTGAAAGCTTTGAAGTGAGTAATGTACTAAGATAATTTTGTAATATAAATAATAGGAACAATCTCTGCCATTGCGTCTGCCTTTCATATTAAAAAGTATGTCTATACACAAAAAAAAACAGCGTCTGTCACTTCGTTATTGCCGCATTTAAATATTAGAATACATGTAACAAACTTGTAAAAAAATTCAGCAGCAAATCATTATGTCGCGTCTGCCTTTTGGATGACTGATTCCTTTACTCATAAAAAACTTAAAAATAGAGAAGGTAGACGATCCCAACGCTATTTTTAAGAAGGCAGACGCTTTTGAGCGCTTAAGCTGCATACTATACAGCAGGTATGGCCAACAAGTAGATCGCGATCGACCGGTCGAATTTTAAAACAGCAGACTGAGCATTTTTTAAAGTGCAAAACTTGAGCACGATTAATAAAAATTATCAAGTTGGTTTTACTATGTAGATCGCGACACATTTTTGAGATAAAAAGTCGATCTTAGGCACATACAAGTTGACTACCCCTGCTATACAGGATATAATAGCTATGTATGGTGTAGTAATTAAGTTTTTAGGTAATTTTGTAGTGAAATAATTGTAGTGTGCAAGATCGAAATGTTTTTCAAAAAGCGATTTAACTAAAAGAAGTAAACATTAGGAATTGGTTAAAAACTTGGCCAAACTATCTAAGTGTCAAATGAAAATTGCAAAAATATATTTTATTTGCCCCAAGTTTTTGTAAATTATCAAAAATGGAAAAATAAACTCAACCAGTTTTGTGATGATATCTACATAATTACCTTTATGAGCTCTGCCGTGATCTTCAACATAGAGATTGAGAGATTTCTGCCCAAGTCTTCGAATCTGATGTATGATAACAAATAAATTAGTTAGACTACTCTCCTAAGCAACCAATTCATGGTTATCAGCCAGCGCTTCGCGATTCCACAAGCTTATCGTAATGTTATTATTCTCCTTAAAACGCCAATGCAGATGGGGATGTTACTGGCACAGATAAGGATTTACTGGAACAAGCTGCATTAATGGTTGCATAGTGATTAGTTTGTTTTCCGCGTGGAATACAAAACGAATTTCGGCCAAAGTTTTTTACTCATCATTTTGCAAAGACCGTGGTGCCAGGTTAGCATTTAGCTGTTGGATATTGTTTTCCATTTGCATAAACACTTTACCTTTGAATCGCCCTCTAAATGCAACAATAGTTTCGTCTATTGTTAGATACTCTCCCACTGTATAGACTTTTTGAAACTTATCCTCGATCAAATTCTTAAGGTCTCTAATGTGTACAAGATAATCTTCTTTCACTCTTTCTTGTGTATCTCGCACGTCATTGAATCGGATACACTGCAATAGAAACAAAAAACGCTTACCTGGCATTGTGAAACGAAATATGTCAGATGCACTTTCATCTGTTTTCCACAAATCTAGATAATGAAGATGGGAAGCTCTTATAACTCCTGCCATTATCAAAAGACTAATAAATGCATTAATTTCTTCGGCAGATATATCCTTTGCATAGTTTTGTCGACTTGTGGCTATATATATATATGTATGTGTACTTCAGAAATAGTCCTATAATATGATCATCAAAATGAAAAGAGAAGCACTCTATCGGTGACTTTGCCTGCCATTTTACCAACGGAAGATGTGACACGATATTGTGGGATCATTTTCTGATTGAATAATTAGGTGGAGCTTTCCACCATTTAAGTGTATCGTGTGCTTTCTTATGTCTCGTTGCGAAAAACCCTGCATGGTTACGGACACCTGACACTTCTTGAGAAAGGTTGTAAGGTCCATTGACTGAACTTCTAGCTCCCAATTGCTATCATGTTCGCTACCGCTACAGACATCATCTATCTCTTCGGAACTTGTGCCGCCAACTCTTCTCCCAACCACTGCGAAATTTGTTTATCCCTTACGTCCATTTCTTTTTCAAAAACTACCTATATAAGAAATTAACATTTACCTTGTGGAATAAAATTTGATAAAAAAAAACAATAAATAACAATAACAGTAAAACCCCTATTTGAAAAAGCCATAATAACGAAAGTTCCTCACAAATACAAAGTAACGTAAAAAAACTTACCACAAAATAAGTTACTTAACTGGTCGCATAGGGTTAATCTTATAAGCGAAAGCGTACTTCACAGCGGTTCGATCGACAATGAATTTAAAATGGTGTCGCACGTACCGAAGCTACCTGAAACGTTGCACTCACAAATTGCTGCGTTATAATAAAAAATTGAATTCCAAAATGTTTTGACCCATGTAGTTTACAGGCACATTTAATTAAATTTATTGCAGTTTGAAGCTATGTACTTTATCTGATATTATTTGATTTTTGTTGACATTAGCTTTCTGTTTGCAGATTTTTTTCGCAGGAGGCGCTTGTCCTTCGTTTATTGAATCGAAATCGTTTCCAGGATCTGTTAGAAAGCCAATCAAATCAAATACCAGCTCATTGAGTATGATCTCTTTTTTAACTTGCAATACATTGAACTGAAGAAAATCTTTAATATTGTTATCTACTGACAACGATTCTTGCTTTCCTTCTATTAATCCAATATATTTTCATATGTACATACACATGTGTATGTCACTATTGAATTTTTAGATTTATTTTTTCTTGTTAAAAATTTAAATACGCCCCAGCCTACTTTGCCAATGAAACATTGTTTTTTTTACCAAAATGCAAAATTCACAGTAATGAAATAACCCGGTAATCATTTTTTATTGAGGAAGTAAAATCATCACCGAGGTGATGATATGAGAATAAAATCTCACCTAAGGTTTTTTACACCACCTCTCGGGAACAAATATTAAAAACTCAGATAATTCTCAGTATAGTCTAAATGGTCATATTAATAGAATCTTGCCAAAAGCATATTCACTTCTTGCTTTTATTAAACGTAATAGTTCTGCTTTTGTAGATCCATATACACTGAAACTGCTATATACCTCTTTTGTACGTTCAAATTTAGAATTTGCATCCTTTATATGGAATCCATACTATGGAGTACATATTGATCGTTTGGAGCGTGTTCAGAAAAATTTATCAATTTTGCGTTGCGTTTGATTCCTTTCACTGAACCAGTTCCTTCTTATAAAGCTCGTTGCATGCTCATTAGTCTCGACTCTCTTGAAAATAGACGGCTTCTTCATAGTATAATGTTTATATATGATTTAATTAATGGTCATATAAATTGTTCTGATTTACTTGATCTTTCAATATTCCCTCCAGAAATTTACGTACTTATGATTATTTTTGTATTAAATGCCATAGAACCAATTATGCCACTAATGAGCCCATTAATAGAACACTCATAGTTTTAAATGAATTGTATAGGAATAGCTTTATTGGTTTTTCTATGTTTAAAAATGTTTTCAAATCTGTGATTCAAAATCAATTCTATTAATTATTTTTTAATTATATTTTAGTTTATAATATATAATGTTCTTTCATTTTTAAAATGAATTGTGCTAGTCTGTAAGGTTATACCATAGACAATAAATGAAATGAAATGAAAAGTTGTTTACAAGAAAGACATTCAGTTCTTCATTATTTATATCGATGAATATACTAAAAATTATTTCATCTCAGTCAAAATCTCATTTTACCTTAAAAAATACATACACATTATTAATTTTTTAAGACTAAATCTTCAGCCGGCTTCAACCCCTCGGGTTCCGTTTCTGAATACAAGAATAGATCGAAAAAAAAAGTTATTAGTAAATAATTATATTAGCGTTTATATGATTTCAAAAAAACAATCCAAGTAACGTAAAGAGTTGAAAAAGATGACGGTGGGTTAAACGAGGTCAAACATCTTGCGATTACGATGTTAAGTCGTTGGTCCATCGCTCATAAAATGAATTAATATTACCGGCTGTTGTCGCGGCAAATAAACGTCGAAAATTTTTTTTTTATATGAGCAATGCTTGCTGCAGGATCGTGTCTCAGTGACTCTGGCAAGATGGCAAATCCTTGAGGATGGCCTGAAGAGTAAAGCGGCCCGGTATGAAGAGTGCACTCTGGATCTAATGCTGATAAATGATTTATTTAATGTAGGCAGTTATGTGAGGATTACAATATCAGATAAATGTGCGCCTCTGCTAGCCTCAAAAATTTGGGGTCTTCTGAGCCATTTTGACACATTTCACCTGGTATTTCATTAAAATCATCACGAATATTTTGATACCCTACACAGAGGGTATATTCACTTTGTCATTCCTATGTAACGTTTTGAAAAAAGTTGCTGCGATTTTGATGAACAAAATTAATATTGGGCTAGGTTTCAAATTTGCAAAGCCTATTAAAAGGGCGTGGCACAGCCCTAAATTTTAACACTAATAACGCCATAACTCGTTAGCCGTGCAAGATATTGTGATGAAATTAAGTACACGGATACAGATCATAAATATCTTGAACTGTGCTGAAAGTAGGCGGAATTGGAAAAGTGAACGTGGCACTTTTCAACAATTGAAAATTTTGATTTCGTGTAACTCACAATTGGCCCATACCGTTTTCATTAAAATTTTAGGTAATTAATTTTCAATGCATTTTTAAAATTTATTTAGAAAGTACTTTCATTGCAGTGTATGGTATGTGAGTTTCGGCCTGGCCAAAGATAACACCTTCACTAGTTTATTTTTGAATCGCACAAGGACCTCTGTATTGTTCGCATATACTAACCTCTTCAGTCCGGAGCAGTCGAATTCGGCAACCGTGGCGGTTGGTACGATATTTCTCCAAAAACAATCATGTAACTTTCTCGACTTCTCAGTAATCGATAAATTGGTTTGCATAAAATGGTTACGGGTACGGTCGTAGCAAATAATTCATATTTTGCACATTCACCTAATATTTTAGGTTAGGTTTGAGTGGTGGCTTAGCAAACAAGCTTGCAGCCTTAAGTATCACATTACGTGACCCGGCAAATTGATGGATGTCAATATAGCTATATCCAGTGAGCTTTATTAATGTAGTTGAGCAAAGATCCGAATTCAACTTCAGCAAATTCGGTGAGGTCATTGAAGAAAGGTTTGCCAAGACATCTTAGCCTGATTCTTCGAAGCTGGACAGTTGCAAAGAATGTGCTCGAGTGATTCAATCTCGCTTACGTTCAAGCAACTGCGGCAGGAAGAAATGAATGGAATACCTAACCTTTCAGCGTGTTTGCCGATTGCCCAGTGTCCAGTGCAAGTCGCTGTGTTTCTTGCAATGTCAGACCGGTTTCTAGACAGTAAGTAGGTGGTTCTCAATTTATTGTTAGAGGGCCAGATTGATCTGGCTGTTTTACAGTTATGAAAGGATGGTTTCCGGCTACAAATTGAAAATTCGAGAAAATCCTTTCCTTATCCTTTCAAAGTTCCTGTAACCTGGAACCCATATGAGAGCAATATCAAACCGATGTCCTAGCCTGAAAAGTTCTTTTTTGCATTGTTCTACTAGCTTTATATGTGCCGACCTCAAAGCTTTGATTGCGGCTTGCCTAGTGGAGGGAATTGCTATCTTCTCTTCTGAATTAATACAGCCCCCTAATCTGCAGGCTACAAGAATGGCAAAAGCTTCAGTCTGGAAAACGCTAGCTGAATCAGGTAAATGGAAATATTGAGAGATTTCTGGGTCTTTTGAGTAGACCCCTGCAGGACTACATATGTAAAAGTTCCTCACATAAGGGATAATTTAGAATGTGCTCGAAACTTGAAATAATTAATTAATGCTTATTATACATACATTTATGTAGTGGTTATTGGCATAAGATTCATACGGAAAATGAAATATCGTGCGAGCACTTATTATATTATAATATATGTACAAAATAGAACAACAGAGAATACATGTTGGCCAGAACTTAGAAAGCTCTCTATGCTCAAACATGTTCCTCTCGTAAGACCGTTTGATACCGACGTACAGCTGATGAGACCCGCAATCAAAACTCGTGAATCACACTTTAACAGATCTCTGCGTCTTTTTTGCTACTACTTACTCTACACTTGTGGGCACGCTGCACTCGCAAATGCATCTGTAGAAACCACTGCAGTGATCAGCCGTAATTTGGACCTTAGGAGATAAATCTATGTTTCAACTTAGTACATTAAACAAAAATTTTATTGTCAATTTCATATGAATTTTCGAATGCAAATCAGTCGAGTGAATAATGTGTTTTCATTATTAAAACTTATTTTAAATGTGGTGAAAGTTATTCCGAAATTGCAAGAAAACTTCATTCAAAATACGCTAGAGAAAATGCTAGCACAAGTGTAGCTGAAGAGCCAAAGACATCAATTCGTCCTCGTTCACTGCATTTAAACCTCAAAGCTAGAGCTTTGTTCAATATTTTAACGGGATCAATCGATATTTTGAAAGTTAAGTTTAATAAACGAATAACTTCTTGAACAACAGACGTGATTTTGCCACCCAGATCATGCGATTTAACATCATTGGATTTCTCTTATGCGGTTTCTTAAAGAGAAAGCTTGTGCCGATAATCCTCAATCTATGCAACACCTCATAGACAACATAATCGAGCAAATATATCACTAATTGAATCATCATTATTCGGAAAATTTATTCAAAATTTTGGCAAAAAAGTGACAAACAGCCGAGCTAGCAAAAGAGGTTACTTGAACGACAATATTTCACATTCCACACAATCTTTTGTTTAAAATTTAAAAAGACACCTCAAAATTAAACACCCTTTAGTTCAAGACTTTTCTTGTAATAGTTGAAACGCCAAGCGATCAATATTTCGATAGTATTTCATCTGTAAAAAGCAAGAATTATGAAATAAACCAACAATAAAATCTCGATAGATTTGCGAATCAACTATCGAACTCGTTCCTTCGAAAAATCCATTGAGAAACTATCAAATAAGCTCATTATATATATAAAGTAATGATCTTCGTTCGAAAAAATGTTTGGGATATGTCAACGCAGGAGTGACATATTATAATATTGAAAGCGTATTAAGTGGAACCATTAGAGTGGATGCATGCCATATTAAAAGAACTCATTAAAATTACATAAACGATATGTTTAATGAAAATATTGTGAAAAAATATGAACTCATTTGAAGCATTTTGTTTCACTGTTCAGCGATGTGAAAGTGGAATGAAGGTGTAGGGAGCAAACTTTCTTAAGGCAATAAAAGTCATTTTTACACTTTGCCTAACAAAACGCTGATGCAGCACGAACGAGTTCTTAACAAACAGCGCACAAAAACTCCCTTGAAAGCAATGATGAAGTCGTTAGTTATTATAAAGAAAAAAGATGAAACTTTGTCTATCTGTTTAAAATTGATGTTTAATTTGTTTTTACAAGCTCAATTATGGTTGGGAAAATATATCTGAAAAAAAGGTAAAGCGCAGAACCCTTTCGCCGAATAACATATTTAAGAATTTTTTTACGCTTCAACAGAAAAGAACATGATACGCAAATAAACATTACAATAAAACCACAAAATGCACAGCAAACAAAAATACATACGCAGCGTAGTATACACGCATCTGAAGTATAAGCGCCCGCAGGATAACAAGCAGCAGTGGGAGTGTCACCCCTTTTCCATCCACAAATAAAATGCAAAACGCCTCGGATTATTTGCGTTTTTGTTTATTTTTTTTAAGGATTTCTTTTCTGTGCGACACAAACAAAATCATACACCTTGCAGGCAGGCAGGCAGGCCGCCACTCAATGATGGTAACACGGTAAATGACAAATAGCAAGTGGTGCATCCTTTTTCGCTTCCGTTTCGTTTGGCATTTGCTAGTTTCGAATTTTTGGTAGTGTTGCCGAACATGCATTATTTGGAGTCAAGCTTAAGCTTCTCCTTTGAATTTCGTTTTCAATAGAACGCCAAAAAAGCATAAAAAAATGTTCCTGAACTAATACTACTCGTTTTATGCGTAACTTCAATGCAACACTGATACTTTGCATACATTTGTTTTGCATTTTTTTGACATTACGGAACGCGCAAAATATTAAATAAAATTTCAATTCATAGTTTTTATACTCAAAAATAAAGGAAGGATAAGAAATAGATAATTTCCATTTTCATTTTGCCACGACAATGCTAGTGATGCAATTCGAAACTCTTTACATTGTAGTTGATATTTCGTGAAACTTATGACTTTGCATCGAATGCGCATGTGACAAGTCTTGGCATTCGGCCTATTTTTCGAATCACACCTAAACTTACTTCCACTTTTTTTCTCAATAATGATTCAAAATAAATTCTTTCTAACAAATAAAATTGGCAACACTGTTTCGCATTCAAATTTGCTGACGTATTCGCCAAATTCTTCAGTTAAACACAAAATTTACATTTTCATTTGTTTTGTGCGCACAAAGCGTACCAACAGAGTTTTTTCGCATTTCCGATTTTAAATAAAACCGCGCACAGTACAAAACAAAATACTCGCACAATACGAGAACATACAGCAAAATAAACGCAACAAGACAAAAACGCACGTATCGAACCGAAAGGACACATTTGGGAATTGAACTGGTGATGAGTATGCGAAATATCACAGGTGGAGCAATCGCGCGGCTCTTAACATTTGAATTGTGCAGATTATAAACAATTGCCAGGATTAAGAGTAAAGTATTTTAGAAAACATTGCTAAATGCCATGGGCACGTAAAGTTCCTTTAATTCGCATATGTAAATGGAGCGTTAAGTTCACCACTCAGAGTCTTATGTTGAGAGACTTTAAAGAAAGGTAAACTTGCAGAGACTCATTCTAGACTAGATATCAGTTTTTTGATTTTTATGTCCCATTTTAAATATTTTTAATACAAAACATGACATTTGATTTGTTAAATGGATTCAGTCGCATAGGATCCTAGACAAAGTGGTAAGCGCAGGAAGCTTGTTATTGCTGATAGTTAATTTATTTCACTTTAATAATTTTGAAGACCTTCAGGCATGATTTACAATTCTGAAATCTTTATACAACCTACCGATATCTCCGCTGGTATTATTTTTAGATTGTCCTCTTTACAATTACATGTACAGCGAAAGACTTGCGACATATTAATCAATTATAATATATTTTGCACGGTTTCTTCTTCACTTCTGCAGCTTCCGAAGCAGTCGTAGCTTAGTAGCCTAGTAATACAAACCAAGGAGCCAATTGTACAGCGATCGGTCAAGATTCCCGTGAGCAAACCTAAGGCATTTATTTTATTGAACACGAAATATTGATTCGTTCTTTCAAGACTTAAACAAAATATGCGATGCCTTTGAAAAAAATTGTATTAGAGCATTGTAAATTTATACATGAAAATGATCCCTCCCGTTCCTGAAGTAAATTTTTGTTGAATTATCTGCATCCAGTATTCTGTAATTCATCAAATCACAAGACAACCTCAAACATTAAGCGAGCAAAAAAAAATGCAACTCTTCGAATTTCTATTTATTTTAATAGATTGAGTATTCTTACAGGAAATTATTTTAGCTTAAATTAATGCTTAGTGACATTACCATTATTGGCGATGACTGCACGATGTCTGAAGAGCATAGGATCGACTCTGAACATTAAAGTCTCCATAAATATCTTATTCCACTCTTCCTGAAAGATTTTTACCAGGTTCTTTACATTGGAGGCGTTTTTCTTTGTCATGTTGCACCGTCCTGTTGAAACCACATATTCTGAACATCAATATCTTCTAATTGAAAGATCGACTAAGAGTTGATCTCCTTGGCTTTTCAGCAACATTTGTGCTAACAGCTGCAATATTTTCACTTGAACAACTACAACCATGATACATTCTGCATTTGTGATCTTGAACTGCACTAGTTTCTTCAAATTTAACAATGATAAGTTTAATAGCACGTTATGTTGGAGCATTTTCTCTACCATATTTTGAATAAAATTTACTTCCAACTTGTGAATAACTTCCTCCGTATTTAAAATAAGTTTTAATAATGAAAACACGTTGTGCACTCGTATAGCAATTCATTTAAACTAACCAGATGTATTTATTTCATACTTGAAAAAACAACGGTGTAATCTAGTATCTGCAAAAAAATGACGGTAAATTTAAAAAGAGGCTTCGAATTTGAATATGGAATAAGGTCATTTCCTACGCCTACCAGATTGCGATGTCATGTATGTTGAACGAATTTGATAAAATCAATCGCAGAGGTTACTCCTTCATTCTGTCTAACCTGCCTAGTTTTCAGATGGAGTGTATTTCAGCCTGAAAAACGTTGCCATTCATCTGGAGTTTAAGAAAAAGCGTTTGAAGTAGAAGTACATGCTTTCTCCCCACTTTTCTATTTCCGTTTTTTGATCATTCCATGAAGATTGAGGATCCCTTACAGCTGATCTTCTTATTTAGGAAATTTTTCTTGGATTGAGTATCAAAATATTGTTCAATTAATTAAAGTCTTTATTTAACTTCGTCAAAAGAGATGTATCTGTAAGTTGTCTTAAAATGTTTGCTGGTTTTAAGTCTTGCGGCAATTGGTGCGAATATACAACAGTATTTCTAAACAAGTTTATGATGTGCTACGAATCACTATAGTTATTCGGAGAAATACATGTTTTGAATGCTTCTTAAGTTTAATTTCTTCTTGTGTCCTTTTTTTTCTCGCAGAGCATATGAACTCCACAAAACTCTTCTAACGTCTACAATCAGCAGCAAGTGCCGTAAATTCTCTCCAACATTTCCGTGATTCACGTATTTCCTGCTCTAGTGAACGTTCCCACTATGATCTAGAATGGCCGCATTTTCTGCTGCTCTGAAGATTCTACTCCAATGCTTTCCGGCAGACTGCAGTTGATGATTTCCGCAACGTGTGCCCAATCCATTTCCACTTTCGTCGTTTGATTTTAATGGAAATCAGATCTTGACAGCATCTGATGAGCAGTTCGAAATTGGTCACCAAAAATCGGCAAAGACATTATTGGTGAACATTTGTAAATTGTGTAGCAAGTTGTTGTTTGTACAACAGAACTGGTTTCACGTTTGACTCGAACGACTTCGTTGTCGTTGATAACGAACACTGCCAGAAATTACGGAGCTGAACGAAGTTATCTTTCACTTTATTGACTTTGGCACGGATGTTCTCATTGGTGCCACCATCTGATGTTATTACGCTGCCCCACTAAGTAAATTTATACACTTCTTCTGTGCTAGATTTGCCTATCATGAAGCTATTGCTACCACTGGTTGGGTGGATATAGTACATGCTTTTTGTCTTATTCATATTGATTTTCAGACCAACTTCTTCCAACGAAGAACTGACGGCAGTGATTTGCGATGGAGCATATGTCATCCATACCAAAATCTTACTGAAAGTCCACTGAATGGTGCTATTTGTATAGTCTAGAGCTCTGTTAAGAACATCGTCAAATACTATAAGGACAGGATTGGTGACAGCGAACAAGCTTGGCGCACACCTAATGTGGACTCAAAAGGGTCAGAAACTTTTTCATAATGTAATGCTCTACAATAGAAACCTTCGTATTGAACCCTGATGTAATTATTACTCTTGCGTGCTGCACTTCACCTCTTGAATGCATCCTAGATGTAATTTTAGTCGTTCAAAGTCAAAAGCAGTACTGTAGTCGATGAAAGTTAGACTTAACGAAGCCTTTTAGATATTTATCTGCTCCACGATAATGCGAAGGACAATAATTTGATAAATACACAATCTGTTCAGACGAAATCGTCCCTGTGGCTTTCGGGTGCTGTTTTTTCACTGACTCTGAAGAGGACGATTTTTCTCAAGACATTGGACAAAACTGAATGAATCATGATGACCCTCTTATCTGGCATAGCTATAAGTCCTTTTTTTTGGAATTTTTTACTAAAGTTACTGTGATCGAGTCTTTATGTATTCGTTCTTCTTTCAAAACCTGCGTAAAGACATGGTATATAAGTTCAGCAGTGAACTCCGCGGAAGCTTTCAACATTTTGGAAACTGTAGGACTTGCCGCTTCTGTTTTGCTGAGGCCCTTTTTTCTCCTTTAGTGAAGGCGGGCACGAGGCCAGTCGGTGTGCCTCAATGACCGGTTTCACAACTGGACGCCTAATAAAAAGTTGAAAAAAATTTGCTAAGGTCTTACTTATGTTATTATTAAGACTTTAAACATTATTGTGTGCCTTTGCTTACTCTAAAAATTAATAAACGTAGAGAATTTTATATGCAAGACTGATAAATTAGGATATATTGAGATGTCCGATTGTTTGGAAATGTCATAATATATTTGAATGTATCCACTGGCATCACTTCACCAAAACCTTGGGGGGGGAGGGGGGGAGTATAATAATTCCACCACTATTAGATGGTTTTATTGAATTGATGTATTGAATAATGACAAGTATGAGTAAGTATGCCTTCTCCAGCCCTACCGAATGAATCGATTTTCAAAGAGACGATTATTTTACTATACAATGCATATGGCATATGGTGACTGGATGAATGGTAAAATTTTACACAAAAATGTTGAGTTTCACACTACTGTGTGGAAACACAAATTACTAATTGTATGAATTTTATTCATGATACTAGATAAATCCTCCAAAATATGGAGGCTCAGTGTTTACTTGCAAATTGTGTGAAGCTCACATAGTTTGTGTTTGATTCCAAACATTTTTAGATACAAAGATCTAAATTTGTGGAATTTACCTTTAGGTTTACTACGAATAAATTGTAAGAAAATTCTAAAACCAGAAAAAGTTTCGGAACTTTTTTGTAGCTGTTCCGACATCGCTGTAGTAATTCAGCGAACTCCGAAGGAAGACAGCATTATCATATTTTTCGGTCAGCGGATATTTTATGTCATATTTTTGCAAAATATAGACGATGAATAACATGATGAAATGGCGCAGTTGCTTTAGTTTTTATGTGGCTATGAGAAAACCCCTCTCCCCCCTCCCATTGTTACGCTAGCGACGTGTGACATATTTAAGTTAAGATTAATTATTTCTAAACTAAAAGTGAAAAAACTGATTGTTGAGCTTTGCATGGGCCAAAAAACAAAAAATGAAAATGTTTAACAAATGAAAATCTTGAACCTATACATAGTTTGCGTAACCCTTTTGCACACAATTAATTAACCCTTTGCGTGTCATTTGGTTACGGTCTCCTGACCACAAAACTCTTTTCTTCTTTTCTTTTACCTCTTAACGGACTTAAAACCTGGCCACATGGTGGACATTTTTGCATGACATAAATTACTGGATGAGCATGTTTCTGCGTAATCCTTTCGAATTTTTGACAGTGCTGTCAACTAACTTTACAATGATGAGTAACATTGGGGTGTGACCGGAGTGTTGACTTTTTTACTTTATTACAAGGGTGTGCCGTCGCACCATTTCACTTCGTTGTAGACAAATTCACTGCTAACAGACATAACCAAATATCTTAAAACTACATCCAACGCCACCGGTGTACGAACGTGATGTCCTGTCGTTTAAATAGTCCGATTGAATCGAGTGATAATAAAAGCAGCACAAAAAATCACGTTGTTCCAGCGAGTATTGAAGAATTTTGCTTTAACTTTCATAATTTTAACAAATTAGACTCTTTTATTATAATTGTATGTTCGTGAAGATGTCCTGTGGAGATAACTGCTCTTTTATTTGTCTATGCAGTGGCTACAGATTTTTGTCCTTGTTGGGTCGTTTTGTATGAGACCGAATTAATAACTATCCTTTGCATATTAAACTTGCGTGCAGATAGTAAATTTTGTTAACATTTGATTTGATAGAAATGTTTGATGGCATTTTATATCGACATTTTTCTGTAAATGACTTTTTAAATTGGCCATTTACAACATGACAAGGTCATCAAATAATGTTATGGCTTTGTGTTTAAGTTGCTTCATTGAACAATAAGTGGAAATCTTTTGTAAAGTTGCCAAAAGAATTTTTTGTATTTTTTCAGTTTACATATCGACACTTTCGGACAGTTAATAGCTTTGAGAGGAAAGTTTTTGGGTTTTCCGGAAACGTGCAAGTAGGATCGAATTAAAGACACATATGATTCGTAAAGTGATGTGAAGAGTGAATGACACTATTATTAATTCAAAATTCAGTGATACACTATATAGCATGTAAGCTATACATTTATGAAAATGATATATTTTCATTTACTTGTTTCAACTTAGATATAATTAGAAGTTTTATAGTTCATATGTTAAAACATATGGGGCAATATTTCTGAATTGTTTATCATAGTCGATTGAGTTGAAATTTCGCTAAAGTCTTATCATCATTAATGCTCGTTTAAATATCAAACAAAATTTTATTTTGCTAAATTATTTTTGAAGTCATTGATTGAGCTTTAAAAATTTCAAAATACAATTTCTATAATTTACAAAACCTTTCAACACAACGAATGGTGATTCCGATTTCTATAGCAAAATTTTCAGTAGAATCCGAACATCCAGACATATTGTTCATATCGTAAGCCAGAGGCATACTCGTTAAATCAAAACATTGTAAAATTTATTTTGCACTTATCGTTATTTTTTCATAAGGCATATAAATATCTACATACTTATACATACGTATATCACATACATCCGTATAAGCCATCTTGTATATTTTTTTATATTTAAACTTATTTCTGATCGAGAACTTGTAGAAAATACTTAAGAGGAAAGTGCACAAACAGACTTATTCCAACAAGCAGCAATTGATTGAATGTATAAAATAAGAGTCTTGTGAAATTTCCCACTATATAAGGAAACGATCTTTTGACAGTCAACAATATATTAATTTCTATGCAAAAAACTATTTCAAAATATTCTAGGGCTCTATTCTTTAAAAAGTTTATTCTGATACTTAAATTTGTTAGCAATATACACAAATTTTCTTCTAGAAGTCTTCGGGAAAGCTTAAAACTCGAAAACTTACTACTTTTCTAGCAAAAAAAATCTCTAGAGTTGCTACCACAGCAACGTCGAAATTCGAGCAAAATTGCACTTTTTGCTTATGAATGCCACTACATGCAAATCGCATATAAACATAAAAGAGAATATCAAAATTTTAACAATCCAATTAGAGCTTCCTAAGTACTTTATTTTCTAAACAAAATACATAAAACTCAATGTATTGATGCAAATCTTTATTTGGAATTATTTGGAACTCAATTTTTCGATAAAATAATGGATCAATTTGAAGTTGTCGTAAGTCGAAATTAAAACGTAAGCCTTCAGACCAAGTCCACGCCTCAAGATACGTCACAAAGATAAGAGATTATCAAAGCCTGAGATCGGCGATGAATCGATTGTTCACGGTTTTCACGAACACTTTGCTACTGCAGAAATATTCTCAAAATTACGAGCTGTATGTACTCTGGTGAAATGATGAATGTCCAATAGTGTAAAATTGATTAGCAATTTGGTTATGGTGATACGAATAGTGCGCTCAGTTGAACGCTCATAACGACCAAAATGATGTTGAAGAACTCTATAAATTTCTCTAACTGATGACTGATTTTGGTAGTAAGTTTCCACAATTAATAAACGTTGTTCAGGAATAAGCCCATTTATGATTGGGTCGTATTGAATACTGAACACAAACGTCAGGTGGACAAGCCATTTGACACGTGATAGCTGTCAAAAGAACCCAGTTGGAAAGGGACCTCGTATTGGATTAACCTTTAGATGACGAGATAGTCTCATACCGTATCCTCATTTACATGGAATTCCCTATTTGTGTAAGATTAAAGATTGATTGATTGATTAAATTAAGGTATTTATCATTTCATGACAGCGCTCGATTAAAGACTGACTAAAGTAGGGCTAGAGGTGTACAGGAGGACCTTTTTTGCTGATATAAATATATAAATTGAAGTTTTTTATTTTGATCATAACATGTTTATTTGGTTATTTGATGTTCTTTATGTTTTAACTATGCGGCAAAGAAAGCTAGCATAATATGTATTCACCCAATTTGGAACACATTAAACTTTAATATTTTTTATATTTTTAATTTATACTTAGCTAAATATTTCATAAGATACATTGAAACATGCCTTAAACACCTTGCGTTCTACGACTTGAATAAAATTTGCCGGTCTTTCAGTGATCATTTCGCCCTTTTTAAAGTATTGTTTTCATTCGTATCTTAATCCATCCTAAGAAACATTCTGCTTGCCGAAAGATCCATCTTTGCCTGCTTTAGCTTCGATTCTATAGCGAAAGTCCACTGCTTGAACTGTTCCTTGGTCTCTAGACAAAGAAAATTATTTGATTGAATGTAAAAAATGTATATTTGATATAGATCAACCAAATATTTATTTATTAGAGTCAAAAATATTTTGTTTGTGGTTAATCGGCTCAAAGGGCACTGATGATAATGTTCAACAACGGATGAAACTAGTAGAAATAGTTTCCACACATTGCGTGTCATGACATGTTTTATTATGTTTTTGAGTACCTCATTCTGAACGGGGTAATGAATTTGAGAAAATGTAGCAGAAATCAATAAGTTCGTATCGAACTTTAAGAGTCGACAGAATTTAGTAAACCTGCTACGTTTTACATATATATTTCAACCAAAATGTACAACTATGTATTTGCTTAAAATAAAATATATAATTATTTTAATCAACTTACTGTTCAGTACAGTGTGTAGTAACTCTAACTCTCAAAAAAATAAGAAAACTATACAAAACTAATAGCCAGTCATACCAATCAAAAAAAGAAAATATTACCTTTTCCCTAATGAAACTGCAACCCGCCCTTCAGGGCTGTTCGACCGACTCAACGCTGATTTAAAAAAATAAAAACGAACGACTTCGGCGAAGGAAAAAGTGCTCTTCTGTCAAGCTAACGCACCAATTATACCAATTGTTCTAATTGTTTCTTCATCCAACATATTCCTCATGTATGCCACTTTGCGAAACTTCAAGCATTAAGTAGCTTATTACAAAGAGTTTTGACTTGATTCAAGACCTGAACAAAATGTACTGTGCCGGAATGCATCAACAAATTGGAGAACAAAATGAAAGTAATTTTCCCCGAAGAATTTATGTATCTTGACTATATAGGTTCAGGTTGCCCTCTTAAGCACTAAGCTTTTGTGCGCTAAACTCTTAACTTTGCATCACCTACTGCTTGATTCGAACATCCTTATTTTATTCATATTTAGATATGTAATTTCGACATAAGTTACTATAAGTGAAATAAAAATCACAATGTCAAAACTTTTACATTAGTAAAAACTATCCTGTATTTGACTAATCAATTGAAAAGCATTTTTACAACCCTCAAATTATTTAAGCGATAACTAATAGTTCTCTGTATAAATATTCAACCCTTTATTACATCAGAGTATTTCAACACACAAAGGAAAGTTATTTCTTTAAATATTCTTTAAGTTACCAAAGCTTAACTTTTAAGCTGAAGAAAAAAAAAGTCCAAATGGCTGCTGGCGACATTTTCCAATTTTCTTTCAATAATGCAAACGAAATTCTCAGATAAAAGGGAGAAAATATACAGCATAAGTTAATGTGGAATCTAAGCTAATTTACATTTCAAAGCAATTGCTGACGGGGAGGATAACTGAGGGAGTCTCGACGTTTCTTTAAGGAGTAAGTCAAGTGAATTCACTGCTTAGAACAGCACTGTTTTGAAATTCGAGTTTAACAGTTTTTGTCTGTACATGGATTTCGTTTCAATTTCCCATGATTTTCAATACAAAATAATACTTACTACGAGAATCCAGACAATTAACCGCATTTTTTATTGTGAAGTACTACAAAGCTTGGGTTATTTTTGTCACCATTCATTCCATGGCTGCAATGAAGGTTCGCCTTGCACATAATTAAATCGTTCGACATTTTAATGAATTCTGTGCGTTGTAATTAAAAACCCTCATTGCAGTGGCTGAGGCGTTGCAATTCGCAAAATTACATCAGCAGCTTAAAAACTGCTCAACAACAAACACCAATGCCACAAACAAAACACCAACTCGCATGAAGCTCATAAAATAATTAAAGTTTAAAAATCATGCAAAAGTTCGAAGGAGTCACACTGACCATAAACGAAAGCGTGAGAAACATTCGAAATGTGGCGAAAATCTCAATCTTTTAATAAATGGAATGACATGACTGAAGTAAACATGAAGGGTGCATTTTGCAATTGCAGTTGACGGGTTCTTAATCTAAAATGCACTGAAAAAAACACTAAAATTTGAAGATTTTTATCAATGGTGTTTTCCTTGGTTGTAAGTCTTTCACAAATTTTAACTATAACCAATTGTGTTCAGTGAAATCCGTTCTGATTAGATTGTGGAAAATATGGGATGGGTAGAAAGTAAAAATTACAAATTAAGTCTTAAGAAGAAAATGGAATGAAGGTTGTGCATCAAAAGACGGTGCCATTAAATATTTCCATTGAACATTTGGCAACCGGCTAGCAGAATGATGTGCAAGCAGCCTCGTATTAAGAATTTGAGGGGCTAGAGGGCTAAAAGCTGATAACGGACCCCTTTTCATTTAAAAAAATTGAAGTCAAATGGGGGCCAGTTCTAGCCACTCCTCTATTTCCACCTTAATCCATTGCTGCTTGTAAGATTACAACACTTTTTCATTCCTATTCATCACTGTATGCAAAAGGTTTAAAATCACAAAGTGGACCCCGAAATATCTGTACTGAAGAGAGTCCCGAATATATCGATACAATTAAAAGTTTGTTTTGAGAGAAAGAGCTCTTTTAGACCCCATTGTTTCATAAAAAATGTATCTTTCGATGTAGTTTTGCAACAAATACTTCGAAAAATTGGATTTTCGCACTTTTAGGTCGTTCTGGTTCCCACAAACGCAGGCTTCAACTAATAAAACCATATTTCCTTTAATTACTTCGTTAGCGTGAATGATATCAAAATTTGTCATCTAGAACTTAAACACAATATTTGTATTGCGTTGTGGTATGATAGACGAATTTATGGATTTATATGACCTCTGATTTATTTATGGAGGCAGACAAAACTGTTGCCGCTTGAATTACAAGCTCGATTTATCAAATTTCCTAACTTAAGTGCCATCATCAAAGGCAAAACATCTCAACTTAAAACTGAGTTTTTTTCCTAGTTTTCTTCAATGGCACTCTAGAACTATGTTTAACCGTCAAGTGTTGACTTTCAAGAACTTTGATAGAGATCGTTTGGTTTATCGCGCATGAGCATCGAAAAATAAAAATTTCAATTTATTTTTGAAAAATGGGCGAAAAATCAAAAAACACCTTGTATCAAAGCCTTGAGAATGAGAAAATGCAAACTTTACTTTTGACCACAACAGTATGTACCTGGTTTTGAAGGTGTTTTTTAATGCTATAACCTTAACTTAGGATTTAAGGACACACGGTGAACACGGCGAAAATAGGTTGAATACATTTTTTTGTTAACCTTCCGATGAGCAGAAAGGTCCCTAGGGACATAGGTCCCTATTCATAGGAATACGGTTCAACCGAACAGGTCGAGCCTCCATGACTTCTATAAGTAACAAGTGATTATGATAGGTTAGGATTCGACTTCGTGAATATTTTCATCATATTTGTCAGCTTGAAGTCAATTATATCGTCGATGACCAACAAGGTCCGCTTGGACCTTCTACGGACTTGCATGCAATTTTTTCGTGTTTTTTGGACTTTAAGCTATGTTCATATAGTTTTTCCATATCTTATGGGTACGAGAGATGATTTGCATGTCATGTTGCTACATGTATGTTATTATCGGTCGAATTCTGAGCCAGTAAAGAAGTTGTGGAGTGACACAGATTTGCCTCTGTATAAAGCTGCAATGAGTAAAAATCATTTATACGCCATCAACAGAACTATTCGCTTTGAAAATGGAAATAGTTCTGCAGCAAGGCTACTAGAAAGTAAGACGACTGCTTACGATTTCGGTTAGTAAAAATTTTTTTTTCCAAGGTGCCTTACGCGAAGGCAAGAAATCTTTCTTCCTCCAATCTAATCATATTTCGCGGCAATTAGTGCCTATGCATCCCATTTTGTCATATTGATATGCATAATGAACTACAAAATGATTTTGTGCCACGGTCGCGAGCGCATGGCATTTTGGCTATAAGGGGTATGAACCTGCTCAAAAAAGATCAAGATTTCACTAGAGCTAGGGCAGTAAACCATTACATGAGTTCTACCGAACAGAGAATCTTATCAATCGGTGGTGGCCTACCACTTCTGGATGAAGGACCTAGGAATCGTAATGGCCGGTTTTAAACAAGAAAAGGATCAGGAACCTTTTACGGTTCAACAAAATAATAATGACTTGCAGCGGTTTTAACGGGTTATTGTATAATCGGTGCATTAGCTGGATAACTCGGGTTACTCCACTTAAGTGTTCCAAAGGTAAGAAAGAAGTAGAATCGGTGCAGCACCTTCTCTCCGAATGCCGAAAGCGTCGTATTAGATGAGCTTGACAGTTTCATTTAAGAACCAAAGTAGTTTCAATAATCACTGACAGAAATACTTTTAGAGGGCTTTCATACTTTCGGACATCACAATAGCCCACCGATGCATCCCTTGCATTGGAAAGTTCAGATAGCAGTCTATATCATCTAGTGCACATTGCAAGATTTCATCAATATATTCAGTGATTTAGTTGATCAGATCAAAGTGCATCTTTAACATCAAAATTTTCATACAGAAAACGTTTTAAACAGCTCTTCTTTCTTCATAATTAATGCGATTTCAAAGCTTAACGAATGTGTGCTAAATCCCTTTACGATCTCCAATACTCTCAGTGTATCTTAAAGTATTGTTTTTGTAAAAATTTGTAGCACATTCTGTGTGGTGTAGCTAACACTCTGTCGTTCTGTCACCCATCCATTACCATTCATTAGCTGTGTTGTGGGATTAATTGAATTTAATTGATTTGCCAAACCAGACCCAATTGGCCAAACAGTCTAGATTCACAGTGTGATACTCAAACGTATCGCATATCTATGAGACATGAGATGAGACGTGATGATACTGCAATACATACAAACCAATACTTTGAGCAAGTCTTTATGTTGCTGCATGTGCTACTGTTTTAACTGGCTCCCAGCATGATAAGCGTGAATCATCTGGACGTATGAGTACAACAGCACTAAAGGCAAGGAAAACAAATGACATCATCATCATATCTTGGTGTAAGTTTTT
The DNA here is from genome assembly GCA_963680825.1 of Meiosimyza decipiens. NCBI lineage: Eukaryota > Metazoa > Arthropoda > Insecta > Diptera > Lauxaniidae > Meiosimyza > Meiosimyza decipiens. Next base: position 2,223,170 of record OY804260.1, read on the forward strand.
TAATTGCAAAACACATACAAATTTCTAAACTGAAAATGTGATCAAGAAGAAGAAGAAGAAGATTTTCAAATGTTGTTCAAATAGATTTGTTTGTACTGAGAACACACAACGGTGACCCTACTAAGTGCAGCATATACTTGATAATCGGGCTTTATAAAAGAAACAGTGATCATACTTAGATATTTGTCTAGTAATAAGGCAGCACATCTAGAGAACATATGGAAGAATAAGTTTGTATGAGCCTGAGCACTTATGGCTTTGAAAAACTCACTCACTACATCAAAATGTCAATGGCACGATCTTTCACTTAGCTGGGCAACAGATGCTCTGATATTTTGCTGTCATTTAAGCCATTTTCGGTTAGGTTATCATTAAGCCACATGGTGAAAGTGATTCCAGAATCAAAAACATAATCTTTCGGTTGTCTCAACTTGTTGTATTGATATCAAACTATTGTTAGTTAAAATAAACAAGGCTATATTTTGGGCACTTTTCTTTTTGAAACTTATTTCAAGATAATCGCTACGTTGGCCAGTACTTGTTGTACTTCCTATGGCGGTGAAGATCTAAAAACGGCGAATAAATTTCTGTGAAAAATTAACTGAAAGTTTGGAAAAGTGAGTGAAATATTTATTTAGAGCGATACATCAATTGCTTCCATTTACTTCTTAGAGATTATTTCATGTAAATGTTGCCCGCGGCTACGCTTGAGGTAGTTCATACAAATGCTCCAATTTTGGTATACTTTTTCCACCAATTCGGCCGGTCTCACCAATGGCAGCTGTAATGTTGATGTGACTGGCTTGTTCCTGTGCACGAGAAACTTCAAGTAGCCTCACAAAAAATAATCTAAACGGGTCAAATCGCATAATCTTGGCGGTCAATGAACTGCTCCAAAGCGTGAACCAAACTCGCGCCTCAATAAGTCAATGGTATAGCGTGCCGTATGGCATGTGGCACTGTCTTGTTGAAACCATATGTGATGCAAGTCCAATCCTTCCATTTTGAGCAAAAAGAAGTCGGTACCTTGCTCCATTGACTGTAACGTTCCAATTTTCATTATTTTTGAAAAAGTACGATCCAATTATGCCGCCGGCACACAAAACGCTCCAAACAGTACATTTTTCAGGGTGCATTAGCAGTACTCCAACTGCATCTGGCTGCTCTTTAGACCAAATTCGGCAATTCTGTTTATTGACGCTCCCATTGAGCTAAAACTGAGCTTCGTCGCTGAAGAAAATTTTTCGATAAAAACATATTTTTCACAGAGAACGAACTTTTATAATAAAAATCAATGATTTGCAAGTGCTGTTCGTTTGTTAGTCTATTTATGGTGAAATGACAAACCTTACTGAGCATTTCTGGCGTTGACACATGTTACCAATCACACAAAGTGTCAAAAAATTTAGACTGAAAAAACACATAGCAAAAAAAAATCACCCGTTAGTATCCAGAACATCTCTACTCTCTGATATAGTGTGATCTACCGTGGTTTATAAAATTTAGCTTATTCAGGGCCTAGAAATACTGCATAAGTCTTAATAAGATGGCTCAACATTTTATTATTCACTCAGTTATGGTGACTGGCCAATTGCGTATTGACGGTTATTATAAAGCTGATGATCTTTTCTGTTAAGATATTACTTCAAAGGCACTTCAGGATAAGAGAAGTATTTGTAATATAGTATATTTTAATTGCAACCTAAGAGATGTTGCCGAAGGCCGATGTGGTATGAAAATAATAAGTCAACATGCATTATAACATTGTTAATGTCACCAGAAAGGGTCACATTGCATTATCTACCCTAAACTATCCACGCGAATTGTATACTTAAAGACTGGTAGAGATATTGATAGATGAGCAATGTCTATATCGAATAATCCAGGTTTTACTGTAGGCAAGTTACGAATCGGATCTCTTTTCAAGTAGCCGCAATGAAACAGTGGACGATTTAAATTGATGGTGATGTTACTGTTAGTGCTACCCATTGGGTGAATTATGTGGCTTGTTTGCATTTGATTATGCATTGTCGTCTTGTTCTAAATTTAGAACAAATTTTTCTTTTCCTATTCATTAGTTTTTAGTCAGTTATGTAATTGACTCACTTTGCATAACAAACAGATAATAAACTGTATGCTGTCGGAAGTAAAAGAGTCAAGGGCTCTACATTTTTTTATGCTCAGTTTCTTAAATTGGAAAAAACTTACTTTTATTAAGCTTATGAATTAAATACTTTTGTTCACATTGTAGCATTTTTGAACTAAAATTGTTCTGCCTTCATAGCAAATTCTCGTGATTTACGAAAAATAAATTAAAAGATCCTTAAAAGTTTTTCTTAAAGCTAACCTTACGGCATTAAAAAAGTTCTAGAGGGGGTGGAAGAAATTCTATTCGGCTGGTGAAATGTCAGTACTTCCAATATCTCCTTTCACTAATGCTGTTTCAGGGCAACAGTCAAGTTTATGGACTTATGCAGAATTAATTTGGTCTTTCGAAATAGTATGTATAGAGCACAGACATTTCGATAGAACAAGACTAAAACGATTGTCTAAGGTAAGCCATCTTTAGATCTTATCCAAGATATTGTTTATGGAATTATCACAGCGTATCTGCAAAGAAGGCATAACAACTATTTTTCGTTGCCATTATAGTAAATATTACCCCACGACTGCCAGATATGAACTGTCGTGGGGTAAAGACGCAGCAAATTTACTAGAGAAAAATGTTCGAAAAGCTAACGTGCTTTGATTGTTAAAACATTTTATGCAAATCAGTCATCGAAAGTGCTTCACCGAAAACCGACAAATATCGTTATCACTCTCGTTCTCGGTCCGGATATCGATAGCGAAACGAAATTAAAAAAATTATTTCTCGTATGGCTGAGAACGAAAACGAGAAGAGTCTGACCTATATCTCGTTCTCGGACAAAAGTAGTTTCATCGTACGGTACGTAAAACGAAACAACGATTCGTACGAAAACACAAAACTATCACCGAGAACGAGATGTCGGCCATATTGTACATATGCCAATATGATGTTACAGCTCGGCCAGCTCTACTCTGATTTTCTTGGAAATCTCATAATAAATGACGAGACGCATTTTCATCTGAATGGACATGTGAATAAGCAAATAGTCAGACCTGGGCAGTAGAAACCCGACGCATATCCTTGATAAGTGGCAAAGAGCTATGCAATGCGGTCAAGAGATATCATTGGACCTTACCTCTTTGAAAATGAAAACTGCTTAACGGTAACTGTCACTGCAGAGCGATAGGGTGACATGATTAAAGAGCTGCGTACAGTCGGCTTGATTAACTTGTGATTTCAAAAAGACGTGCACACATCGCATACAGCGAGAATCACAATGGAATTACTGCGAGACACATTTTCATAACAATTTATATCAATGTATGGTGGCCTCCATGGTCGCCGCATTTGACTGCTCCGGAAATTGTTTTTGTGAGGACATCTGAAGAGCAAACCAGAAACCAAAATGAAATGAAAAATGTGATGGGAATAGCCTGAATTTGTGATGTCAGTGGCGAACATTGTGTTCCATACATATTTGCCAACATTAAATGATCCATTTATCAACATTAAATCCATTCTCTTTCATTTAACCAAAATTTATAATCAAACAAAGTAGTAAACCTTCCTAGCGAACACAATGTACTTACTCCAAGGTAGATTAACTCCATTTCATCCTTGTGAATTTTCAGTTCTACTCGTTTATTTTATTTTCAGTCTCAGCAGAAGTTTAGCAGAAAGGTACCTAAGATTTCCGTTTTGTCCACAGTACGTTGAACATCATATATAACGCTAAAGGTTAGAAGGGACATATTCTGATAATTCTTGTAGGACATTTTTTTTGAAGTGAAAACTTCTTATGGCACGTTGTGCACCTCCATAAGAAAGCATTCGCGGCTGAGGAAAAAAGTATAAACTCGCGCTACCGCTACCAATACCCCTACCATCACCTCATAATAATCTTCTATATATTTATTCCTCGAAGGTAAGGCTTAGTTGACGCGATCTAGTACAGCTACAGCAACAAATGATGTATCAAATTGAAGTGCTCAGAAGCGGAGGTATAAGCGTTGAAAGATTTCCTTTTTTTTCCACTCTTTCAAGCATTGCATTGATTAACTGCAAAAGCTCCGCCATAGCGAGGAGAAAAAAATCTACATGCCTACTACTCTCTCTCTCTATCTATCTATCTCTCTCTCTGATATGTGTATAAGTCGTTGCCACTGTGGCGATAGTCAGTTCATTATTATGGTTACCGTTTATATTTCTCCGGAAAAGTCATTGAAAGCTATACGAGAATTCTTTTATGAAAATTTATTTATTTATTCTCATGGCGCATCTGCATTGCTTCAAGAAAAAATTGGGAAAAGATTCGATGATTTACCAATGATTTTGAATGGGGATTTCAATATAAACTTTGCAGATGATAAAAATATTCCATTAATTGACTTTTTCAGAAATGAATTTGGTTTAAACATGTCAAATGATCGCAATCTTAGCACAACAAAATACAAAACTACTATTGATGCGGTCTTTACAAGATATTTAAATAAATTCGAACCAAAACTGTTCGTATCCTACTTTAGCTACCATAAACCAATCGTATCAGTTTTAGAAATTGGCAATAACGCTGGCAGTGATGATGGTGCAAGAGTTGTTGAAATTATGGATGAAAATTGATTTTTCCGAGTGTACTTAACTTATTTTTGTAAAGTAATTGTAATAATACTGAAATGTAATTTTTTTATTTTATGTAGAATTATTAAAAAAATAATTGTGTAAGATAGCGCAATAAATAAATATTGTAACTTACCAAAAACATGATAGTACTTTATATTGATAGACAAAAAAATTCGTGGAAAATTATTCCATAAACATTACAAAACATCGTGAAAAAAAAATTTCCAAAATATTATTTCAAGTTTTCACTTCTGTCGGCACTCCCAGAGTGCAACCCGGAGGTTTGTTTTTAGAATACTACTAAAGTTAAAGCTTATTAATAAATTATGGAAATGAAAAAGTTATGTATGCAATAAAGGGCTATTAAAACATTGCTATGCTTTTTCTGCAAATGGGGTGAATAAAGCTGATATTCAAATCGTCAATCGAAATTATCACTACCTACTTATATACCTTAAGTAGTTACGATGATAATACATGCCCACAAAAAAATTGTTTGCTCTGTAGTTAGGATGCCTATAGTATATGATATCTCCAATCTTTTTTATCCCACTGAAACCGAATTATAGTTCATGCGATATGTCGGCAAGAAAAAAAATTTTTGAGCAAACTCAACGGTATTTTAAAGAGAAAAACTTGTACTTTACGATCCCAGACATAGTTTATAGAGAAAAAAAAATTCATCGTGCTACAAAACCTCAAAAAACAAAGTTTTCTGCTCCATAAGTTAGAATATCTCAAACACCTGACGTGCTAGAGCAATTCCAACCCCAGATTCGGTTTAAGCGGGGAAAAATATACATGGAGAGCTACATCCAAAATAAAAAAAATTTGACATGGGCTTGTGTAAAACCGGTGGGTTTGTTGTTCTTAAATTTTTGTATCTCTTCTACTTACTTAATGGCGGGATTGGCTCCAGATGGGTTTGTTTGTAGTTCTATCAGTCAATGTTCTGTCTGCTAAGTAGGTGATGGGAATGCTATTTACACACATCTGTAATCTCCTCTTTGTCAGGAACCAGATTTTCGGAGTCATTTTTGCACAAAACTCCAGCTTTTACTTTTCATGCAGCCATTTTTTGCGTATCATTATCATTCCCGCGGGCGGATCTTGTTTTCGTTGCAGCGTTAGATTATATTCCTTCCGGTGCACATACAACCTTCATCATACCACTGGTTTGACTTTTTTTTTTACCTAAATTGTTATCTACATTTTATTGCTGACGTATAATCTTGATTATCCATCAACTCAACATAGTATTAGGTCGCGCTGTTCCACAAAAAATTACATCTTTCAAATCCAATTAGCAAAATTTGTTAAGCAACATTTTAACGAATTCATTTTAATTAGATGTCGATCGTTTTCAATTAGTTTCACTCATGTCAGCAACAAAAACAACGTCGATACCATAAACTTTTGTTGTTTAGTGTCGCGTGAGCTTCTAATGTTCTACGAAATACCAAGTAACGTATAAAATTCGAAATAAATTTGTATCCATCCGAAACAATTTACACCTAACTCATGCCAATATGCCCCTAACGCTCCATCCTACCAAGCGATAGAAATTGCTTCTTCCACGCACTCATAAATAATTTATTAACATCATTTGTCGATGATTTCAATTGAAATTGAAGCACCGTGCGACGAGCATCGTTTTTCACGAAATTTATTTTGTGCTTTTTGGAGGAGAGCGTGGTAAGCACTAAACGTCAACCGCCAAACAGTGGGATTCTACTTGTTATTTTTAGAGTAAAAATTAGGTAAGCTCGCATGTTATGCTTCTATTTTGTATGCTAACAGTAATTATAGTCAACGCAGTAGCGTTACAGTGTGGGTGATACCTAGGGTGAAAATATATTATCTCTTCAATGTTCAAAATGTTGTCAAATATTTTAAATTTCTTAAAAAATGCCAGTAATTTTTTGATTTCGTTGAATAAAATCGAAATTCTTCTGTTTTAGACGAGTTCAGTTGCATTGCAATTAGCTTCCCCCTTTTTCCATTTCATTCAAAAACTCTAAGATTATTTTCGAGCTTGCACTAATGTAGAATCCTCTTTCCCAAACCGTTGGAGTTGATTAGCAAAAAAGTTCTCAATTATGCTTTTATACCTATACAATCTATACTATTTAATATTACTTACATGGAAATGATTTGTCACGCTTTGCCGCAAAATATACTGAATCGATTTCAATAATTAATTTTTTAGAATAACAAATTCGTGCTAGGGAAGGTAATTGCATACCATTTTGTTATATCAAGAAGTTTCAAAAAGTTCAAGGAAAATACTCTCTTTCAATTGTTAAAATTTCTAAAAACGGCTAAATTTTTCTTAGTAATTTTTTTTATTGTTAATTATTTTTATCGAGTTATTTCATAGTGTCAATACAGAAATGAAACCCAGTAAAAGGTAGTTTTATAGTAAGTTAAGTCCATACAGTAAGTGTCAATAATGGGTGAGAATTTCTCAAGTGGACACCCGGGGGGTGGGACCAACTCCAAACAAATTTTTAACACCGCCATTGTATTCAGCATTCTCGAAAACGGAAAGTGACAAATATTTTCCCGATGGAAGATGTGGAATATGCGATTCCCCCATTTTTGGGGCGGATTTTTGCCATTTGGGGGAGGGGTGGAGCCAACTCCAAAAGAATTGTTGACACCACCATCGCGTTCAGCATCCTTGCAAACGTGCAGAGTTACAAATATATGAACAATAATTACGTCAAAAGCGATCCATTTTTTTGTTCTGAACGGAATATTGTACCTTAATGTTTTTCACGTACAGTGGCGTCAATTCAGTAGGGCTGGGGAGGGCATTGGCCCCCACCAAGGATCTGATACTAGTTATTTTTCAATAAATTAATTCAATAAACCCATCTAATAGTGGTGGAATTATAATTCTCGTCCCCCTCCGAAGATTTGGTGAAATGACGCCACTGTTCACATATATATTTCAATTTTTAAGTTTTCGATCGGACAGGGATGACTGTTTGCCATTAACCTTTAAAAAATACATATATTTTAAGCATCGAAAAATATTTATTTAAATTTAAATCAAATTGAAAAAAATTCCACTTGTTATTATTAAGTTTTATTTGAAATAAAGAAATAAATAATAATAATAAGAAATTTCCATACGAATCGAACGCCGTAAATTTTATAAAAATCATCGTATCCGCTCAAAAGTTACAAGCTTTTGAAAAAATGTGTTCTCCAAACTTCAATTGCCTATATCAAAAAAGAAAAAATCAGTTGACATTTTAGTTTCTAACACGTACCACCATTTAAATAACCAAATTTCGTTAACAAATTTGCATTTTGGGTATAAAAGCGGCCCTATTGAGAAATTCTGACTCTAATAATAAAACAAAACTTTTCTCAATTATGTGTCCTGCGGCGCATTTAGAAAAATTAATTACTGACAATCAAGTATTTTTTTGTAAGAAAACTGAAATAATTCCACTGTGCACTGTGCACTGTTACCTTTATACCGCTGATGTTAAAACCCGCAAACATTAAGCTGTCAATAAAGGTAATTCATTATGTCGGTATGGAATACCCAGCGGAACAACAAGTGTCTATCTGCAGTACTTAATTTATCCCGTTTGACTCTCTCACGGCAGCGCATCTCTTCGTATCCACATGTATCGCTCCTGCTGTTGTTGTTGTTGCCGTATTTATTTGACAACATTTGCCACAGTATGCGAAAAAGATACAGTGTTGCGATACCGCATCGTTTGCTATTGAACTGTCAAACTGTTTTTCCAAAACGACAAAAACCAATATAAAATGTACCTCTAAAGCATAATAAAATGCTTATGGCCATTGAGGACAATTTGGGGACGAAACTCTAAACGAGTCAATAAATAAATACGAAATAATGTGTGAGTATAGGGTAAATGGCAATCGACAGGGGTGGTTTCTGTACCTTTCATACAGTCAGGGCCGTATTTAATAATTGCCTACAGCTACAGATTTTTTTCAGGTGAAAGGTTTTCTATAGTATAAACTCAACTGAGCATTTTGTTTTGAAAATCCTTTTCATGCGTTCTCCATTGACTTGATGCCAGCATTGGAAACTAAAATTTATAATAAAATGAGTCGTTAAAAGCATTAAAGACTATGATTTCCTGAAAATTCATTCAAACAGCTGATTTTTCAATCAATAGATTATTGTGAGAGCAGCGATGTATATTTCAAGGTCATTTCCTCCCGCTTACTTTTTTTTTTGCTATTGATAGTTTAAGTAAGGCTGACATATATAAATAAACTTCATCGCCAGAATCGTGGTGGGTATAGTTGTGAGAGGCCGATGAAAAAAGATTCGCTCAATAACTCGGATAGTAAGCCACAAATAGAAAACAATGTTCTGAACAATGTTGTAGAGCAATCAAAACACATAGATTTCATATCCGAAAAATCTCCAATACGACGATAAGACTTGGCCTATCTTTTACCATTTTAAAGTTTCCAAAAAATTCTATAATTTCAACAAATTTAAGTTGTTATTTTGGGCAAAACATATGGTTTTCAGATTTGAATGTAATGTTAATTTAAAACTTTCAATAAAAACCTTTTTTTTTGAAAATGGAGTGAGATTAAATGACCTTGAAAAATGCGACGCTGCCTTCCGAACTGGATATTGTGCTAGTATATGGAATTGAAAGAAGATAATTACCGTATGACTCTTGCAGATGAAGAATACAGACAGCGGTAAATTCCAACTTCTTTTTTTATTCTTAAAAATGATTTCAAAGTTTTCTTTATCGAACTGTTAATAAAATGTGAACAGTTTAATCAATGTAAGAAATGTAATGAGTTCAATTAATTATTACAAAAAATTATATAAAATGCTATGGTACAATATTTCATATTGCGCCTATCAACCTGCAAGTTCAGACAAAATAAATCCTTTACAGCATGGCCTTCTGATACTTCGCCGTAAAGCTCATTTCCGAAGCGCTCATTTTGACAAAGTTCTGATGAAAATTCCATATCTGTTTCGTTGGTAATATATTGGGCGTTGTCATGAATCTATCGAATAATTCTCTCTCTAGAATTTATTCCTTTCTCGCAAGAGAGCATTTACAATCGTAAATATTTAGAGAATGAGAGAATTTAATTTAATTCAATGTTACATTATCGATGTTAACATTTTTTATATTTGTGTGCAATAAAGATACGACATCATTGGGTTTTACCTCCATTTTATGAACATATGACGCCACAGAATTATAAAAATGATATAATTTTTGGGGAATCGAACACTAACAACCTTCCAAAAGTATGAAAAGGAGATTGAAGGCAATTACAAAATCCGCATTGTCAGGGATTTCAATAATTCATTCGTCTCCCTGGACAACAATGTGGCTACGACTTTGACCATTGACTTTGATCATTTACGGTTAAACATTTTAAGTTACTATGTTCCGAACTTTGGTATATTTATATTCAGTCTGAGTTCTAAATCATTGTAAATTTCACTGATTTATTTTAAGAGAGTACGGCTTAGTAAAATTAGAAATAACAGGTCAAGCAACGTTGGTTGATCCTTGCATTTGGTACGTTTGGCGGTGAGAGAGATGTTGATGACTTTGATCAAAAACGATAAGAGATAGAAGAAAGTGGAATCCATTGTTTGAAAGGGAAGGTATAAAGCAGACCTCCTGAGCAAATTTTAACTTAAGTCTGACAAAATGGCAATGGTGCAAATGTGAACTCTCAGGAGACGAAATAAAAAGTTTTTTAAATAATTTCGTGACATTGTAATTTTTTGCTGTTTTTCATATAAACTTTTTAAAATCACACAATATTCCTACGGTGCTATTATTAATAAAAGGTTACAAAATTTCAACCAAAAATCGCATGAGGCTTTTAATAAAAGGGCCAATCATTAAAATTGAATTCGAGGTCAAATGCAATATAAACAGCACTTAGTTATTTGACTCTTGGAAACTTTATTACTTAAACCTAAAACACTTATAACTATCTTACTTTGTTCTCGCAATATTGGCCTTGGGTAATTAAAATGGATCACCCTGTATATATTTAAGATAATTAGTCATTTGTCGCAAAGTATTTCACTTCTAAAATGCTCTTATTGGTGCTTCTTATGAAAGTAATAAATGTTTAGAGGAGGCTCTGTAGTGATCCATATAATTTTAAATGATGCTTTTCTCAGAAGCAATTACATACATTCTCTTAGACTTCCTGAAAATCACCTTTAAACTATTTTGTTTTCCCAAGAACCCTACTTTTTCGTATTTAAATGTATCCAAATCTTGGATAAATTTTTATTCTGACAGCTCCGAAAACCTTTAAAGTGAAGAAATTTCACAGTAAAACCTTCATTAGCTTAGAAGCATAAGTGCGAATGAAACTTGTTGAGCTAAGTTATTCTCTATATATTATTATATTAGATATTATTTCAAAACAGTACCCTTAAAAGCACTGAAATCACACCTGTAGTCGAAGCTGCCACTCAGTGCGACAGACTCACCGTTGTGGTAGTTTATATGTGGTTGGAGCAGCTAAACAAATACCCAGAAACAAATGACAACGTCCGTTTCAAAAAAGTTAATTTTATTTTTGTACTTCTGAATGCTGAGGAACATATAAACAGAATAAGTGCTCCTTCCATGGGCTATGATCAACTTTTAAGTATTGAGCTCTTTTGCTGCAGCAAAGCTTGCAAAGGGTTTTGCAAGGTTTCGCGTGACACGTCAGATCAATTTTATAAAATATATTTTCTGAAAATTTATTTGCCTGTCGTTACAAAATTGCTAAACATGCTTTGGTCGCATACGACGCCATGAATGTTGGAGAAAAGAAGTTGTTAGCACTCCGCCCACAATACTCCAATTTCAATTTTGATATACGCTAACAAAAACAACAACAAGCTGGAAGCCAAATAAACCAATAATATTGCAATAAAGTGTTAAGCTCATAGAAATACCGATGAAAGTTTACATCAAAAGAAAAACAGTTAAATTCTTGAGATTGAGAATTTAAGCTTAACAATAGGTTGGCCAGGAACTTTTACGTAAATGGCGTTCTTCAGTAGTACAAACTTGGGTAAGGGCGTCAAATAAAACTTTAATTTTAATATTTGTTCGGAAATATCAATGAAAAGATAAAAATGGGCTGGAATAAGGACATTTAACCGAGAATTATTTAGCCTTTAAAGTGCGAGCTTATTGTTCTAAGTAGAACTTTTATGGCAGCCTCTCTTGATATTGAAGGTGTCTTAAACAACGTTCGTACCGAAGCTATTCAGGAATCAATTGTTGGCCTCGGGGTAGAGGAGTGTCATATCACCTGGATAGTATCCATGCTTGAGTGCAGAACCATTGACGCTAGTATAGGTGGCAGTCAGGTGCTAAAACCTGTTAGCAGGGGTACACCTCAGTTTGATGTACTATCGCCTTTGCTGTAGCTGGCTGTTACAAACACAATCCTTACTCAGCTCAATAAAAACGGGGTAAATGTGAAGATGTGGTTTTACTTGTATCAGGTCTGCTTCCTGACGTGATTAGCAACATCATGGAAAGCGCTCTGGCTAAGTTGTGCTCTTGGGCCAGTAGGTGTGGCCTTGAAATTAGCTCAGCCAAAACTGAACTGATATTTTCACCAGAAAGCAGGAGTCTACTCAAAAGACCTAGAAATCTCTCAATATTTTCATTTACCTGATTCAGCTAGCGCTTTCCAGGCTGAAGTTTTTGCCATTCTTGTAGCCTGCAGATTAGTGGGCTGTATTAATTTAGAAAAGAAGATAGCAATTCTTTCCGATAGCCAAGCCGCAATCAAACCTTTGAGTTCGGCTCTTTTAAATTCGAAGCTAGTAGAACAATGCAAAAAAGAACTTGTCAGGCTAGGACACCGATTTGACATTACTCTCATATGGGTACCAGGTCACAGAAACATTGAGGACAATGAAAGAGCTGATGAACTAGCAAGGCGTGGTTCCTCTCTTAATGGTACCACACCGGAACGTGTTTTTACTCCTCTCAGTTTAGTTAAGAAAAGGATTTTCTCACATTTTCTATCTGCAGCCGGAAACCACTGGAAGTCCTTACATACCTGTAAGACAGCCAGATTAATCTGGCCCTCTTACAATAATTTGAGAACAACCTACTTTCTGTCTAGAAGCTGGTCTGACATCGCACGAATCACAGCGACCTGCACTGGACACTGGGCAATCAGCAAGCACGCTGAAAGATTAGGTATTCCATTCAATTCTTCCTGCCGCAGTTGCTTGAACGCAAGCGAGATTGAATCACTCGAACAATTTCTTAGTAGCTGTCCAGCTTTAGCAAGAATCAGGCTAAGATGTCTTGGCAAACCTTTCTTCAATGACCTCACCGAATTTGCTGAAGTTTAAATGGGATCTTTTCTCTACTACCTTAAGAAAGCTCACTGGATATGCTATATTAACATCCATCAATTTGCAGGGTCACGTAATGTGGTATTAAAACGGCACAATCAGTGCTACCTAAGAGTTCAATCTTGTTTGTTAAGCCACCACTCTTACCTAACCTAACCTAGCACTCTTATTGTCTTCAAATGGTTTTTCTACACGTGAAATATTTTCAGAGCAGGACTTGCTTAAACTTTCACTCTTCTTTATAAATATATAACGTTTGAAAAAGCAATAGAAACCAATATTATTTTAGGACACATTCTTAAAGACATCATGCGATAAAGATTAAAAATATTAACCTAAGGAGTAAAATCATAGCAATTTCAAAATAAATTTTCCCCACTTTAAGTCCAAATTTGAAAAAAAACGAGGCAAAATATTAATAGGCCTATGTTGTTTGTGTCGAAGTTAGATTTATTGAAAGTTGGCCCTCAGGCCTTACAGCTTTAATGCTTGACAATCTGTGACCATATCTTTCTTTAGCTGTATCTAGGGTTTTTAATAGTCGCTGTCTTTTTACAGCATGTAATGTATTCTTCGCAAAAAACCTAATGAAATTTAAGTATTTTTTGACCAATCTTCTTTTTTATGATTCTCTCGTACAGAGAACCCTACTTACGATAGATATTTTAGTACAACGATACGATACCGACTTTACGACAAGTTCCATAAACCATAACCCAAATCAACCAACTAATTTTCTCAGTGTGTTGATGATTTTTTTCATCGAATCTCCTTTTGAAATATTTGAAAATATTATTTGTAAATATGTCGCTCAACGCTCGTAACGCGTATTTGTCTGAATATGTTTTATGGAAATTACATTTCAATTGAAAAGGGACGATTGAGGCGTGAAATATGACAATTTGGGGACTAACATTGGATGAGCACATGTACGAATGTCCTTGTATATACCCAATGTCTGTTGTGTACGTGTCCAAATGTGTTTGGCTTCTTACTTAAGGATATTTAGATAAAATTGTTTTATCTTTTATGATATTTATAGCAAGAGAAGAAAGAACAAATCCAAATAAAAAGTGCTACAACAACTTCAAATCAGACAGAAATTTTAACTTTTGATTCGATTATGTTGGGAGTGTCGCACTTTTGGTATAGCATTTCAAGTGATTGCCACTCCAATTTAACCCTTCTTTTATCAACTTTGTTTGCAGAAACTAAACTAAAATTGTTTTATTATAATTAAATAATAGTGGCCCAAACGTGTCTGACACGCGTATTAGCCCGTTTGTGCCTTATGCTGTTATGTGCACTCATGTGAAACTTTGAGTTTTTACTTACCAACGCTTGCGTCTTCTAAAACATAGTACACTTCTCGTAAGGTTTGTTGACCATGTTTTGTTTACACTGAAGTTGAGTTGTTAAACCTTGAATTTATAATTAAAGTTTTGTTGTTCTACCGCTCCTCACTTTGAATTGCATTATAAATACAAGTAACTTACATGGTTTGTGTAAGTATTTGCGACGAATAGTACCTATATAAATCGCATGGTCAAAGGATCGTTTATATTTTATTTAGCAGAAATTCCATTCTAATTGACTGAAAGCTTGGAATAGTTTACTTCATGGCATTCCAATCGAAAGTATATAGTATATATATATATAGCGGTATATATAAAATTTTACTTTAGAGGAGTGTAATATTAAACAATATGCATAAATTTTTCAAATTGCTTAGTATAACAAAAAAACCCGTTCGAAATGGGATTCAGCGACCTCAAAAACATGTAGTAAATATGATCTGAGCTCTAGATCAGAGAACGAAACCTATTTATGGGCTGCGTATTCTTCAAAATAAAACGCAAAAATTAAAAAAAACGAAACGCTTTTTTTTACAACGGCACACATTTCATCAATCATTTTATTTTAGGAGCTAGCTGCCCACACGTGAAAGTCATAGGAAACAAAAACTAGTAAAGGTGTTATCTTTGGCCAGGCCGAAACTCACATACCATACACTGCAATGAAAGTACTTTCTAAATAAATTTTAAAAATGCATTGAAAATTAATTACCTAAAATTATCATGAAAATCGTGTGTGCCAGTTGTGTGTTATACGAAATCAAATTTTTCAATCGCTGAAAAATGCCACGTCCATTTTTCCAATTTCGCCCACTATAAGCACAATTCAAGTTATTTATGATCTGTATTCTTGTACTTAATTTTATCACAATATCTTGTGTTTCTAACGATGGCGTTATTAAAGTTAAAATTTAGGGCTGTTTCACGCCCATTTAAGATCCTTTGCGAATTTGAAACCTAGCCCAATCTTAGTTTTGTTCACCGAATCAACTTTTTTCAAATTGTGCAGGGGTATATTAACATAGAGTATAGGCGGTGGGCGTGGCTGTGAATCGATTTTGCCCAATTTTTACATGCTAACAGCTTGTAAGAAGGTGTGACCTATGTGCGAAGTTTCATTGAATTAGCAGACAGGCAGGCGGAAATAGCTATATCGACTCAGGTGGTGACGCTGATCAATAATATATACTTTTCTATACCTGCCACGCCCCCTTCTATGCGTTACAAACGAAATGACAAAGAGAATAGAGGGTATAATGTGTGTAGGGTTTGTTTATTATTGCGTTTGAATGTGACGTCAATATCGCCACATTTACATACCAATTCCCGTAAATGTAAAAGTGTCTGGCCACACCAAGTTCAACTGTCTGAAATATAAAAAATATATATCTAAATAATTATCCTAGTGCATATTTTTCGTCCAAAACAATTTTAGACAAAAAGACGGATTTTGAAGTCGCAAGCTCAATTGGAAATATATTTAAAATACATTTGAAATCAAAAAAGGTCTGGCGGAAACTTTCTCGCCGACGGAGGGTTAAACGTTTTATATGAATCAGTGTCTACAAACATGATTTCTTACTCCTTATGGTCTTGAATCATGTATAAATGAACCGGTTTCGGAACCAACCGAAATCAGCATTCGCCATTTTTTTAATAGTTAAACTGAAGAAGCACGGTCTATAATCAGTAGTTATCTGACCATTGCCGAGCTTATTTAAGTTTTGAAGATATTGAATAAAGAAAAATGTTGATGCACTGGAAACAGTGATAAACTTAGAGTATTTCAATAACTTCTATCGTATTAAAACTTTGAAGTGATAAAAAGTTTTACTCGGTCTTATCAGTACCGCAACAGGCACACTGATCTGTATCATATCGGGTTTGCCTGATGCGTTTAGTCTGGATGCATACGTTACTAAACCTATCCGGGCCTGCTACGATAGCATAAGTCCGGACCGGATCTCTAATGGGGTCAGCCGTATGCGATCCAGATGAAAGTTCCTACTCGGGTTGTTTAGAGACTAATGTTTCATATTAACTAATGCACTGCATAAATTTATGAATGATTTATGTTAATATGAGCTTATTAATATTAAAGGGAATAAAGGAAAATAATGGCAATTGGTAAATATTGTAATCATCATTTTAAATAAAACTACATGAAAGATTAAAAAGCTTGCGAGATGCCTTAATTTAAAATTATACTTTGAAGAGATTAAATATACTTTGCTTAAAAATTTTTATTTCTAATGATTTTAATTTTTTTAAGTAACTTGGACATTAAAATCAAATTGTTTTGATTTTAAACGAAAATATTTCTCATTCGGTTGAAAATTGCTTTGAAAATTTAATTTATTTTTGTGTATTTTCACGTTGTGAATATCAAAAACTTAAAAATGGAAATGGCGCCGATTATGTAGGACAAATTATTCTTTGAATTCACCTTTAACTAGAGCTTTTATTGAATTCAATAACCTTAGTGTGACTTATCCTATTGATTTTTCAATGTCAAGAAATATTTTTAAAAGATATTTAATTGATCTATATTCATAATATTATATAGTTTCCTATGTTATTGTTTTATGGAAATCTATCGTTAAGTTTCTGTTAAGTATCTGTAGTCTGTAAGAACTTGTTTTCATAGACTGAAATTTTTGTAATAAACGAAATAAACGAAACGTCCTTAGCTTGCTGCGCCAACTCAGCTTTGGCCTTCATCCGTATTTCATTAATTTTTATTCGTTTTGTGTAATTTTTAACAGGAGTTGATGACGATCGAAGCGCACTTTCAGATGTGAGCAAGAATTGCAGCAAGTCTTTTTCCAAGCCTTCAGTGACTGTTGTCTGAAACTCTTCTACGAAGCTGCCTATGCTGATTTCAGAAAACTGCACCTTCTCAAAACTCCCGGTGTTACTAAAACTCGATAAAAATATTGATGTTATTGCTGATGCCATTAGAAAAAAAAATTTTTGTAATTTTATAATATCAGAATTAATATCTTTTTAATAGAAGAGCTGGTTCATCCATTTCTACTATCGCAATTTTTAGCCTATTTATAAACTTTGTCCTCCACGGGTCCCTCATATTTTTGACTGGAAAATTACATTTTTCGGAAATTTCTTCATACTCTTAACATGCGTTTTTGTAATTTTTATTTCTGTTTTCATATAAAATTGAACTTTTCTGAACAAATTCAATGAGCTGCTCCTCTATGTTTGCTTCGTTTGAACTTTTTTTTGTTTTACTTTTCAAAATTCTATTGAGAAAGAAAACAAAATCAGTTTTCCTAGATACACTAGTGATCGCTGTTCTAAAAGTCGTTTCTCGCTATGGTTAAAAAATTCTTTCTCATTTCCACCATTTTCCAAAAAAAAAAACACATTGCAAATCCATAATTTTTAATGTTTTGAAGAGTGGAATTTCCGCTTTCATTTTTATAGGATATCTTCAATTAATAGAAATTCACCTGACCATAATCGCTGTTGATGCCATATGAGCGATTTCTGTTTAATTTTGTTCGGGAAGGATATATGATTAATAGGCAAATACTCCTTCCTAAAATTTATCTAGGATAAGACATAGATTTTTTTTTTCGGCAATAGATTTTTAGTGCCGTGGAAACACAGCACATATTGCATTTTGATTACAGAAGTCTCCATTAAAATTTGCAAACCCACCACAGCTTATGAATAATAAAAATAAAGATGCCGCACCTTTTGCTGTAAAAAATTATTTTAATAACTGTGCAAATAAAATAGCATTCCCAAAGTCTCAGCTGTTAATGGCGCTTAATTAATAGTTTCCACTCTTAAATTGCTTTGACAAATAATCAGAGCTTAACTAACAATAGAGTTTTTAAATACCAGAAACAAAGACCATCCCTGTCCCGTGTGTGCTACATCATACGTGAAACCGCAAAAGACTGCCCGCTGCTGATGACATTCGGATGACATAATATGCTAATATAACGGTAAGTAATGCGGTAAGGAAATGAAGCGGAATCCGAAGTCAGTACTATTTACAACTACTTTTTAGCTTGATTTCTTCAGGGAATTTTAGCATTTCAGCGCAGAAAAAAATGATTAACCTGAATGTTACACCTAATTTTATAATTTACTTAATTACTTTCATGTGTAACTAAAGTTGCTAACTATAGCATATATGTAAGTATGTATTTAGGTAGAGGGCGGTTGCAACGCTCATGTTGACAGTTGGAATTATCATATGTCAACCTGTGGTTCTTTAATACAGCATTTATTGTTCTGTTCCATATGCGATTATTTTTCTTCTACGTCTTCTTGCATTTTTTACAACTCTGGGCGTTAAGGGAATTTTTCCGCATTGTAATTAAAATAATTGCCCATTCTGTTTTAAATGCAAAACTTTTTACTAGAGTGTTGCTAAAAAATTTAGGCTTTCGAGTAAGTTTTTTTTAAAAAAAACAGAACTATAGCTAAAGATTTATGTATGAAGTTGTGTTTACAGCGGCTTACCGGGCGCATTGAGCGCCCGGGCCTTAGAGATAATTTTCAGCCCCCTACCGAAAGGAAATATGGTGTTTTTTGAAACTTCCAAAAAAAGGTCCTCGCTTTTAACATATCGGAAACCCTAAGAAAATATGACATATTTAACATTAAATTGCAAAATCTTCACGTACACATTGCAATTTACTATCTCTAACTATTTGAATTATTTTCATTTCCTTAAAAAAAAAACAAAGTCCACAACGGTTACAAAATTTTGTATCATGCTACAAACAAAATTTTAATTTCATATTAACAGGACCATTTTCTATCGTCGAGATAAGGATCACGTTAACATTAAAAGGGCATTTACAGAGGTGTTGGGTAGATCCTACTTTTTCCTCATTTCTACAGTAGTCTCAATGGAATAAGACAGACTAATAAGAATGACTAGACACCTAGCAGAACCAGATGTCGTGCTCGCAATATGGTACATATATAAATATATGTAAGCATAAATCTCCACCCTAAATACGCTGTATTGGATTGGTAGTTTGAAAGACTAAGCACATGTTAGCGCGCTCGAGAAGTTCCCATATTCCTTACCGCCATCTGCCGCACAGCGGATGGGTTTGAATGAAACGGCGATGGTCAAAAAAAGCGTCTCATGGACACGCCAACCTCTGGTACAAAGGTTGAATGTGGTTGAAACAATTTGCTTAAAATGAGTATCAATTTCCATTAATTTATGAATGATTATTTCAAAATATCTAAAAATTTTGCGTTATCTTTTATAGTTTTGAAGTTATTGAAGAAAAACCAAAAACGGTGGCTGTAAATAGCAGTGATGGCATCTGAGTTTTGTGAAAATGTACTGAATCGAGACCTGAAATTAACTTTTTAGAGGCCTAGTTGTTTAGAGGCCTAATGTACTTTTTTTTTTGTCTTAAACACCAAATTTTACAAAAATGTAGGAAATTTTTTTAAAAATTTGAAAAAAATTTTTTTCCTCAAAAACCTGAACAAAATCTACACTTTGGGATTGTTTCATTTCTTAAAAACAAATCCTGTTATTAAAGGAAATTATTATAAATCTACAGATTGCAATTTTTTTCATTTACTAAAAAAAAGGTAATTATTATAAATTGTCCAAATGTATTGAAAATGTACCGAAAACGTGCTGAAAGTTCGACACATATACTAAAAAAGCAGCAAGTGTACCAAATATATTAAAATTTTGTGGAATGTACTGACGTTGGTTTTTCAGGACGCAAATGTACCGAAAATGCCATCACTGATAAATAGTAATAACCTTTTCTAAGCATTATCTGACGATTATCTTAAAATAGTTTTAAGCCCCTAGCATTTTCATTTTCTTTGTATTCATCACTGTATGTCGCCGCTTATGGTGATGACAGCAATCCATTTCTCCCAGATGGTAATATGAACTTTATACGGCTGATCAAACTCTGTTTCTGGCATCTACCATATATGTAGTCATAGTCAAAATTGGAAATCCTAAGGTCTACTTGGTGCAGTATTGAGGCCAGTGATGGCATATTTGATTTACACAAAAGTCGTCAATTACAATAAAAACGTATATTTAGTTAATATATTAGGAATATTAGTCAATATAAACAAATTTTACAAGAAAGTTCTCGTCAAAAAAATGTATTGGAAATGTTTCGAAATTTCTACAATGCAAATTTTGTGCTTTTCAAATCCCGTAAGTACCTACTGAAAATGAATTGCACTGAAAATACCACCACCGATTTTGGCATTCCCCACCGAGTGTGGCTTAACATCAAACTGCGCATTTCTAACCTTGAAACTAGAATTTTTTGCAACACTCTAATATGTATCTGCATTCAAAACTTTGCTCTATTTTTCGATGCCATTTGCATTGTGGCCTTTTTTGTGCTTAGCTAAATTGTTGCATTTTTGTGCTTTCCCGCATGCAAGGTTATTATCATGTCACATGTGAACTAAAGCGTAAGTGATGCGTTTAGTAAGTGCCCCTTCCTTGAAGGCAGGCTAATTGAAACGACCTACTCAGGTTTTGAATTGAAGGGTTGAGTATACGATTGTTCCTTTTTGTTGTGCGTTGAATTGTTGTTGTTTGCTTGAAATTGAAACTTCCCTTTTCCGGCAATCGCGGCTGATCGAACATTATCCCATAATTACAGTGGAGTTTTTTCCTTCCTGTTTCTATCGTATTTCTTCGTTTAGCCACGTGCCAACGTTGTTCTGGTTTTTATTTACCCAGTTTTGTGTAACAATTTAACCGCAGAATTTATTCATGATTTTTTTTTCTCAAAAATCTTTTTGAAGTTTCATTGCCGTATATTAAGCTGAAGTAGAAACAGTAGCTGATTGTACTGTCGTAAACCCTTTTCCCAGTTGGAGTCTGTATGAAAATTACTATGCTTCCATATGTTGTGATGTAATTTTGGGATTATCAGATTTACATTTAGTTATACAATAACAATTGATTCTTAATTGTTAAGAGGCTGTGTACAACTTCTGTTTGGCGTATTTAGGACAAGGTTCGATTATGCTTTAATGAATAATAGAACATTCAGTATCGATTTTTGTATACCGGTCATTCCCTAGCTTAAAAGCTTATGACCCAAATTAAAGTTGTCGGGATCTCATCGATTTGACTATTTTGCCTAATTCATAATAATTTGTGTATTAATATTTTGAACATTTTCTTAACGGTTTACTAAAGGTTATAAGATTTCTCCAGCATATAAGTAATTACAACAGAGATGCCGATCACGAATGTAATTTATTGAAAGAAGAGTGGGCGGAATCGGAGAAGTGGGCATATTTAGACTTTTTAATTTTTTTCGAATTTATTAAGCATTTTCCATATTGCTATGAATTTTACAACATAAATTTTTCCAATACATATAAATATGTTTGCCTTTTTTAACCTCTTTCAATTTTTTCAACATTTTCCATATTTATTCGACTTTTTCATTCTGTTTCAACTGTTATATTATTTTCCAACAACTTTCAATCTTTCTTACATTTAAAATTTTTTTCTACCTATTCAACCTCTTCAACGTCTTTTTAAAAATTTATTTAGAAAGTACTTTCAATGCAGTGTAGGGTATGTGAGTTTCGGCCTGGCCGAAGAGAACACCTTTACTAGCTATACTTTATTCGTATTATAATTATTTTTTTGTTTTTCTTCTCTGTAAATCATTAATTGTCAACACGCTGATTCTGCTAATTATTAAAATTCTATATCTTGAAGCATTATATTGAATATTAAATGAAATGATTGGTATCTCAATAACCTGGCATATTGTTTCCCTCTTTTGTATAAGCGAATTTTTTTGTTGATGCTCACTTGCATTCCTGTTCAGTGGGAATTTGAACACTTTTTACAACTTTTGCATTTGTGCTAGTGATCTAACCATTATTTTTCTTTTTTTGGAATTTGTGGGCTTACAAGAACATTCATCTTTTCACTCCAAAACACACGGAGTTTTTGTTGGCTAACACTCCGTCTATAGCGATAATATATTCTAAATATATGGGTGGTGCTTATCAAATTCTATTCTTTTTTTGCCAATCCGCCATTAGTCGGTGCAAATAAATGACGTAGATAGCGATATACTTACGCACGAGTAAATAACTTGTGACCGATAAACTCATGCCTTATACTCATATTTTTGTTTGATTTACCTTTTATCGCTATTTATGAGCAGATATCAAAATCGCTTCTTCTTTGATTTAGCAACCCAACTGAATGACCAAAGTTCAAAGTCTTGGCACAAACTAAAAAACAAAACAGAAGTTGGAATGAAACGCACATTCAATTGGAACTGTTGAATCATAAAACGAAATACTACAAAAATAAATTGAACTACATAAAAACTGAAAGGGGTTAAAATCAACCGACTTTATTTCAAAGTTAAATTATGGCAATTTTTAATTTTTAATTGAGCCGACGTACCGCCTTTTATGTCAAAACGCTGCTGCGGATTTTATTTCACCAGCAAAGAAAAAAACTAAACAGCCATAAAAGTTTTTTAAAAACAATTCAATTCATTTCGATTGTACAAATATAAAACATTAAAATATAATTAATAAGTAATTATGTCATATAGTCGTACGATAAAATGGGGAGTAAAGACGCACAAAAAGGCAGCATCAACACTTGATAAATCAAATGAGATGCGAACGAGTACTGGGCTTTAGTCTTAAATTAAACTTTTAAAGCCGTATTATACTGACGTTAACAGTGGGGCAATTGATGGTATCTCGCTGGGATCTTATATTGATACGGGTACTTAAAAAGTGTTTCGATATATCTGCATATATATGATTCATCAGAATGGGTGTGTGTGTTAAGAACTTGCAATGCCCAGTATTGGGCATGGCTCCGATTTGTATAGTTCTATATATGCAGTATAAAGCATAAATAAAAATCTCTGTTTTTTTAAGGACTTCGCATTAGCTAATAGTATTATAAGTTATTTGAGAAATTTCATAGACCTAATGGTATCTTCCCATTAGACTCATTTGTTGTTTTTTTGCGTGGTTACGCAGAAAGGTCCTTGCATCTTCTACCCATGCATCTGAACAATTGGATTTGACTAGGCGGGTGTGTCCCACCAGGAGAACTGTATAATTGCCGCCACTTAACTAGTACACATCTTGTAAGCAGGAGCTGTCTAGATGTAAATCAGAAAGCGCTCGAAAACGGGGAAGAAGTGCAGTGTTATCTTATTCGTTTCTTATCAAAAGTGATCCAAAATACGTAACGTACGGCAAATCTCCGGAGTAGAGTGTTGGCTGAATTCGCCTTGTAGATACAAAGACTTAGGTGAATGTCACGACAAAACCTCTATTCGGTCTGGAAATATTGAGAGTACTATCATCGCGATACTAAGTGCCATGGACCGACAATTCACTGTTTTCAAATAATTACCACCAGAAATTTTACAAGAAAAATAAAACAGATTGACATAAGAAAATTGGAGAATGGATCCGAAGTCAAAAAGATTCAGTAATTTGAAAGAATCAATAACTCATCAGACTTACAAAAAATTGTCTTGATAACAACGCATAAATCTCCCTCTAGTTTGATACAAGAATTCATCAGCTTCTCGACCTTCAATCAAGGTGGTGTCCGAAAACGCAGACCTTCCACAAGTTTGAATCTTCATAAGGGTTCCAATCTGAACAACTATCGTCAAAATCGGTTTGGTTTCATCTTTTATAACGTAAAATTCTCTACTGGCTCTATTATACTTACAGTTGGCATTTAAAGATCATATAGTATGTATATTCTATATTTAAAGGTGGAGGCCACAACTGATGATTCCGTCATTAATTTTTTGAAATTGGATTTGCTCCTAATTTGGAAATGTTGTTGGTATTCCTAATCAAAACGGATAAAGTAGATAACATAGAAAGTTCGGCTAAGTCTGGCGAAGTTGCTGTAGCATCAGCAAACATGTGGGTTATTTACATCGAAATTAAACAAATCGCGAGACTTTAATTGCGACGAATGTTGACAACCAACATAAAATATGGAGTACCATTTCGAAAAAGTACTGAAGTGACAAAAGCAAGGTATGTACATTGAAAAGAATAGTTGCTTACATTTTTATGCTTCTGAAATCGGAAAGGTTTGAACTTAGAGCTAGCATTCTTGTACGAATCAAATCAACGTCTTGGGAGTTCATATCGAGCAAGTGGGTGAAATACGATCTTTACTCTAAATGTGGATTACGGAAATTTCTTTGGCCGAGTTACAGAATACTGGTGAGCCAGCGAAAAGTACGTATGTATATTATTCGAAGCATCAACATAGCATTCTAATGTTAAGTTATACAGAACGGTTAGATATCCGAATCTTTCAACACAATTTCCGACGTCTGACAAGGATGTTTGCTTTTACCATTGATATTACTCGTAGTAATGGGCGCAGTTTTCAGAAAAGTTAGGAATAATAAGAACAGAAGCATTACCTGAAACCTATTTTTATCTTCCAACTACGGTGATAATAAATGCGAACTTCCTTCGCCGCAACCAAAGAAAGTCCATTGAACAATGACTGGGAAATGCCCCTCACTACAGATAATGATAATCATAGCCGAATTCAGTTTTTTTCGAAATCAGCCACATTACAATCAGTTGTACTCGAACTGAGTCTTTTTCGAACTCTGTTTCATCAGAAGTCGATCATATTAAAAGTTTTTGGCAGTTTTCAGTCGCGCAACCAATACCAGTAAGTTTCAGATGACGGTCGAAAGTGTTTAGTATTATTAAATGCCATCATTGCCATAAGTATCAAAGTGCTCGACACGATAGTTTTCCGCGCTATCAGTAACAATATTGAACCAGTAGAAATTGTAATTTTTAGACTCAAGAAAATAAGCGTGTTTTCATACCTTTCGCATTTTTGTCAATATCAACCACACTCCACCACGAGTTAAATCAATAAAAATTTCATTGATTTTATAAAAAGTTAAGAGCATAGAAAATAAACCTTCCAAAAAAAAATTTAACAAATAATTGTCCGATTCGCCTCTATGAACTCTCAGTTTTGTTGTCGGCATTCAGCAAAAGACACAGATCGCACCGACAGATCCGACGCGCCCATCCGCCTCCGCACGCTGATCGCAATGTCATTAACCACTGGCGATCATTTTAAATTAGGAAGATTTCTTTAATTAAAAATCTTCCATTTCGCTTAATAACGATTAATTGGAAAATATACTCACATCGGCCTCATACGGTAGGGCAGTAGCCGCACTATCATGTGTACTCTCAGTTTTAGTCTCGGCGGCCTCGTGATCACTTTGACAAAACCGTAAATTCATCATCATCCTTTCAACAAAAAACAATTGCTACACACAAATATTTAATTGTTATTGTTGCCCATTAATGAATGATTTTTCAAAAAGAAATTCAATGAAAACAGAAAAGCCCAAAGTAACGGCGTACCCACGATCACAGCCAACAGATGGCACCCAGTCACGCAACTTTCTGTCTGTACTTTTCTTGTTTGCGTTGCTATCATGCAACATTTTACTCCCTTAATTAACAGATTTTTAAGCGGAACTTATGGTCGTTCATTAATTGGTAAAATCAAACTAACGGAATGGATCAGAATTTGGCGTCAATGTCAGAATTGCCCGCAAGTTTTGTAATCTTGCATGTCTTTTGATTTGAGAACTATGACGATAATGTGATTTGAAGAAAAATGTTTCATATGATCTTCCATGAAGATCATATGAAACATTCGCATTTTTTTATGGAACTGCAATTCTTTTGTGAGTTTAAAGTTTCTTTCTCCTTTTTGCTACTTTTTGGAGCAATAAATTGGCTTTCATAAGATTTTGAACAAAATATAGAGACATAAGCAAGGGAATCAAATAAGGACCACACATCTTTCTTTATTGAATAAATCTCAGAGTTTCTGAAATGAAGCACTCGTATTTTTGTATTACATTTGTATTTGAATAAGCTCAAAAATAAATCCATATATATATAACGGGTGATTTTTTAAGCGTTTGATTTTTGAAAATTTAAAAAAGAACAGAAAAATTGCAATAGTGAAAAAAGTTTTTATTTGGAGTGAGACATCAATTTCTTATATTTATTTTATAAGGATTATTTCATGTAAATGTTGCCCGCGGCTACGCTTGAGGTGGTTCAACCGTAAGCTTCAATTTTTGCATACTTTTTCTAGCATTTCGGCCGGTATCTAACCAATGGCATCTGTAATGTTGTCTTTCAGGGCTACAATTATGGAAAGCTTGTCCCTGTACACGAGAGACTTTACGTAGCCCTACAAAAAATAGTTTAGTGGGATCAAATCGCATGATCTTGCCAGCTAATGCACTGCTCCAAAACGTGAGAATAATCGCTCACCAAACTCGCCTCTCAATAGGTCCGTGGTATCGCGTGTCGTGTGGCACTGTCTTGTTGAACTCACATATCAACCAAGTCCACTTCTTCTATTTTGGGCAATAAATGTCGGTTATCATCGCTCTGTATCGTTGCGATTTTCAGTATTTTTGAAAAAGTAAGGTCTAATGATGCCGCCGGCCCACAAACCGCACCAAACAGTATATATTTTAGGGTGCATTGGCAGTTCTTGAACTGCCTCTGGCTGCTCGTCAGACCAAAGTCGGGAATTCTGTTTGTCAAAAATGAGCTTCGCCGTTGAAGAAAATTTTTCGATAAAAAAACACATTTCTCATAGAGCACGAATTTTGATAATAAAACTCAATGATTTGCAAGCGATGTTCATTTGTTTGTCTATTCATAGCAAAATGGCAAACCTTACTGAGTGTTTTTGGCGGTGATACATGTTATGAATCATGCGTAAGGTTTCAAAAACTTACACAAATAAATAGCAAAAAAGTCACCAATTATATTAAAAAGAAATATTTTGAGATAAAACAGGAAATATAGTGAAGTATAATATGAACAAGGTAGAAAAGTTTAGTGAACGATCTGGAGGGAAAAATAAAAAAAGTAGTTGATACACAATTTCCAACTATTCGTCAACAATTGCTTTCACTGTTTTCAGAAAATTTGGTGGCCCAGGGCCATTGGACCACTACTGATCGTGTACGTTGGAAGAATTTTATGGAGGCCGTATTCTTCGTGAGGGGGTTATAGGCACATATGAGATAATTAATTCTAGCCAACATGTTTATTTATTATTGCGCCAAAATATGATCACACATCCTAATACAGAATAAAACCAGAAAATCACTGGAAACGAACTGAAAAAAGCTTTGAGAGAATGCGAAGGGAATGAATTTTGAATTACGGGAAATCTCTTGCATCCAATATAAAATTATTGTGCGATCCATATGACCGCGTAGTCTATATTACTCTTATTTACTCTACCCTTTTATCATTCAGCGTTGAAAAAAGTATACGAAAGGATAAAAAGAGCTTAAGAAATAAATATCTAAGAACTGCCTGTCTTAAGAAATATAAACCCTTATTCTCAGCGGTGAAGGGAAGGAGGACATGTGTGCCTTATTTTTCTATAGTATACGCCCCTTACACTAAAAAGTTTCCACGGCTAAACTAATTGACCTATTTTGATAAAATTTGGTATGGAGATAGATTGAACCCTAAAGGGTGTGGCACCGCCCTTTATGGAAAAAACGCTTTCTCGGTTGAGCCGATTCTTTGATTGTGATGAAATTTGGTATTGAGATAAATTGATCATTGAGTAAAATTTTTTTAAGTGGGCGGTGCCACGCCTTTTACAGGAATATACGTCGTTACTCGTTAACTAGCGAACCGGTTTTGATGAAATTTGGTTAGGATGTAGATTGAAGCCTAAAATAGATTTCTAAAAACTCTAACAGGAAAAAGCGTTTTCACTACTAAACTAATGAACCTATTTTGATGGAATTTGGTGCAGAAATTGATTGAATGCTATAAAAAGGTTTTTGTTTTTAAATGGACGTTGCCACGCCTCCAGTAGGAAAATATGTTTTTACAGCTAAACTTATGAACTGATTTTGATGAAATTTGTATGAAGATGGATTGAATCCTGAGGAAAGGTGGAGAGGTTGTGAAGAGAAGCAGTGCAGAACTTAATTTTTTTCCCCAATAGTGAGCGGTGCCACGACTTCAACAGGAAAATACGTTTTCACGACTAAACTTATGAACCGGTTTCGATGAAATTTGAACAGATTTAGATTGAGCTCCAAAAAAGGGTATTAAAAGTTCTCTGTTCTTTAAGTGGGCGTGGAACCACCCTTAGTTGGAAAAATACTGATTCGGTTGCTCCGTAACACCGATTTTGATGAAAATTGGTATGGAGATAGATTGAATCCTGAGTAAAGATATTTGTGTTGAGTGGACGCCCCTAACAGAAAAGAACATTTTCACTACTAAGTTATTGGACCGAATTTGATGAAATTTAGTACAGAAATAGGTTGAACCCTAGAAAAAGGAATTTCTTTAAAAGTGTACGGTGCCACTACCCCTAGGAAAATTGTTTTCTCTGCTAAGCTGATGGACAGATTTTCATGAAATGTGCTATGGAGATAGAGACCATGCCCCAACAGGAAAATATGTGTTCTTAGCGAAGCTTATCGACTGATTTTGCTTAAAACTGACATGAAGATATGTATATAGAGCTCTGAAGAAGAGATAGGGATAGGGCAACATGATACCATAATTTTTTTAGGAACCATTGGCAAAAAGTAGCTCTTTCTTGTATCAGTATTTTGATATTAAATACCCAAAACTTGGTTGAGTTTCAACCACTGGGCGAACTCTAATGTCAACTATTTCAAATTTCTCTTTACTGAGCTTTTCACACAACTCTACCGCCGTCCTTAGTTAACTGTAATCTTTAACAAAAACTTGAGTGAGTTACTGGATTGGCAAAACGAAACGATTGTAAATTTAAATGAAATCGGTAATGCTTGGAATTGGAATAACAAAGTGTTATAATATCCCTCTTCATTGTGGTTTCGTTTTTTATTTACATATTATGCATATTAATATTGGGTTGAAGCAAATAGTTTATGCTGTATTGAAATATTAACGTAGATCGAAAGAAGTTGTTTTGTCAAATATCCAAAAGTATGATATATGGATTAATGTATCTTCATATAATCAATATAATAATTAAAGGTTGCAATCATTTTCCTGGTGCTTTATCTCTACACTGGGTATGGATACAGATGTTAAGTACAAGAGCAAATAAACTTTGAAATAGAAATTTCAATAAAAGTACGAGTACGAAATAAACTGCAAAGAAGAAAACAAAAGAGATCCTTAGTCTATACATCATGGGTATAGCTACGAAAGTACCTCCCCACTTCACACCGTGGACCCCACAGAAGAATAAGTCGGTCATACATTATAGCAATACTAATCACTATATCTGCGAAGGGTCTCTCAGGATAAAGTTCTGGTTTCACGAATGACTGCTTTGAGTATGGTAAAAAATAATACGGATATTTCAACTATGTGCTGTTAACATCATAACATATAAAACTTATTTTCGTTAAGATTTTTTTACGGCAATTGCTGTTGAAATCTTTTTGCGTAATTTATATCAGTGATATCATTTTCGGTATAATGGACGAATTTTCAGTACATATTCTGTGCATTTGAAATATTTGTAATTTTGCCACGCTTATATTCTTTACCAAATTTCAAATAGATTATCGTAAACTTTTTGATTTTTTTTCGCTAATAGAGGAGTTCGACTGGCTCAAATGCAATTTATTTGTAGTGACTCTTTCTTAAACGTATGACTTCATGAAATGCAGCAACAACATTAAATTTAAATCAATTCTTGAAACTATAAAGGGTGAACTTCATGAAATTTATATCTAACTGTATATATACTTAAGTATACATAATATACCGACAATTTTATGAATCAACCTATATATATCAAGCAACACTTATAGTTCGAGTGGTACACAACGCCATATTGAAACTAGCTCCTCTACGCATTTAGTTATTTTACCATCGTCTGAACAGAACGCCGCCAATCTGTCACTCAGTTGATGTCACAGAAATGCAGAATCCGAAATCAAAATCCTTGAAAAAAATTCATTACCTTTCTCTAAATCAAAGTTAAAACTTGGTACTCCAAGGGTCTTTTGATCGCCAAACACAAGTCCTTTGAAAGTTTTTTATAAAACTCATACCATACTCATTCCAAATTAGGTTATACTCATATATTTTGGATCGCTAAATCTGAGTTCAGTACTCATATTATCCTACCAAGTCAACCCTTTGTTTTAATTTTCGTTTCCTTATATGTATTAACTTTAGAATTCTTACGGCATATTAACTTCATAGCATCATGGCTCAATCCCGCTTATTAGTTTTTTGTGTATAAGTATTGTGCTAGCAGCTCAAACTTACGACCAAAAAGTTAAATCTCTAGAAGCTTACCTGTAAAATTAAGAGAAATATAGCAAGCAACATTAAAAAAACATTTATAAATTAGGTAAACATAAAAAAGAGGATACATTTTGCCAAAACCCCATGAAAATAAGGATTTCGAATATTGGAAATATGTTTATTTTTCGGGTGAGAGTAAAAGTGCACTTGGAAACGCGCTTAAGGAAGGGTGGACTTAAATAGATCATTCAGCCAGAAACAATGACTAGAGGCCTAAAAGCTGTAAAAAGAAAAGGCCACAAAAATATTAACTGGACTTTTTCATATGATATTAAGTATTTACAACTAACTTTAAGCAACGATGACCGAGTTCTTTTATGACCTGATTATATCCTAAATTATGTTCATAATTTTTATTAAAAAATTAAAGTTATTTAAGCTTGAGTTTTAATTTTATTAAATAAATTTAAATAAGAAAACAAAATAAAATGTGTAAGCCTTTTCCATTAGTTTTTACTTGAAGTTTAATTGAACAATTAAAAAGTTAGTATGTATAAATTCAAGTAACCAGGGCCGGTCGAGGGTCGCGCGAGGGACCGTGAAACCAGTGGGTGCGAGGTCCAGAAATTAAAAACTCACAAGAAATAAATACAACGGCATATTGTTTACGTCAACGTACGTCAAAAGTTGAAAATTGTCAACTTCATCCGTTGCGTCGGCGAGTAGGTATCGATTTTGACGCACTCAATACAAATGCTTGGATTTCATCTTAGCTGTCAGTTGTATAATTTGACGCAACGGACTTGACGGACTCTATGGGTTGAGCCCTTTCCCGTCTATGACGCTACAAAAACATTTCAAAAGCATTTCATCGCAATTTTTGGAAAAAAATATGTGACCCACGAGGCCCCACGCAACCGCATGAGCTTAGTGTCCCTCAGGCCAGCTCTGCAGGTAACATAAAGAAGTGTAGATATTGAATTTCAAATTTCATCGTCAAATTATCGGGCGCACAATATTCATATGTTATATGTTTTTACTGTAAAAAACTAGAAAACACTTCAAAAATACGAAGGCATCAGAAATAAACTTCGAAACTATTTTCTGTTAAATATATAATTTATTTTTATTAATGTGAATTCATGAGCTTAAGCAAAGCTCGCCTGGTCAAAAGCATTGTTCTGTGATTTGCTCCTCAAACTCCTTTTGCAGAATAAGGCGGTTGGAGTATGCCTCGATAATATGGAATCCGTATTATGAGTGTCATAATATTCGTCTTGAAAGGGTACATAAATCTTTTACAAGATTTGCGTTACGCTCATTTTATTCCCATGATGTTCCGTCATATAATGCTCGTTGCCTCTTGATTGGGTTAAAAACTTTGCGGAATAGAAGAAATATTCTGTCGTTGCTAATTTTATTTGACATTGTGTCTGGAGATATTGACTGTCCCGAATTACTCAATTTGATACAATTTAATGTTCCTCTAAGAATGGTTAGGAATACTGAACTTTTCTTTTAATTCACTAAACCAATTTAATGATATTAGTTGTAGGTGTAATTTAGATTTTTCATTATCCAAAAATAATATGAGAGTTTTACTTAATAGTATATATAAATATAAATTGTTTTTAATTTCTAGTCTGTTAGAATTTATATTCATAGACTTAATAAAGAATAAAGAATAAAGAAATAAAATATTTGACATTCCTATCTCTTGGGGCCCCTCTTAATGTCGGTGCGGTTTGCTCTTTTAATATGCAGCTAGCGCTTCATAGTTCAAGGTAAGTTGAATACACGAATTTCGGCGATCAATGATGGCTTCATAGTTAACACTTTTTTGTGTGCGAAAAAATAGTGCATTAATGGATTGAACAATTAAAAGTAAATACTTCGTTTTCAAAATGTAAATCCTTTCTAATGATTGAATCAAAATATTTAAGAAAATCCATGATTAAACAAATGAACTAAAATATTACATTGACATTAAAAGTTTTGCCCTATCGTATTGATGTACTTAGCAAGTAAAAACATACCTAATAGATATATCGCATAAAATAAACTTTTTAAAAGCAACAATGTGTTTATCTTGGAAATTATTCAATTGACTAAAAATACCATATGGAAGAGACCATTTCAAATGTGTAATTTACAAAGCGATAAGCTCTCAATGTATTTTTCCATTTTCAATAGACTATCAGTTTTATTTTCATTTGGTGAATTGATTTAAACAAATTTTAAAGGCTCCACCCAATCCCCAGTCTGCAAATATTGCTATCTCACTTCAACACATATGCACCTAAAGAGAGCACTTTTCCCCTACAAAAGAGCACTGCATTTGCATGGGGCAACACGGAGCAGGTTCCAAATCCATGGCAGACCATTCGCCACTTAACGAGACCCCCCCAAAAAAAAAAACAAAAAAGCAAAGCTGGAAAACCTTGACTACGCGTGATTTGCGCTGATTACTGCGATACTGGATGCTTCATGTTCTTTACTCCACCATGCGGTAACGTTTGTGTGTGTATGCTCGGAGCATATGATTGGGGCCGACGACTCCACCCAATTGGCAATCAGAGCACCAATCACAGTGTCGTATTTGTGCGCATGGTAGGGATGGCGGCGGTCTCTGTTTTGATTGATAACAAAATCTTTATCGCTTGCTATCGTTATCGTTGTTGCTGCCGCTGCCGTCGCCGCAGTAAAAGCGGTTATGCCACCTAATGTTAAAGTGAGCGCCCCCATAATGGTGAGCGAGATATTCCTATCAAAATCCATGTCTATTTATGTTGTAATTAGCTTTTAAATTTCTGTTCAACGAATTTCATTTCGGTGCTGTTGATCAAACAAAAAGTTTCACTTATTTTGTTAACTTTTTGCTGTTGTTATTTTATTGTGGCATTAAATCGTTGTTGGTAGGTGTTAAAAATTTGGTTTTTTCTTCTGCTGTTGGTTTTGTGGCGGGCCTTGTAATCGCAGTTGTAAAAACAGTAATTGATAATAAAACTAAATAAATAATACGAAGTTTATTTATTTTGGCATACAAAGTCTATGCGCAAAGTTTCCGCTCATTTTAATGCGGAAGATAAAATTTAATGGAAGCGGTTGCTGCTTTTCATTTGTAAAGTTTTACGTAATGACAGCAGTAGATACCTATGAAGAAAATACCCATTATATAATAAGTACATTCAATGGCTTGTAATATTTACCTTAAACCAGCGATGGGTACGTAGAAGCACTTTCCGCCCTCATGGCCCGAACCGTTAGTCGACGCACAAACAAGCAAAAACAATACGCAGAACTTCAACGCTATCGACACACAGCGTTGACTTGGGTTCAAATGAAAACCAAAACAACACACAAAGGCATTAGCGACGGTGCCGCATTGTCTCCACGAATGTAGCAATTGTTTTTGTTTGTAGTGCAATTTGGTTTTTTTTGGGCTGTTGGCGAGTTCGGCGAGGGCTAGACTAATGTGGCCATATGATCCGTGTTTTTTGTTTTCTGCTTCGCGTGGTCCGCGTTTTCATTGAAAATAAAACATCTTATTTTGCTAAGGTTTTCGGTGAAAGTGGCGACCTTTTTTTTTTTGGGTAAATATCTGATTTTTCTTAAAAATATTTCGAAATATCTGATTTGCTAAGGTTTCGGGATGTGAAAGTGAGGACCTCTTTTTTTTAGTACATAAAAACAAACAAATCTTCATCAGGTTTTTCCTGCTCCGCGTCTTGGTGAAAAATATTTGGTCACGTTAGGCTAGCCCGATTGACGTCTTGAAAGCTCTCATTTGTCTTGTTCCCTTTGACCTGTTAGGTAAACGGATGACAGCTTGGTCCGCCATTAGATTCAGGGTAATGGTATTTATTTTAAGGAACTTAAGTTAAGGATTGCTGTATGGCTATTCTAGCGTTTTTCGGACAGAGGTTATACTCGTAGCTATAGAAGAAACTGTTAACTTGCCTCTTGCTACCTGCAAGTTGTTGTTGAAAGAAGATGTGTCCAACACGAATGGACCCATGGGTTAACTTGCCACATAAAAAGCTAAATCTGCTCAATGTGGTATGCTAAGCGCTCTCTAGAACTGAAATACTGCACTATTCATAGTGTCTCGCAGTTGTTGTCTTTACTGGCTACTGCGGAGAGATTAAGAGTTCAGTATTTGACTTTTGAAGTAGTAGGAGTGTGGAAGAGGAGGAAAACATTGAACATATTCTTTGCTCCTGCCCCGGTAGACAAATTCAGTTGAACGTAAATTCAGCTAAACGTCGTTGAAACTTTTTAAATAAAAGATTTTGCATCGATTGTATGTGACCGGGTACTAAATTTAATTATGAAAAGAAAGCCAACAAATCGAAATCTATTGAAATTAACAATAACCAGCAGTGGTGATCACCAAGATATCAGATATATAAACGAGATATGGTGCGCATATTTATAAAGTTCTCACTACTCATTTAAAAAGAAACTGAAAATCAACTCGGTGGTGCTAATCACTATAATAAAGAAATAAAAGTAAAATGAGAATTGATAGAAAAATTTAATTTACAATAAATAGAAGTAAATACGAGTATGCATAGTAATAGTAATAAAAATAAATAAATAAACGACACAGCACAGTTAGGTAGTAAAACAAATCGAAAAACAAAAATCGAATGTGTTTTGGTCCCAACTCGTCGAATCGCACTCGTACAAACACAATAAAACGAAAATGAATTTTTATGACACCAATAAAATATATTTTTGACATGAATTTTCAATCAGAATTTTAATAGCCTGAATAATAACATGGCTATCAGCTCACAATCAGCTATCAAAACAATTTCGGTGCTGCAAATAGAACCACCAAATCACCGAAAGTACACCACCTTATCTACACCCTACATCCAAATTACAACCCACAGGTTTGATAAGTGAAATGAGGTGTATCGAAAAAATTATTTGAATTACATGAATGTGTTAGTAATTCAAAAGGGCCCATTCAATACTTTGAGTTACCCGAAGCAGGGACTTCTTGAAGATAGAGGCTCTTGCCAAGCGGAGGAAAAGTTATCCCTTTAAATTTTCATCTTCTATCATATGTATATGATAACAACTCTTCCGTGCGCTTACCTAGAAGGTGTTAGGAAACAGAGTTGAAAGTAAATCTCAGAATGACGAATGCAATCATTTCTATAAACAAGAGGAGTACGGTGTAGATAAGGTGGTGTACTTTTGGTGATTTGGTGGTGAATACCATACAAAACCAATAATTCCTTTGGTGAGAAATTTCATTTTTCATTTGTGTCTGGGCACAATCGTGTATAATTTGCTTTTTTGAAGCATGCAATTTGATAACGTTATTCTCAAAGTAAACTCCAGTTTGAGCATTAATGGAAGTACTCTAAACTTGAGAACCCAGTCACCAGACCCATTGTATGTTACACCTTATTGTTGCTGCAAACTACACCAAACACGGTTTGGGCAGAACTACATTATGATCACCAGTGTCACAAAGACGACACCAAATTTGACTCTGAAAGTATTTCAAAACATCCCAACTTTCAAAAACATATATTCCCACCAGGAAGATGAAAGAGCGATAATGCCTATATTAATACTACCTACTCGCATCACTGTGTATACATGAGTATTACTTAACACACAAAGTCAAAATCTCATTCCAGTACTGGACACTCTCCCTGAGTCCACAGGAAACTTCAAAATCTGGTAGACGGGCGCTTCCAAAACAAAATGACACTATGTCATAATAGATTTGAGATCGATACCAGTTGGCTATAAGCTGACCACTAGAAACAGAGCTCATATCATCTGGGTACCTGTGATCAGAGGCGGAGACTTCTAAATAATAATTGGGGGCACAACACTCAATGCATCTTCTACTTACATACAAAATGCTTAAAGAGTTAAGCCGAGTTTGAGTTATAGTGTTCCTTAATAAGTTAAAAATCTTCTTAAGGTCGAAAAGGAACTTTCGGCTGTGCATGTCGTCATTGGCAACGTTAGGAACAATTTGACAAATTTCAATAATTCTGCTAACAAATCTAAAACGGTCCTATCACTTTTCGAAAACGTTCATAGGTCGTTGAAATTATTTATCGAAGATTTGCCATTGGAGTTCGTTTTTTGCAGTATATTTTTAGCTCGCAAAATGTCTTAGAGCATATTTCTATGTAAAATTAGTCGATCCTTGTCATTATCTGAACCAATAAAAATGATTGCTTCTTTTCGAAATTTGTCATTTCCAAAAAAAAAACTTTCCACCTGGCAAAGAAAAGTAGAAACTTTCGTGTCAAACCTTACTTTCAAACAAAACTCAATATTATCAATAATTTCATAGTATTGACTTCTGAATATTTCTTCGTGATTTTGGAAACCATCTTTAGCATTATTATACGAATCATCTAACTTTTTTGGAACATTTCTTTTGCGTTTTTCTTGTGGTACGGAAACTCTTTCTTACCGTGTGAACAATAAGATTACGATAATTTGAACGTTGCGTGCCGCCAAGAGACGAACGCAACACTAATCATATCATACAAATAATCTATCTTTAAAAACTCCAATGCAATGTTTTGTGCATACTCAGTTTTCAAATATGGATCTTTACTCTCTAAGATAGTGGGGGGCAAAAAGTGCGTTCCTCAAATATACATAACTTCCGAAGAAATGTCTGATCCTCTGGCATGAAAAGAAGCTACAGGTCAATTGATAGTATCAAAGCCCTCACGAGAAGTACCCTCATATATATATATATTTTTAAGCTTTAGCTGGAAAAATTAAAACAACTGACACTCTGCTCAAAAATGGCAGTAAACTGGATAATTATTCATGCCTACAACTTCCCCAACAGGAGCAATAACCAAATCGTCAGAGGAAACTGCAGGGTTAAACAACAGCTGTAATCATCGCAGCTGTAAATTATCG
Source organism: Meiosimyza decipiens (assembly GCA_963680825.1). Taxonomy (NCBI): domain Eukaryota; kingdom Metazoa; phylum Arthropoda; class Insecta; order Diptera; family Lauxaniidae; genus Meiosimyza; species Meiosimyza decipiens. The sequence continues at coordinate 2,260,887 of OY804260.1, forward strand.
TATATAGTTATTGGAATAACTTTAATATGTTCTTGCGCAGTGCTTTTCAAACTGCAAAAGTATGCGTTACCTCATCGAAATCTATTGAACATAACAATTCCGTCTCTATTATCATCAAAATTTGCCGCCTCTATTCGATGCGCTCCAACTTTCCGATGCTGTTCAACTTTTCGAGACTTTTTATTGACATCATTATTGATACGAATTTTATTGACATCTTTGATGACCTTCGAGTCAGTTCCACAATTTCTGAACTCTGTCGTCTTATTCGATTATTTCATTGATTTACTATGTTATTTTATCATAAGGTTAAGCTTCAATTCTATAGTGCAATTACATATTGTCTTTTGTTTTTTTTTTTTAAATCACCCTATTAGTTAGTCTGTGGCAACCTTTAGTCTTCTAGTGTCTTGTACTATAGGTTGGTCTGTTGGACGATTTGCTGCTTACCGAATGGGCTCTAAAGCAAACGTGCAGCCAACAGTTTCGGCATACTGTTGATGAAGTTGTAAATAATTTATTTATAACTCTTGCCTCACTGTTGATTTAGTGCCTTTTATTATTGCTATTTACTGTAGTATTGTTGTTTTTGTTGTTGCTATTTTACTTTAACTAGCATACTGCTGCTATTGTTGCCGTACGACAACGAATGCGCGCTTATCTAATCGCAAGCATTGGCATGGTCGATCGCCGTTGTCGTCGTAGATCAATTGATACCAAATTTTATTACCCTCCTCATTTGGTGCGCAGCCTAGCCAGTCAGTCCGGTCGATCACAATCCCGCACCTTTTTTGATTTGCGTGTCACTATATTAAGGTTCCGGCCAGAGTTGATGGAGAAATAGACGGATTGTAACATAGATATAGAATAGTTTTTTTTTTAATGTTGGATACAGCAACCAAATAAGAAAGATTTCGAAGTACAGAAAAATATTTTGTCATATATTTCTGGCAAATTTTGGTTTCCAAAAAAAATACATTGCTAAAATACCTGGGTGATGTTTACCTTTGACTGATATACGATAGATCATTTGATATGTTATAGCAACTGTGGTTTCAGTTTCAAAAGAATGAGGTTGAAAACCACCGTCACAGAAGATTTCCTGATAACAATTGAGCCCCCCTCAGCAACAAGAATACAATCTGAATGTTATATGAAAATGAGTAACGCCCTTATTTCAGATCTAACTCTTGTATATAATCAGTTTCCAGTACACTCAAACTTAATTCTTATTTTTACAAAAAAAATACCGTAGTGTTAAGAGCTATAGTATGTACAGGGTTGCCATCGCCGCGTAGGATTTCGAAAATTTTGCAAAAGCCGTTAATTCGAGGTGAAAGCCGTTAAATGGAGGTAAAATTCTTTTTATACAAGCAAAAATAAAAAAAAAATGAAGGAACCAAAATCAATGACTTAATCAACTAAATTAATCATATTTTTTGAGAGAAAATTTTTATGTTTCGTTTATTCTGAATAAATATTTAAGTTTATTGGTACTACGAGTCTTCGAATTTTGAACTAAAAACGTCTTGCTGGACTTACACAAAACTTTACTTTTGTTTTGTTATTGCAAATTGACTAGTCATCTTTAACATATATTGCTTTCAGCTGGCCATCTACTCTGGTTGTATCATAGGACTAGCGGCAGCAATGAAAATTGTAGAGCTAACGCATTTATTTAAATCATTCTTTCCAACAATTCCTGCGTTGTACGCATTTTGTTACGAGCAATATTTGCATGAAGTGCACGCATAATGTTCATTCGTAAAACGACATCCGTTGAGCTCAAGTGGGTTGTTCAATCCCGTCAAATATGCCGCCAATCAAGCGACGCAAGTATTTTATATTTAACTCCCACAAAGCGGGAAATATTCAATTATCACATCGATTTCTAATGAGTTTGCATGATAATTATAGCAAAAAGCTTAAGGATGTGCCAATCAATCGAATTTTGTCAGTGGTTTTAGATTTTTAAGCAAAAAATAGTTTAATTTCTATACGTCATAGACCCATAGTCTTGGAATAAAAACCATAGTAATAGAAAAAAACTTTTGAATTGGTACACTTTTCGTAAAAATAATCCATATTGGAAAAAAAAAATTCAAGAACTGAACCTTACATACTTAAAGATGTAATATTCATGTATTTTTTGTTCCTTAGAAACTGATTCATTCAGAGGTTTTTTTATATGTTATCTTGTTTTTGGCAAATCACTCATGACTGGTGTCATTTTTCAGCAGACCAGTATAAGGCTTCTGGTTCGATATCCGTTTTATTGGATTGAAAAGGTTATGAGAGGGTAGGTTAAACAAAAAACCTTATACTATTCAAGAGTACTAATATAGAAAATTATACATTTTTGCATATTTTTATTCCCCTTAGTGAGGGCAGGATATGAAGTAGTTCGTAAGTTCTTTTCTTCAATCTCCAACGCTGGAGCACCAGTTTACCTCCACTTCAGATCTATGCCATTCTTCAAGGAAATCAACGTTGATTCTCCAGTGAAGATAAAGCTAGATTTCTACTTGATCTTTGAATCAATTCTCCAAGCGACCACCAACCCATTATTTTATTTAGATGTTGGTTCTCCAGTGGATACAAAGCTGTATCTCCACTTGACCTTTGAGGTAATTCTCCAATCGTACTCCAACATATTGTTTTATTTTGAAATGTTTTAGTGAAAAATTGTTTAGGTATCCAAAAGCTTTTTTGCTACATACCTATATCTGTAATACAACAAATAAAGCGAGTATTTATAGCACACACTTTTTGATTTGAATTAATTTATTTAAAAATTAGCACATATAATATATATTTGAACTCAAGAAAAAAATAATTGCATGCACTTAACTAGCTCATTAATAGTGTATTATAAATAAAATTATGTAAAGTAGGTAAAATTAAATTATTAATTGCGACGAAATAGTAAGTAAAAAAATCGACTGATACTAAATATTACGTTTGAAAGCAATTTTGATACTGAATGGTTTGATGGCCTTTTCTGCTCTCCTTTGCCAGGAAATTTCTGGGCGCCCTAGGGCCAGTTCGTTAATTAATTTTGAAATAGAATGTGAAGAGTTTCTGAGCTGTATGTTTCTTCCTTGGAGCTGCATCCCTCTTTTTCTGAACTTTCTTCAGATTCAACGAGGAATATAGCTTTCTTCATTTGTATCTTTCACTTCTTGTTTTTTAGCTAAAAGTGCGCTTCTCGGAATTTACGTTTGCTCTTGGCAGTGCTTCTACTGTTGCCTTTAATTTGATTTTGATATATATCGAGCTGATTTCTAGTTGTGCCGGACTTGACTTTGATTAGCAGGTTGGAGATTAAGTGGAGGTAGAACCATATTTCTCACACGTTGGAGAAAAGACTTTCTCGTGCTTGTTAGGTATTAGGAAAATTTTAAGTTTGATCTAATAGGACTAAAATTTTTCAATTTATTTTACATTTTTCGTTTCTTAACTCTTGCAAATACAGTTCCTTTAAATCGGTATGCATCGGAAAAAACTCTCTAGAATCCATACCGATCTATTTAAGGTTCACTGTTGCAAGTGCAACATGCCGTATACTATTATCGAAAGGCCTAAGTTCTTACTGGTATAATGAGCACAACTCCCGGGGACGCTCTCAACGTTCTGCAGAATCTTAAATCTTTGATTCTAGTTATTTAAAAGGAAACAATGAAAGCAACATGCAAGTTTGAGTCAAATGGGACTTGTGCGCTCTGCTTTGGTTTCCAGTAGATAATCTTTTGCCATTCAAAAAAAAAAAAAAATGGGTGGCTGTTGACAACTACGGTTGACCAGGTAATCCGATGGAAAAAACATTTCTCGGAGATTATCAACTATTCACCGCCAGTAATCGCCATGTGTTCCTCCCTGAAGGAAGATCACAGCGGCTTGCCTCGAAGGAGAAGAACTAATTCCTGCAGACTGGCTCATCAAAACCTTAGTGAAAGTCGCAAAAAAATTGGACTTATTATTATGCAAGAGCTATAGAAACATCAAGACATTGTTAATACCGTCCAAAGTCTTAAGGAAAATCCTCTCCACCGGAGTAAGCTTAAAAATAGAAACAGTTATCCGAAGTCAACCGGCTGGCTTTCGCCCGAACTGAAAGTGTATCGACCAAATTAATACCCTTTGCAATATCGTGGAGCAGATAAATTACTGGTTTTGATAGCATCGACCGAAATGCCATCTGGGATGCATTGAATAGACGAGGTGCAGCACCAAAGATTATTAACTTCATCAAGGCTCAATACGAAGATTTCAAATGTAGAGTATTACATATCAAGAAACTTTTTGACCCTTCTGCGTTCGTCTCAGGTGTGCGTCAAGGCTGTTTTCTGTCACCAATCCTATTTTATTGATAGTACTTGACGATGTCCTCAGCAAACTCCACAATTCGTGGATTTCTATGGCCTTTTCGCGAGCATGTGGAAGACCTCACTTATGAAGATGACACCAAGTAGTCAGTCATGCAACAAAAACTCTTTGCCGTCACATGTTCTTTGGAAGAAGTAAGTCCGTAAATCAACACATATAAGACAGTAAGCAATAGCTTCGTGATAGGCGGGCAAATCCAGCATAGAAAAAGTGAATCAATTTAATTATTTAGACAACGTAATTACAGCTGATGGTGGTACCATGAAAGATTTCCATGTCAGAATAAACAAAACGAAAGGTGCCTTTGCCCAACTTCGTGATGTGTGGCAATCTTCGTTCCTGTCGACGACAACTAATCTCAAAATTTTTAAGGCAAACGTGAAGCCAGTTCTTTTATACGGCTTGCCAACAGCGCCCTGCTACAGAATTGACAAGTGTTCAACAACAATCATCACTAATGTCGATTTACTGATCCAAAGCCGTTAAGATCCGATTTTCATTCAATTGAACACACGTTGCGAAATCCAACTACTGAAGTCTGTTGGCATGCAGCAGATTGGATTCCTCAGTGTAGTAGAAAATGCGGTCGTCCTAAATCATCGTGGAAACCATCCTTAGAACAGGAAATACATGAATGAGGAAAATATTTGAGAGAATCGAAGGCATTCGCTACAAATAGTGCACGGTGAAAGAGCTTTGTGGAGGCCCTATGCTCCGTGAGTAGTTAAAGGACTCATGAAGTAGATACGGAAGAAAATATGAGGAAACATTTCTCAGCGACAGCAATGTAGCAATCTGGGTAGCGAACTTGGCTGATATCTGAACGAACTTAACATAAATACCATTGCCCAGTAATGTACCAGTAAGTTAACTAACATAACCCGCTGCTTTGGCTTTGCTTTCATTTTTCCACTTTAATACAACGGAAAATAGCTTTGTTCTTCACCTTCTAAGCCTTTAAATGCTATTAAAACATTTCAAAAGCGTTTTATCGTATTATGTGGAAAAAAATTTTGTCCGCGAGCCTCCCATACAGCGCGAGGGAACGTGCAGCAACATGAGTTTGATGCCCCTAAGGCCGGCTCTGGGTCCAAGTCAGGCGGCGTTAAAGTTCTTGTCTGCGTAAGTCATCGCCTTCTTTTACAAAAGCTGTATTTAATAGGCTTTTCTTCATCGATATCGAAGTAGATTGGATCGTATCTAACGGATAGGACGCAACAAGTATTATTTGACAACGTGTTTTCTGAACATATAACCGTTTCATCTGGAGCTCCTCAGCCATCTTGGCCCCACACTATTTTTATTATTTATAAATGACCTACCCCCTGCTAGAGATGTATGCTGATGATGTTAAGCTTTTTCATTCTTTTGATGATCGTTTTAATCGTAAAACTTTACAATCAAACCTAAATGAAATTGTTAAATGATTTGATACAAACTTGATGACCCTAAATTTGAAAAAGTGCAAAGAAATTACTTTTACAAGAAGGAAAAAAATTTAAACTTCATATTCTATAAACGGTGTAAAATTGGAAAAGGTTGAAAATTTTGTAGACTTAGGCATCACTTTGGATAAAGATCTTCGCTTCAACGTTCATATAAGTTTAACGGCGCACAAAGCAAAAGGTGTCCTTGGATTTATAAAACGATGGCCTAAAAAACTCGATGCCCCTTCACGACTAAGCTGCTTTTCACTTAATTTGTTCGCCAAATATCGGAATATGCGTCAGTGATGTGGTACCCAGAATATAATATATACATTGATATGCACGAGTCGGTGCATAAACAATTTCTATTGTTTTCACTTCGGAGGCTACCTTGGAATTCACTTAAATTTGCCTTCATATGAAAGCCGCCTTAAACTAATACGGTTACCAACTCTGCGCAGTCGGAGAATTATGCTAAATGATACTTTCTTAAATAAACTGTTTTCCGGCTCAATGAACTCTGAGTTATTGCAAGGTATGATTAGCTTTAATCATCCAGGAAGGGATTTGAGACACTTCCGTTTCTTAAGACTTGATATATTCAATTCTAACTACGCTCTTTTTTGTCCATTCTGGTGTATATGTAATGATTATAATACACTTTGTCATCTTATTACACCCATGGATTCTTACAATGTTATAAAGCAAAAAATAATTAGATATCATAATTCTTGAAATTGTTTATTTTTCTTTGTTTCTGCTGCACAGCCTCCAGACTTAGTAGAAATTTTATTTAATTTGTGATCGGATATTGCTCAACCCATCATTTCGTTTAAGAAATAGTGCAGTCCCGGTCACCGATCCGTACGGTAGTCGGATGTGCCTCACACGTACGGTTTCGCATAATGAACGCAGAGCAGTGCGGGCTGTTCGTAGTCGGTCAACGATCCGTATGACAGACGGATGCACGTCTCGTATGGTCAGGCGGGTAAGTGGGACAGCAGGGATCGATCGCAGAAAAAAAAAATTAATATTTGAAATAATCTGATATAAAAGTTTTGTTATTTTGGCTCTTTGTGTGTTAATGTAATTTTCACCTTTTTTTTGTTTATGTCCCAGGGTTAGCTCCGAAAAATATAGTAGCCGTAATTATATATAAATTTGACTGTCGTAAATTAGACATTTTTTACTGATTTAATTTCCATGTAATTCAGCCCTAAGCCAAACAATAAAAAGTTGACAAGAACACCTGAAGACTGAAACGTCGGATGAAAGTAATGGGAATTCAGAAGCTTAAGTCATATCAAGGAAAAGTGACGATGCCGATTTTCGGGGAAAAAATTAATAATAAAATTAAATTTAAAAATATCAGTCAAACTTCAACTCAATGACAATAAGAGATTTTATATCTAACAACAAAACATAAACATATGCATGTACTGTTTCCGTACAATACACACACAATACTCCTTTTTCACCATATGTACTGCAAGATATATTTTCCGCAAGAGCTTATAATATTTTGGCCTTGATTGCATGTGTGAAAAAGTTTCAAATTTTTTTGACTTCTTGTTCTTAATTCAACAAGACCATAAATTTAAAAATTTAAAAAATAGATTTCATCACAGATTTTCAAAATATGGAATTTTTGTCGCCATATGAAAGCGATTTAAAAAATTACACACAAGATTTAATATGTGAGCGATTGCGTTTAAGTTCCCCCCTCCTAAATCGTCTGCTTTGAAGCTCTGACAATGGGGACAAATGTGCGACAGTTCAAGTCTCAATTAAAGCGACATAAATCTGTGGCGTATATTTACATACTCGCACATCGGCGTGAACAACAACATCACCGAAATCCACAGTGACACATCCATTAGGAGGCGAATGTATCGTCTATTAAACTGTCAAAACTTAATTTCAGTTGATCATATTACAACAAACATGTGGGGCATATGAAATTGTGCTCCCCAAAACGGAAAAGAATTGCAAAACCATTCAAATTGGGTCAGACTTTTAATGTGGTATGAAAAGTGCTTTCTTAACATACTCATAATACATATGATAAATAGCCGACGTTGTATGTTTATTTTTAAAAAGCATTAAATTGTTCTTAATTCGATGAATAATGAAGAAACATTTAAAGCTGTTGACCAATAAAATTATTTTTTAATATCAACATCTATCAAATCTAACGAGAGTGTCAAATTACGAGATGCAAAACTATGAAGCTTAGCGATAATATGTACGCTACGTACAAAAACAAAAACCCTGAGCGTTTCGCATCTCGGATTATTCTTGGATTTGGATGCTGCCACAGTTTGCTGCTTGTAATAAGTTGCAGATGTAGACTTTCTTCGACGCTTTCAATTTTTCGATTTCGCAACGTTTTTCAGATTTTACAAAACTTTTCAATCAAGTCCACTCCATCAAGTGTGGCACTTTTTTCTATTTTTCGATTATTTGGACATTTTTCGACTTTTCCAACGATATTCAATAATTGAATCGTTCATTTTGGAAGCGGGACAAGTCTCCCTTAGTTCAGAAGAAAAAATTAAATTTTCAACATAAGAACGTTACCTCTGCAACATCCAACAAAGTTTCCTATAATAGCTTTTAGTTTCTCCAACAGTTTTGGACTTTCTCAAAATTTTTATGCTTGATCAACATTACCTTAACAACATCGATTCAAGATTTTTCAATTTACTGCAAAAAGTTCTGTAGACTTTGAAGCACTGACTCAAAAGGATTTCCCATTATATAATTGATAAGGTTAAGGATCTTGGTTACTACATCAGCTTTGGCTGATAGGCCGATTTATTTATTTAAATTAGAGATGCTTTCAGCAAAGGGTTAACTGACTGCTTCTCTTAAAATTTTTATTTGCAGATATATGCTCTGCTGTACTTATAAAACCTTAATGAGTGGGAATTTTCAGTTGATTGAAGCCATGGAACGAAATATACATAATGAGGTGGAGGCAAACCAACTAAAAGTATTCACTACATGGTGTCTTCTTTGAAGGTGACAAAATAAATTCAAATATTCAAATTGTTTATTTCGGCAAGAGGTAAAAACCTTACCACTTGAATTGTATTAATTTTTTAAGTAGCCATACTCTAGTCCAGCGGTGGGCATGCAAATCTAGCAAAAGGGCGCAATAACAAAATCAAGCAGCCAAAAAGAAATTTTAAAGTTTTTTTGCTTTCATTTCTAAATTCGCCAAGTGCACAAGAAAATCAAATTGCACTACAAACAAAAACAATTGCTGCATTCGTCGAGACACAATGCGGCACCGTCGCTAATGCCTTTGTGTGTTGTTTTTGTTTTAATTTGATTGCGTTGAAATTCTGCGAATTGTTTTCTGCTTTTGGGCCATGAGTGTGGAGAGTGCCATTAAGTGCAAATCGCTCCTCTAGTCAGTTGGAGTATTTAATAAACACTTTCTTTTATGTAGACCCAATACAAGCTATTGAATACAAACAAAAGTTTCGATATTGAAAAGATTTCACAGCAAAACAAGATTTTTATTTAATCAGTATTTCTGCTAGTAAAGTACATAGGTATATTCTGTAAATAGTAATTTTATTAGTTCAATGTATACATACAACGCTTCATTTATAGCTCTAATTTGTTGAAGTTAATTATTCTTTCACGTAACTTGAAGTAGTAAGACTTTAACAAAATCTCATAAAAAAGTTACAGCTACATAAAAAAAGCGATAAGCTGCTGACAAACCGTATCTTAAATTCTGATACACGTTATTAAATCGTTAACTTGAAGTTGGAAATCAGTAATAAACATTTAAAAAAGTAACTGCTTGGTGTAAGTAGGTGATAAAAATCTAATTATGAGTTCAATTATTCGTATCATTGTCCAATTCTTTTAGTTTAGATTTTAAGCAACCAAGTCCGGACGCTCGAAAGTTCGCTGGATGTCTTCAAACTTTAAGCATTTGTATCTTTAAAAATATAAAGTATACACTGAGAAATGCCAATGGTTTATTTGAAAAACTGAAAAAATTAAACAAAAAATAAAAATCACTAAGTATTCCACTGGAAATTTAATGAAGAACTTTTTCAGATATTTTTTAAAATTTTGTCGCAATCACAATTTACAAACAAGGCCTAACAGAACCATTTGGGTTTTCAACATATTGTACAAATAATGTGTAGGTGAAACAAAATTTTTAAAAGTTTTAATTGCCATAAGAGTTTAAATTGAAAAAAAAAATACATAGCAATTAGTGCTGCGGGCGATTATTTGATAGGTTAAGATTTTTTAAAGAACTTAAGCTACTAATCTCAATAGACATGTTAGTAGAGGTCAGCTATTTAGTAAGGCTGTGCAACGAGCTGACCGAACAAGTTCGAACATACGCACCGAGTCAAACTCGAACAACTCAATTCGGTCTTCCGTATCACACGATTACAACTCATGAGTTTCGAACAACTCGTAATTACCGAACTTCTCGAGTTTCGAGATTTGAGTTGTTCGTTTGATCGTTGCGTGTGGTTTGCTGACGATTTCAGTACAATGCGGTTATATAGTATTTAGCTCTATATCTAGACACCCTGAGGTATCACACTGGACCACATTTGGTCTAAGTGAGGCAGTTCGTAACTGACTGTCACTCCTACCTAACCTAAACTAAACTACTACTCTATTCAGTAATAGCTTTCGCATTGCAAAAGTTGGAATAACGTCGATTTTAGTATATTTCACTAAGATCCAAACCGCTATGTAAAGTCCAAGTTTTGGAAGGTCTGCACTTTTGTCGAGTACGGTTCAAAGCTGCTCAAATTTATTCATTTTTTTGTATGTAACTTCTAAGCTGATAATTCTGCGATAAAATTAGTATTACACCCCGAAATACTTCATAGTTTTCTTAGTTTATCTCTCCGAAAGATCGCTCATTGAATTTTACTACACAAGTCTACATAACTTCCAGTACGGCAATATATATATAATGTGTAATTAATTCAGAAATTAGTTTTGAAGTGCGTAAGGGGTGTGACGTTGAAAATTTTCATAATTTTGAGTTTGATTGCAAATTGCTTAAAATTTTGCAGAAATGAGTGATAAATTGACTTTTTAATCGTTTTAAAAATATTTCATATGTTCTTTACTAGATTCATGAGTAACTTTTTACTTAAATTTTTAAATAATGAAGACACAATAGCTTTTAAAACGTAATGGGTGTGATTATAATGGTCTTATAAAGTAAAATATACACTTAATGTGTATGTGATGCAGATTTTATATCTGTTACTATATTTAAAGCTGCATAGCTACATGAAATTGATCAATTGATTTACGAAATGCTTTATGTGTCTACAATTTTGTTTTTCGAAAAGTGGTCGGATAAGCTGGAAGTGTCGATAACTTAAATGTTCACCACAAAAACCACAAAACTGGCATGCAGTTAAGTAGTTCGCAGGACTCTGAATTCCTACATATTTCAGAATCTGGAAGTTAGGTATTGCGATTTTTTGGCCAAATTCACGGAATTTATTTTAGAAGAAAATTTTTTTTAAATATTTTTAATATTACAAGAATTTATCTTTAGAGCCTTAGTTGAAATCATCTCCGCAGAATGGTTGTTATCAAGGATATGCTCACTAGGGTGATTCAATTTTTGTTTATCGCTTAGAACAGGTTTAACAGTTGCAGGTACATCAAAGAAAAGTTTTGGTACAAGGAGAGCTCATAATAGCAATATTTGCACATCGAAATTTTTAGTGTTCCATACGATTTATATGGAAAAGAATGGTTTATTAGACAGTTTCGTCTATAACTCGTAAAAGAAAAATGTTAGACAAACGGGACTGCACCCTCTAATGCACACTTAACGAAAGCACGGGGATTACTCCTTCCTTTTCCGCAGCAAATTTGCTTAGACTCCAATAAGTAATGAATGATACCTTGGAAAAGCCTACCATTTTAAATATATGTATGTATTTGCAGGAAAAAGAGGTTTTCTTGACCATCCACCCCGCGTAAGTTAAATGAGGAACTCTTAGATAAGTATGTATATATTATTGAGATCCCTATTTGGAAATGTAAGGATAGGCTATGCACTATGTTGTGCTATTTTTAAATTCAAAATTTCAATTCAAAGAAAAGTTTCATGTCATACGGGAAATTTTTGAAAAATTCAGGATTTAGTTTTAAAAAGTAGAAAAGTTTTGTCTCAAATTTTGACACATAGGTCGAAAATTATCATTGCAAATGTGTAGGTAAAAATGTTTGCAATTGACAGAGATACACAAATTGAATTTAAGACTTAAGGAATCTTATGCTTATTTTTACTATTTCTTTAAAAGTTCCACTCAATTTGCTATGGCTAATTTTTTGCCAAAAATGCTTCTAAATATGCACTATTAGACAAATTAAATTAGCAGTGGGCACATTACCCTGATCGGCAAAGCCGCGCTTGTGTGGAGGTTTTTATCAAATTTCATAAAAAAAGAAGCTTTACAAAGAAAATTATCCACAAATGGAATGTGCTTTTTAGTTTTCCATAAGATTTGTATGGGAAAGAATGCTTCATTAGACAGTTCCATCTATATTTGGTAAAAAAGTCGTACACGAACGGGACCAAGCCCATCCGAAAGTTTAGGTGCTATAAAATATTCGATCTAAAGGTCTTAATATAAAGGTTTTTACAAATATCTTGCAAGGAGACCTCATAAAATTATTATTACTGGTAGCTCATCGAGGTTTTTAGTGTTCCATACGTTTTATATCGAAAAGAATGATTTATTAGACAGTTTCGTGTATATTTCGTGAAGCAAACGAACGGAACTAAGACCATCCATCGAAAAGAGCATAATATTTTGTTCATAAAAAAAAATCAAAAAAAGCTTATACTCTTAAGGGCTTACGCCGAACGAAAGCATCACAATTATGAGAACGAATTCTTAAAGCTACTCAAAGATAAGTAAACACGTATGTCAGCATTTTGGAAATTGACTTCCAAAAACTTTTTCAAAGGAGTTTAAAGTCGGTATATTTCAGCGAAGTCCATATGAATGATAACTACATTTTCAATGTTACCGGATCAGGTTGAGGCTACTGCATGGATTTCGATGAAAACTTTTTTTGTAATTCCTTAGATGCTTGGTAATTTTTCCAATAAAAATATATGCATTAAAATGAATGCATGTCTGTTTGTTATCTAGAGACCTGGAAACTACAGAGCCGACTGAGCTCAAATCTGTAGGCTATGTTTGTTTGGATATCGAAAAGGCTTAGAACATACATAACTTTAAATTTTTTGAACAATGGACGTAGCGTCCTCCACACAAAAAAAGAACACTTTAAGCGTTATGCCTGGGCACTTATGGTAGCCCAGCTAGTACTAAATGATATCGAAACTATAGTAATTTTATATTCGGAGTAAGTTTTTATGTTGAAAGCTTATAATAAAATTATATGATTAACAGACTTGCAGGAGCTCAATTTATTTTAGCATCGCTTGCACTTCTGACGGTAAGTCTATTTCTCTATTTTTTATTTTGTTAGAAGCACATATACTTATTTTAGGATCTGACATTGCTAAAAAATTTTTAAGATGTCCGTCAAATTTTCGTTTTTCTATCTGCTACTGGCTTCCATACAAATTATTATCTTTCAACAAATTTATAGTTTTACCATCGATCATAGTCATAAAAAATGTATGGTTAGCTCTCAATAAATCGCCATTTAAAGTATAAATAGATATTGATTAATTAATTTCATCTTGAACGCGTTTGTATTCCCTTAGGATCGTATCTTGGTTTTCCTTTTCAAAAGCGATTCGTGTTGGACGACAATATCTTTAAATTATGTGTTAAAACCAGACCGTTTTAATAACGTGAACATAAAAAAAATTGACAAAAGCTTACCGTGCCCATAAACAATTTAAGTTTTGCCATAGTTTTGATGAATTGAATACCAAGACTCGAACCGGCACTAAGGTGGTTGTTATGACCAATGAGTCGGAAACTGACAGGCTTTTAAAAACTTGTCGAAATTCTGTATGTTCTGAGCTGCCCTCAAGGCCCCATTTATACAAAGTTACATAAGCTTCCAGCTCTATGACTTGTATGTCATTCGGATTACACAAAAATTTAGCACCCTGCAAGCAGTGCCTGACTTAGATTTCTGATAGCTCTAGGCTAACTATAAATAAGCGCCCGCATCCCCTGTCCTGCTTGTGCCTGCACAGCCTACGAATGTACTTACACCGAAATTATTTATGTTCCAATAAATATAGTGTACTTGATATCTTTCTTCTTTTTATAAAAACATTATGTATCTTATTAGGAATACTTCATATTTTGCATATAAAATAAAATTTGAGGATGAAGAAATCAATGTTTTTTTTCGATAGTTCTCTAAAATGTACTATTCAATCTTTGAAATTTATTTTTCAAGCCGTGTGTACTACAAAAAATAATATCTTGTTTATAGCTTGAAACTATAAAATATATTGATCAAAGATCATAATTTAAATATTAACATTTCAATAGAGTTGATTCGAGAAATAGGAATATATTTTACTTGATGAAACTGTAGAAACAAAGTAGAGCCGTTGTCTAATGTCCTAGTCAATAACATCCGACTAATCTGAAATAAAAATTACAGAGTGAGATTGTAATTCTTGAATTACAATATAAAATCTAATAATCTAATAAGTAAAATGCTTGCGACACTTGCTCTATTATTTATTGAGAATGTTATTGGAAACTTTTTTTCTCGTTAGCGAATCGTTCCACAAAATTGTCAAATTTAAGGTTTTGTCAAAAATCACTTTTAATAAATAATAGTGCAAGTGCTGCAAGTTTCTGCTGGCGAAGAGTCGAGCGCAATTAATTTTTTACACGTTTTAACGCAAAGTTTCACCGCTGCAATTTGTGACGCTCATCGTTAAAAAAACTCTTAAAATAATTTCTACATTCGGAAAAATAGAGGCAATGCTCAGGGTTTTAATAATTGTAGCATACTTATCTTTCAAAAATTGTACCTAATGGGCACACTCGTCAGAAAACGTATGTTCTATATCAAAGTCATATAATTGTTGCAACTACTTAGCCTTCGTTTTAATTGTTATTTATCTCAAGTCATTTTCATAAGAAACCAAATTTTGTATTCACTTCAATATAATTTATTTGTCGGCTTTTCAACTGCAATTTGAGGCAATCAATAGCAGCGTAATATATTTCCCGCTTTTACTTCATCAAAATTAAATTTTGGATTCTTTTTTGTTCTTAAATCTTTTTTGTACTCAATGAGTTCGCACCTATCGATTGCTTCAGATTAAAATTTATCAGACTCTTTTTCATCACGCAACGTATTACGATGTGTACATATATATTACCGGCCAAATTAGTTTTTAAGATAACTATTTTTTCCTAGGCCAAACTAGTTCACCCGAAGCGTGTTAGGATGAACTAGAACTAAGGCTATTATATACTTTAATGGTCTCACTCCCGAATTTTTTGAAATGATAGTATGGCTGGGTCAATGGGTGGCCCATGGCCGCAACTGAAGAGTTACATCCTCCAATGTGTCCAATGCTGGTTACTGTGGCCTTTGGCTGCGGCAAACTATACTATGTCCAACAAACGCTTCGCTAACACACCGGTGTTCAATATAAACAGTAAGCCCTGAGTCGCGGCTGAATGCCACCCACTTACCCTTACAGACTAAAATTTTCTTAGGTTAAACTGGTTCATCCTAACACGATTCGGATGAACTAGTTTGGCCTAAGAAAAACTAGTTTGCCCTAAAAACTATTTCGGCCGGTAATATAAATAATAACTTATATAGAGCAACAACGCTTGATAAATCAACATAGACTTTTCAATTTTTCTGCTTTTTTTCTTGAATCTATTTTGACCTCTCTAGTTTGACTTATATCTTCACAAATGTAGTCTAACGCTGCAAGAACATGCTTGTAAAAATTGTATAAAGCTTTGCTTGTGTCTGCTCGGGCACTCCATCGAGTTTTGGAAAGGCTTTTTACAACAAGACTTCCATCTGCTAGTTGAACTAGAAAAAAATATATTTATTTGTTTTTTAAAAAAAAAAGGAGCAGCTGACTCAGCGCTGCTCTCTGCTGTACCCTACGAGTTGTAGAGAATGAGCTACACATGGTATAAACGTTGCCAGAAGATTTATAGCTTTAATCCTTAATTGAAGTCTCTTCTATTGACCAAACATATTGCTGGCGTTATGATAACTTTGGCCACGACCATCTTTAATATCAAGTTGCAAAGTTTCAATAATTGTCACCAGAACAGCCTTCTCCATGTCTTCGCCTTTATATCCACAGCTAGCAAAAAATGTGACAAAGCGTTCGACGGGGTCTCCATCAGGCAAAATATGACGAATTTTAAATGTCAACTGATCGGTGTATGAAAAATATGGAGTAGAATCTATGCAAATTGAATAATATTTTGCTTTTTTTTACCTATGCTATAATGGATGTTCGAGCTTCGTCAGCGAGCAGAGAATAAATTCACCAATTATCGTCGATGATAAGTATGTCCAAATCTCGCCAAATGTTCAGCTATGAAAGGTTCAAATTTAGATATGAGCTCAATGCAGCCAAGGAAATTTCCATTTTGTGAAGATCCAATAACTTCATTTTGACCATGAATTGGAAACGTTTTGTGCGCTTATATCGAGTTAAGTTACATTGTAACGACGCAATTCGTAAATACTTTAAAAAACTGCATCGTAAATATGAATTTTTGTTTTGGTTTGTCCCACAGAAAGCCTACAAAATTCGCTTACTTAGCACGTGTGACAATTAACACCTGTCAAGAATTGATTTGGCAATATCACAAACACAGCCAGACCTCCACAAGTGATTTGAGCAGGGCAGCGGATAGGCAAAAGCACACATTGACAGTCAATCTAACAACAACCAAAACTAGGCAAAAGTCAATTTGAGGTCTTGTTAGCAAAAGAGTGGAAAAAAAGAGAAAAAAAAAAAGAATCTCAAAATGCAGTGCATTTCACTTTAACGGCAGCTATGCCATGACAGCAACAGCAGTCAGCACAAAGTGTAAAAAAGAATGGCAACAAATCAAAAACTTAAAGAATGCAACAACAACAAGAATATAGTCAATGAAGGTGATGGCAATAAAAATGTAAGTGTTGTTGTTTGCTGCTGTTGTTATCGTTGTTGTAGCTGTTACTGCTTGTTGCTCCTAACGTTCATTTAAAATCAATCGATGGAAACACTTAATATAATAGCCAACAAATGACAACAACAACAACGAAGGCTCATAAATCCGTAGTCAATAGAAAAAATGGAAAAAGTGGGCGTGTTTCAAAATCAACAACAGCAACAAAAAAATGGGTGCGACGGAAACCACAATAGCAGCACGAACAGAGCTATCGCTTGCAGATGATGATGGTGGTGGTTGTTGATTTTTTGTCTTATTGTTGTTGTTATGACAATTGTGATTATGTTGTTGTTGTTTCTGTTTCATTACCACAACGTTCCATTCCAGTTTTTATAAGAGAAAAATGTAAGAATCACAGCATTGAAGCAAGTAAGATTGGATGTTTGATAACACTAGTATACAGAATTGGTGTGAAGTTGGCGATCAAAACGAATCATTGCAAATTTGGAAAGTTTTTTTTTCTGGCATATCACTGAATTACAAGTGATAACACTTTTAAATCGTAAAATCAATTCAGCGTTAACCCTCAAATCTCCGCTGTCGAATAATTGTGTTCAGGAATTAGTTGGGTAAAAAATTACACATGTTGTCAATTATTGGTACAAAAACTCGTGTTTTCCTGACTTCAGAAAGCAACAAAGCGCTTAGTCAACGTTTATAGTACATGAGCAAACTCTTGAAAGAAAGTTTTCCTGTTTGTAGGCAAGAAAGGAAAAACGAAAGGGTGGTGTACAGAATTTGTCGTACACGCGAAATCCCTTTCGTTCTATTCGTTAGCTGATATTATGCTTTGAATTTACGTTTGTTGTGGCGGGTTGACGAAGTAATTGCTTTGAAATTTTCTTGCACAAACAAATTCTAGTTTTCGTGTGTAAACGCAAAACCAATTCACAAAAGAGAATAGACAAGAATTTCTTGCACCAAATTTGCTCGTGTAAACATTGACTTAAAGTCATGTAAAAAAGATTAAATTCGAAAATATTTATGATTATGCGCAATTAGCAAGATTTTCGGTGCATGATTTTTGCTAGAGCTTTGAATTGGATTGACAGTATCATGATCAGTGGTGCCCACTACCACAAACAACGTTGATGATTTTGTATAAGGGCATGCTTCATTACGATTTTTAACGATTTTAAACGCTCTTTAAGCGCTTTCTAATTCTTATGCTCTTTGAGCACCGGTTCGTTCCCTGCGCAACACCGATCCTGATGCTCTGTACTTCTGGCACAGCGTTTCGTCGCCTATATGTGGAATTTTCTCGTGAGCTAATTTTTTGAAATGAGTTTTACCTCCTAAATTTGAATATGAACAGTATGAGCTGCACGGTGTTGTAGTCTTTGTGGTATACTCTGATAGAACGGCGTATGGCGTGGAAATCTGAAAATTGTTATTTCCCATGGATTAAATGCTTATCTGTGATGGGCGATGATTCCTGTTTTTCTTTTTGATTGACCAATTTTGTGGATTACGGCTTGTCATATTGCGATGTTTTTTTTTTCCTGGAGGTGTTCTTATCTTTACTAAAGGTATTGCATATCTGTGCGGTGCCTTGCTTCTGGTATCTTGTTTGCGCTTTATCTTTTACGAATTTTACATTTCGCCATTTGCTAAAGGTACTGCACAAATTCCTTATAATACATGTAACTGTTTTTGAAATGTTTCAGTTTTCATAAGGCCCCATATATCTATCATACTATGGGCGAAACACTGTATATGTGATATTGCTCCGCATCCAATATACGAGGGCCGCCAAGTTAAAATCTAGAACTAAGACAACCGAGCTCGACAATCTGAATCCATCTGGAGGTCAGGTAATATCTGCTATATGTTTTTGAGGTCGCTAAATCTGATTTCAATCCACTTTACTACGACAGGTTTTCACGATATCCGAATCTTAAAAATTCAAAAATCAGGTTTTTGGTATATTCGGGAGTATATTACACCACGAATTAATTTTTCTCATCAAAACTCGTTACGGCGTGTGAGAGTACTACTCTTCATTTCAAAATCACTTTGAATTATATCGAATCCATTTTTTAAGAATGAAAAGTTACACAAATGCATTATTATATTGCTGATTAGTGTAACCTGTTGAAATTATTGATGTTGTTGTTGACATTCTCATACTATTGGTGCTCTCATGGAAACCCATTGCAGAATCAGCGACACCACTTTACGGACAATTGCATCCAAAACACCATTTCTGATTTCTACGTTTCCAATATCAAAAATTCCAATTGGAATTGGAAGAAGGAAAGCCATACACAAAGAAATCGGTGGAAAGATCAACAGAGAACGGAAGAATGGGCGCTAAGCTAAAGCACTAACGGAACAAAAACGAAAATCAACGCATTGAATTTATACAGTTGTCCTACTCTAACGACTGCACCTAACTATGCTAACCTAAGTAGGGAGTGAATCACGACAACTTCCATGGTCATGGTGTGGTGATGTTAGTGGTGGTGCTAATGATGATGGTGTTGGTGGTGGTTGTCGTGAATTGAATCGGGTGCGACGTTTATCAGCGCAAGCAAAGCAAAGTCATAGCGTATGCGATTGCCGGTCGCAGTCAGTCCGCGTTGCGAACCCCAAACAGACGGCAGTGAAGGAAAAAATCGGACAACATTTTGTGTGTTTTGCGTCGCGTATCCGATGGTATAGTTTGCAAATTTTATTAGTGTATCCATAATTTTGCACTTGCTCTCTCTCTATGGTGCGCGCTCTCGCTCGTGCTCGCTCGCTTGCTCTCTCCTGCTGCCATGCGCTCTCGCTCTATCGCCATTACCGTTAGTTGGCTTATTTGATTTTTTCCAATCTAAGCACTGAAATCGCTTCGATTGGAAACATCGGATTCGAGTGTGCGCTGGGTGGGTTCGGTCGAATAAATAGCAACAACAACACGTAGTAAATGCGACGGATGGACGGGCAGACGGACGCAGCGCTCGTCGAACGAGACAAACGGTCGGATGCAGAAGTGAAGTCTTTTCAATGGTTCGCACACTCGTAAGTCTCTGACAAAAATCAAATCAGCTCAGTTCGCAGTGTTGCAGATGGTGGCCACTGGAGCAGTGATTAATTTACAGTTAGTCCGCTACGACTGGTCCATAGACTAGTCCCAGATACTTGAAAGCGAAATAGTTAACTGCGAACTACCGCCGCGATTCGCGAAAAACGCAACTCATTTAAATTCCTTAGCAATTCAAATCAAAGAAACAACAGAGTAACGTAACAGAAAAGAGTTGTTAAAGTTAACAGATACTTAGCTAAATTCAACCAAAAAATTTATAAAATTCATCTGAGAAATTTTGCTATGAATTTTAAAATAAAAATTATTTGCTTATGTAACGCGCGTGCAAAAATTTTTTTGTGATACTGTGATATTAAAAAAAAAGACAAAATTTATTTCAACAAAATAGAAAAAAAACATAAAAAAATAAAATTAATTACCAAGCATGGATATTGCCAAAGCAACAAATCCCCATCACCAGCAACAGCAACAACAACATCATCTTCCACTCGACTACAGTCTTGGCAATTTTAAGCCTGCCGTCGCTTCTGATTTTCCCACTTCCTTTGTAACATCGAATCATTCATCATCAGTTGCAGTACAACGTCAATTGGATTTAAGAGATATCAACACGATGACCGCCATGTCAGCGACAATACCATCACCAACACAGCTGTTGCAACAGCGCATACAACAACAGCAACAGCAGCAGCAACAGCAACAGCAACAACAACAAACACAGCAGCAAGCGGATCATAGTGATTATCCGCCGGTATCAGCATTTAAGGCGGTGCTACCAAAAAAGAAAACTTGCGACGGTAAGTGATAAATTTTCGAACTGGATTTCATAGATCGAATTCGATTGACATTTTGTTGAATCGGTGTGGTTACCAAAAAGAAAAAAAACAAAAGAAAATTGAACTCTATGTACCAGGTGATCAGCGTTGCCTGACGTTACAATTTTTAAATTGAAAAAATAGGTTCACGCTGCACGGTTTAACCGCACTGTTCTGCCACTTTTGACAGTTTTCACTTCATTTCTTCAGAGTGAATATTCTGATTTGAATATTTTTATTTCAGCTGAGACAGGATAACACTGTTTAACAAAATATAATTACATATGAGTAGTGCTTCAATGTTAAAAGACGAAACTCTGTCGGTTATGTAAATTCTTCGAAACGATAAGTTAATCCAATACAAAAGTTCTCACACGAAAAACTTGACAACCTACTCTGATTTGGATAATATGTATAACATGTTGGCAACTGAAATCGGTACATAAAGATATCAGCATGGACTGGTTGCAATAATTATTGCCAGTTTTGTACGCTGATAAAGAGTCTTGGTGAAATGAAATCGTTATCAAAGGTATAAATGAAAAATTCTCCCAATTTCGGCAGAGGCTACACTGAGAAAAGAGAATTGTATTCGGCTAACAGAAAAACTGCTTGACTCAATAAATCAAAAAGTAAAGCATAATCGAATTAATTTTGAGAAAAATTAAGTTAAGTTAAATAAATCCTGACCGTGTTGCCTTCGTAGTAGAATTACAAATAAAGAATCGCGTCAAAGTTTTTGATTTCCGATTCTAAGTTCATCAGTATTATGTATTTTTATAATTTCAAGTTCTTAACCAAGACATAAGCTTCTAATAATAGTCATAATCCAACAAATATAATTTTGCACTGGGAAAAGAATATTTCTGTTCCAAATAAATTGATTGATGGTTGATTGATTTTAAGAATATTTTTTTACTATGAACCAATTTTTGTAAATACTAATATGCACTTAATTAGCAGTTAGCATGGTGTTTATTCGGACAAACATGGCATTTGAAAAATAAGATTGAAGAGATTTTAGCTGGTGCAAACAAATTTTTAGTAATCTTATTCCCTGAATTCACTTCATATTAATATAAATATAAAATAATTCTTTAAGTATTTAAGTAAAACACTACTACACCCTTTTCTTTACCCTTTAAGTGTAAATATAAACGATATTTGATGTAAGGGAGTAACAATATTGGGAAATTTCTCTGCGATTAAATAAAAATTCTTCATAGATATTACTTAAATGTGTGTTTGAGAAAAAACTATAATACTTCTGCCAAATGTACTTCTGCTCACTTATTTCGCTTATATTATTAGTTAACTATTAGCAAATCTTGATATATTAAGATAAATCGCAAATGTTAAGCAGAATCAAGAATAGGGATAATTTCTTTGAATTTCTTTGAAAAAATCCATTTTTTTTTTTTATAAATTTTACGATATTCAAAGTAAACAAAATATAATTGATGATTTTCAGACAGAAATGAGTCGCACTAATTGTTATTTATGGATTTTAATGATATAAACTAAAAAATTATATATAATATACATTAAATTTGCCATAGAAGTAGGCATGGCTATACATACAAGCTGTAAAAAAAGACTTCCTTCCCAATGGAGAGTAAGTACAATGAGAAAACAATTTATTTACATATGCCAAAATTTGGTAATAATTAACATTTAGTATTTTTGATATAGACGAATTAAATATTTGCTATTTGTTAAAATATCACACATTACAGTGAATTGAATAATATTATTGGATCAATTATATATTTGGTTATAATTACAAATAATATTTTGGTTGATACAAATATTATTTTGTGACAATCATTCGTTTGTTAATAATCACTAAATCATGTATTTGACTAAGAAAATTCTTTCTTTCGCAAACGTATATCATTAATATCGATTTGTGCTCAAAACCGACGACCAACAACGATTTTACTAATATCGTTACATCCTCGTGTACAATGTCGATGTATTTGTAAAATCATAAATACATAAATTGCGTACCAAGCAGAATATACTTAAGTAGTGTGTTACTTGAATATGTTGCGAATTGCAAACTTTTCATGTTAATGAGAAGTGAAATCAAATAAAATAGGATAAACAAATATATATTCAACCGACACAAATTTTTTCAATCGACTCAAGCTAATATAGCGTTTAGCTCGATAAGCAATAATTTAAATTACAATTACGGACATGGTAATAATTACCAAAACTTGTTGATGGTTAACAAATATTTTGAAAATCTTTCAACCAAATACACATATATTTAAAGGAACCATACTCTTTTCTCATGTACTAAAAATAAATGGAAGTTGATCTCTTTTAGGCATACCGACTTTGAAATGGTTCGTTGAAAGAATGTTATCTTCTTTGCAAAAAGAAGGATAAAATTATCACCTGGAAAAGCCTCATCCCACCGTGTTTTTCTTTTAATAATAATAATTTAATAATTTCTTTCAAATCGAATAATGAATTCCAGAGATATTAGCACAGGAAAAATTGTTTTGTCTGAAGTTAGTGGCTTCGCAATGGAGCTCGAATGAGACTACTCTGGCTTAAGAGTAGCCCCCTTAAGATGCCCGTTCTTAAATTTTGTATGTTCATGGTAATTATTTGAATTTCACAAAAACTTTTTTCAATAAAAAATAGATTTTAATAACAACTTCAAAAATTTCGTTAAAAACTTAATCTTCTAAACTTGGACTTTGAGAGACCCAAATTTATTCAATTTGTACAAATGTGAAAATATTAAAGTTAATTGTGCAGAAATTATCAAAAAATTCATCAGCATCTACAGTTTACGGGACATTAAAATAAAAAACAAAATAAATTTGTTCAAGAAATTGATATAAGTCAGTAATGATTGCAGTGATTTTTATTTTAAAAAATCATAGCTGATTTAAAACTTTAGGTTACATTCTGTGAAATCAAAAACTTTTCGGTAGGTCGCAATAAATTTTTAAACTCAAAATATTTTTTTTTGAATTTTTTTTGCTAATCTTTGATATTAATATAATTTCATATACCGATAACAGACTTGAGCTTTGAACTTGTGATTTACGAAAAATTTAATAAAATTTATTATGTTGAACCAAAAAAAAATTTTGCTTCAAAGAGAAAAGACAAATATTACTTTATTCACACATTCAATTTTTTTAAGTAGCACAGTTTTCGAAGACCAATATTTTGATGAACAAATTTTTCAAATTTTAAGAAACCTTTTTTTCTGCTGTGTTCAGTTCGATAAACAAAAGAAAAAGCTCCTCGCTTTTTAATTAACCTCCCTGACTCCATTTATATAACATTCGGGGGCCCCCAAAAATGTTGCTACGCTATTGCCCACAGTGTACACTATGAACAAATCTGGTAACTTTTTACACTTTTTCTCTGTTATTCTCTTAAGAATAACAAACAGAACAAAACCATATTTTTCAAAATCGGCTTAGTAGCTTCCAAGTAATCATACCTAAATAGTTAATGCCAATCAACATAACTGGCACATTTCTATGTCTTTTTGAGCTGTCAATTTGGAATTATACTTTTCAGTCTTAAGAAACTTAAGTCATAAAAGCCGAAGGTATGATAAACTGAAAGATTTTGCCAAAAATGAGTGCTCTTATTTTAAATTAGATTTATAAAGTTATAAAAACAGTTTAGGTCTGGTAGCTTAGGAATTTTAACTATTTTATTGAAATATTTTCAAAATGTGTTATTTTGTCGGAAGATGTGCAGGGACTTTGGACTTTGAGAACAGTTATGTACATATATCCGTAACTTGCTATGGCCATATCTCTGCTAATCACAATTACCGAGACAAATATAAGACTATGAAATTACTTGGGAGAGTGTGTGTTGTATTTAAAAAAATCGGACCTGCTTTTTATTCGACTATCAAATAGTGCAAAGCTCTATGAAAAAATTTCAAAATGAACCTTAATTTTAAGAAAATCGTGCATGTCTGTCAGCGGTGCAAGGAGGCGCAGCCAACTCACGTCGGATTTTATGGAGAATATGTTGAGATATGTTATCGGTCTTGCTATCAAGATCAAGAACGATATCTATAACGAAACGATATACAAAAAATTATTTCTCGTATGACCGAGGACAAGAAGGGTCTGGCCGATATCTCGTTCTCGGCGATAATGAAATGCTTATGGTACGATAGGCATTAAACTGATGCCGAGAGCGAAATGCAGCCAGAGCTTTCATAAGTTAAAATACTTAAAATGCAATATCTCGGCGCCTATGGTAGTAGGCGTTTTGAAATTTGGTGCTAGGGTGTATATCGTCTATGTTAAGTACCCCCCTCACATCTGGGCGAGATTATACAAAGGGGCATGGCACCTTTATAGAACAAAAACATTTAAAACGCCATATTTTAGCATCTATCGCAGCCATAATTGTGAAAGCAAAGAAAAGGGCTAGTCCCATTGAACCAAAACCATTACATGGCAATTCTTGAAACTTGTACCAAGCTGTGAATTTTCGTACAAGGACCTTATTGTCTGCAGTAAGGACTGCGTAAAATGTAGACGGTGGTATACAACGGACAGTGCGCGGGAAAGCCGCTGGTCCAGTTAGTATCATATATATAATAATGTGAACGAGAATAACCGAGAAATATGGGCGATAACGCGAAGAGAACCAAACGAGAACGATACAGATCAAACATTTATTGTACGAGAACGAGTACGAGACAATAAGCTTGGCGCAACTTCGACCACGATACAATAATTTTTGAATTATCATATCGTTCTCGTATCGGTGAAGCACTAATGTGACCTCACATCCCGTTCACAGTTTCCTGTATTTTCTTGTTTTGAAAGCTACTCGAATATATAATCGTATTGAAAGTTTTCTCAAAATTGGGCTTCCTGGTTATTTCGTCTTTCAAATAGAAAACATCAGACCAATATCATAGGTCATACATATGTACATGTGATATAAAAATAAGAAAAAGCGCTCAAGAATATATTTCAAATAGGATCATATCGCTTTTGAAAACAAAGAAAATGATGTCCTTAATGATGAACTTAAAATCGGGTTCCACCAAAGGAATACAAAGTGCTTTGTCAGCCAGATCTTAAAATTGGTGACTTTGGACAGATAATTATTATTTATTTGATTTAAAAGACCCTATTACAATAAGATTATATAGACTTTTGTATATTTTAGATTATTATCTTTCTCTTAGCATGTGTACCATTCTTATTCACTTTCTTTATACGATATGTTTCGTGTGTAGGTATATCTACGATTCGTAAATGAATGTAGAATGAAGAAAGGAGACAAAATTTAATACACTAAATAACCAAAGTTACAGAAATAATTAAAAACAAATACCTACGTATGTACATACGCAAAAACAATTTATGGCAAAAAAACAAAAAAAAAAACGCCAACCAAATCCCATATCTCTTTATGACTACAGATTTTTTTTTACCTTATTGTGTGTTTGTTGTACATATCACATGACAAAAAAGCTTCGAAATAAATCCACGTTAAAATCCTCACATGTTACTAAGCGTCAACAAAAACGCAAAGATATAAGATACAAATACATGGCATGTACATATTCCACCAAAGTGAAAATCATTTTCACATATGAAAAAAGAAAGAAAGGAAAACAATATGAAAAATAAAGTGAGTAAAATAGAAAAGAAAAACAACAAAAAAGTATACTACACAGCAAACAACATTGGGTACGAGTAAATGGATATAGAAAAGTGGTACATTTCACAAGATAAAAATTCGTGAAGTTGGAAAAAAAATTTACTGTACAAAAGTTTTCTTGATTTTATAGATATAGTTCAAAATGACACTTTATGAGAATCCTAGTGATTAAATTGGATTGGAACTTAGACCAATTTAACGTTTAAGTCCTTAACATTCCATTGCCTTAGGAAATGTAGGGGTTTCCATAATTAAGCATTTTAGCATTAATTTATTTCAGAAATCAACCGTATTTCTCTGCTATTAAAAAAAAAAGTTCTCGCACAGTGTAATTAATTAACATTAATTAGTATACCAAAATATTCCTTGCATCCAACACTTTCCAAATCCGAATGTAACTATCGTAACTATCGAAGGCAGTTACGAAGTCAAGAAGGCTTACTTTCTGCGCAGAGATCACTTATAACTTAAGTCAGTTTATTTATGAATAGGGTCAAATCGCCCATTTTGAAATTTCAACGAAAAATCCTCAAAGCTAGTCGTCGGGTCTCTCTTCCTTGCAATTCGCTTTGAAAGAGGAAAGAAATCGGATTTGCCTCGCACGTACGGTTTCGCATAATGAAAGCAGAGCAGTCCGGGCTGTTCGTTGTCGGCCACCGATCCGTACGACAGACGGATGCGCCTCTCGTGCGGTCAGGTGGGTAAATGGGACCACAGGAACCGATCGCAAAAAAAAAAAAATAAAACGGTAGCGCCACTTAAATTGGGTTGACTTTAAATGCTTCGTTTAATTTTAGTTGCTGAATTATCAATTTTGTGTCTTCAAAAATGAGAGAGGCAGGCTAGAAATATGCGATACTTTTCTTGAGGTATTTGCTAGTGGTGTTATAACATTTTCTTTTATCTTACTATCTGTTGCAGAATTGCGCAGATTCAGATGTTGGTTTTTGATTAGACGTGAAGTGGTGGTAAATTTTCCGAAAAGCGTTTATTAATTACTTAGAGCTCACTAACGTTATGGTTACGAGCTGCTCCCACTGCATCTGGCGCAAAACCATTAGCCCAAGCTCTTTTATCGTCTCTGCAGTTGTGTTTATTATTCAGCTTATTCAGGTATTTATTGATTTTTTAACTGTGTTCGACTTCGTCAAAAATTTTTCACCAATTTCCGACTATGTAAATCAACTTATTTAGACCTTTTAAATTTTTATTTCGACTTCTTCGACCTTTCATCCTTCTTAACTTTAGCGACTTCTTCAAGTTTTTAAACTTTTTCGTATGATTCATTCATATGCAACTTGTTTTAGCCTCATTCAACTTTATTAGACTTATTTACGTTTTTCCGACCACTTCAATATTTTTCAAATTGTATCGACTCTTGCAACCTTATTGAACTTTATTCGATTTTCTCAACCTTATTAACTTTTTTCGAGTTATATTGCCTCTTCTAGTTATTTTCGACTTTTTCAGCTCATCTTTCAATTTTGTATTTTAACTTTTCTATTTTTGAGCTTTTCAAACATCATCAAATTCCATATCTCGAGTACTTGCACTCACCTGATTTTTTTCTAAGTCTCTGAGTGTATTCCATAACTTTTGGTATGTAGCAAACCGTATTAACATCGAAACCAGTCCAACTTGGTAAATTGATTCGAATAAATAAAAAATATATTTGTTTCTGTAATTTTTACAAAGCTCTTTTTCAAAACATTTTTTTACCACTTGATTTTAATTAAGTTTATTTTTATTATAGATTTTGGTTCGCCAAATAAATATGTTGTCATTTTCGCCCTCTCACGTCAAAACTCTTTTAAGTTATAAATAGAGAATTTTTTGGAGATTTATGTATGCCCATATTTCATCATTGTTACAAATAAGTCCCGGTTACAAAATAAGCTAACCAAAATAAAAAAAAAGATTCGGGGGTGGACGGCTCTAAGGATACTTAGAAATGCATAGATTACTCAAGGGCAAAATATGGGGCAAATAACATTCGAGTATTGTTTTCAAAGTACAAAAACCGATTATTATTTTTCGGCTTTGTATGTTTACAGCCTGCATCTATGTGTGTTAAAATCACAACCCAGCCAACCAGAAAGGGAAGCGTTCTACAAAAGGACTCCAAAAAGGTACCCTTTATGCGATTGCTTTTAAGGCTCTAGTCGACAAACCTACTAAAACTAAAAAATGCTTTTAGCAAATGAATGCAGAGAGCCGCAGTTGTGATCGCA
Organism: Meiosimyza decipiens; assembly: GCA_963680825.1. NCBI lineage: Eukaryota > Metazoa > Arthropoda > Insecta > Diptera > Lauxaniidae > Meiosimyza > Meiosimyza decipiens. The sequence continues at coordinate 2,289,642 of OY804260.1, forward strand.
TAGAGAGCAAAAACCACTCGCTTATGAGCTTATTGCGAGTGTTGTTGGAGTGATTCTGAGAATAACACAGTAAGCGTTCAAACGCTTGTGCAGCTGCAGCAAATTATTCATTTAATTGAAAATTCTAACGCGGTGTGGAAACTAAAAAAATGTTTCAAGATTGGAATTAATTCCCAAAATCCTATATATTAATGTGCGACTATGATATTTATATCAAATTGCTTAAATGAAAATGGTTTGTAACTCATTGGCGCGAAATATACTAAACCGATTTTAATCATTTTTTTTGTTTAAATAAAATATCACAAAAACATCGATGTTTTTTAAAAAAAAGGCTCCGAAGAGATTTTGTAGACTTCAGACTCTAAAAATTATACAAAATTCATTTAAAAATTGTTCCAGAACGCACAAAAATTGGGGTGAACTGTTTTTGAACACTTTTTAACACTCTTTTCGAAATGCCCACTGAGAAGAAAAAATCGTACAATTAGGGCCCTAATTAGAGCTCAAACGAATGATTCGTGCAAAATGATATTTGTTTCAACCAAAATATGATTTGGTAATTATTACCAAATATATAATTGATATCAATAATATTATTTAATTCAATGTAACAAGTGACATTTGTGTAGATATCAAAAAATTAATTCGCCTATATCATGCATACTATTTGTTAATTATTACCAAATTTTGGTATACATAGTTAAATTGTTTTCTCAGTGTATTAGATAATAAGTTTTAAGTTCTGATAAAAAAAATCATTAACAATTGTCGTCATGTAAATATGACAATAGGTTTTTTTATTCATTTCAACAGGCAACTTTTTTAAAAACTTTTAACTTTATCCGATTCATTTGTTATATTCATTCACTGATTCTTTTATTTCTTGTTGCTTGCATGCCTTTCGTGTGAACTTTTATATGCATACATACACACATGTATGTATGTATGTAAAAGGTAAGGATATATGAAGCTCTCCAAAAAGTGTACACACATACAAGCGTACTATGCATATATATACACATGAATACTTATGTATATCTGTGCGGATTTTTATTTTGCACATTTTTTTGCAATCCTGAAATCCTCATGTCCTTTGTGTCCGCATGGGAGATTTTTACGTAAGCTTTACAAACAGAATAATGGATTTTTTTTTTTTTTGGTTTTGTTGCGAAGCCTTCTTCTATCTATCCACATACCCATTATCATCCATATCGTCCATGTCATTCCATGTGCAATCGTTTTAAATCAGCACATTATTCAAATTTGTTTTTCGTCCTTTCTCTGGTCAGAGCAGGAGTTTTTTGTTTTTTTCAACATTGAAGCGCTGCTTGTCTCTTTTTGTCTTTGTCGTCGCTTGTATTTTTTAATTAACTGGGGAATACTGAATGCGAGAGGGCGCGATCCGTTGATGAAATTCATCAGGTGAAATATGTTTTTACATTTTTTATTGTTTTTTGTGCAAAGTGCGCGATTTACCATTTTGTGAAAATTAAAATTGGATTTTTTTCTGCCTTCTTCTCTGCTTTAGTGAAATTTGATTTTTGCATTGTTAAAATACATTGGCCTATTGTTGCTTTTAAATAAACCATACATTTCCGTAGTAATTTGTGATATCGCGAATATGCCATGCAAATTTCGCACTTAGCTTTTATTCTTAAGACACGAATATGGGGTTGAATGTGCACTTCATTTTGACCAACTTAGTACTATTATTTTAAGGATGCCAATGTTTACTAAACGTTGTTTAGAAAATCTTCGTGAGGCTTCATTCTTTCTCTTTCAAATTTATTGTAAATGTTCTGCGAATGATTTTTAGTTTATTTAAGATTAGCTTAAGTTTCTGAAAAGCTTTTTAAAAGTTTGTGCACATGTACATACTTTGTAGTTATTATTGATTTTATTTATTTTCTACACCCTATACACAGGGCATTTTTTCATTCTTTTTCCAGCGTAAAGACCATCAAAAGTATTAAAAACTACATACTGGGTGTGCCATTTATCTTGAGACTAAGTAATATCTCGAGAAGAAAAAAAAAGGCCTTTACAAAAAGAAAGTTTCTTATAAAAACTTAACCTTTTTTAACAAACAAACCGATAGTAGGTAATATACGATTTTTATTTAAAGGTCGTTGTCAAGGTTGTATTTATATAAGGAAGCATGGCAATAGCCAAACAAGCAAAAGCGCTCTTTCTACGCAGTGGAGCACCGTGTACATAGGGCGCCCGGGACAAAAAAGTTAATTGCCAAACCTACCGAAAGAAAATTTTGTGTTTTTGGCATCTATGCAAAAATTTATTTAACTATACATAAAAAAATACTAGATAAGGGCCTAACTTTTGACTTTCAAAAACCCAATCAAAATGAGATATATTTCACGACCATTTTACTGACCCCTCCAGGCCGCGGATGAAGTTTCGTTTTAATGCAACTTTAAGGCTTTTACGCGCGTGTTGTTATAGCAGCGTTAGGCTTTATAAAATTTTTGATATGTCAAAAATCATGACTACTTACTTTTATTAACGCTTCTTGGATCGGTTCTGCACACATTGGTTGAACGAGCTTATTACCAAAGTTTGGGGCATTTACTATTGTTTTCCATTTTGTTTCATTATAATCATACCTGTATTAGCTTTATTATGCCTACAAATGTCTTTTGAGAGAGCAACTCTTTGTTAAAAAATATTAAATGGCACACCCCTAGTAGCAAGAAAAATATAGCTTCTTATACAGGCCTTTTAAAGGCAAGTAGAAATACTAGATATTGACTTTATAAATTCTATATAGGACCCCATATGAGCTATTTGGCGTAAAAAGTATAAAGATATGTTCCTCTCTGTTTCATATACAAAAAGAACTGCAAGTCTGAATAAATGAAGGCCTGAACGGTTTCTATGTGGTAAAAGATAAAAAAATTGACTTTCCATGAAAACATCAATTTCCCAAATACTCCATCATCGATTTCAGCCTATTTAGGCACAAAATTTTCAGAACATATAGGAGTACCATCACTGAAAATTTTATCCATGTTTTTTCAGCCTATTTGATTTTATAAGCATTTAAAGCTAAGATGTGTGATTTGTAATGTAAATTGAAACATTGAGAATGAGACCGAGAGAATAAAATTTGAACTGATTTCAGCCTTTTTAGGCTGTGTAGCACAATATCTGACTTCGCATAAGCTGGAGAGCAGTACAGTGTGACTGCTAAACCAAATCCATTTGCGAGCTTCAAAAATCGGTACAAAAAAAAAACTAGTTCTTACACTCAATCGAACAAACCATGAAATATGACACTAAATTGTGAGAACAGCTGAAAAATTTATTCTAAAATCGTTTTCTTTAAAATCTAAAAAGGATTTTTTACAGGTGACCACTGATCCACTGACCACTAAGGATTGAAATAAATTTGATGAATTGGCTCCTCAATGTCTCCAATTGCGTCACATATTGGAGAAATCACCATTTAATATCTAGGTTTTCGCACATGTAAAAATTTACAGCGCTCTCTTGGGCTAAGTGGGGTTAATCGGCATAAAAGTAGTGAAATTAAGAATTTGCTAAAAAAAGTGGTTGAAATCTTTTTTTAAAATCACTTATATTAACTGAAGTAGGTGAGGGTTGGTGTACTTACTGTGCCCAGGACAGAACTCAGCTCTTCCCAGCAGTATTAAAGATTAAGCATTGACCTCCCATGATGAATCTCTAGTTACATCATTGAATGCTTCTTTCTATAGCTCTCTTAAATATAGAAAAAATCTTTTTAAAAAACACGATAAAAATTTGACAATGTTTCCATTCGAAATGAAAAATTGTGTTCAATCTCGATTCAAAGATATTTCTTAGTGCTACAACTTTTACTCAGACGACCTACACATAAAATACATAACAGAGGCGTTACAAGTTAAAATATAAAATTTTCTTAGGTTCAAATGCTCACAAGTGGTGATGACGATTTCATTGCCAACCAAATGTATTTTTTACTAATTTAGCTACAAAAAAAAAAAACAAAACAAAAATCGATACATCGCGTTTAGATTTCCATTTTACCCCTGAGTGATAGCTTTTGCTATACGCTTCCGTTGAAATTGAACTTTCCCATTATTAATATCTAATGTCTACACTCATGCAGCAACAACAACAAAAATATATAAAATATCAACAATTTGTTGAATAGAAAATACTTTGCACCCGAGTTTTATGCCACTCTTACAATGTCCAACCTCGAAATTATTCGTATTTTTTGATAAAATTGCTCATAAAGCAAATTTTATGATATCTTTTGTTTGCGAGACAAGTAGGTAACTAAGTTCAGAGCGACTTTTATAGTTGAACCTATACAGTTTCAGGAAAAAATCACAAAAATTTAGAAACACACAAATAAAGAAGCTTCTACTGCAAATAATGCATTCGCTAATGGTAATAAAATTGCAAATTATACAATTTTCTGTCTTCTTTGCCCGTCACATCTCACCCCGACTCCAACGAAGTTGTTTTATCTATAAATAAAAGAAGAAAAATAAAAACGGTTACTTGAGGTGAAAATTTAACGTTGAGGTCTTTTGATTTTATTCCATGCGGATGTGTGTTTGTTGTATTTTTATTGCTTCAAACCAGCGGCTGTTTATGAGCCCGTGTAAAATTTTTATATTTGCTTGGCCGCATATAATACGTGGCCCACTGTAAGCGATAATGAGAGAAGAGCAATTTTTTTACGTGAAAGTATCGATACTTTATTGAGTATCGAAAATTTTATGATTTCTTTAATATTGAAGTACTTTTTGTATCAAGATACCGATACCGTATATGTATGACCGAAAAACGTGCTGTGTGGCCTGCTGTATTGCTTGTATGTACACTCAGAAAAACATCGTCGTCAAACGCACGGCAAATACGTGTTGAATATCAACAGCAATTAGCGGATATCAGTGAAGTCTAAAGTTTAGATAGCCTTCTGATTTATGGCCGCTGATAAGCACTCGAGTTCGCGCATTCGATGTATTTATATTAAATTTAATTTATTGATTCAAAGTAAAGAAATGATTTTCAATGTTTTATCAGCTATGAACAATCAAACGATGCCGCCACCGGACAAAAATGAATAAAATCGAAAAGTCAACAACAACAACAACAAACTATCGACAATAGTTGTTACAAGAGCTATTAAAGTTAAGCCTTTGGTATTATAAATGTTGTTGCCTTCTCAAAGTATTTTATCAATCAAATGGAGAATTTATATTTTGTACTTGTAGATCCCATTCATTTTAGTGTTTTACGGTCAGATCGAGTTCTTGAGGATCGTTTGCTTATCTGCAATCGCCTATAACATTTAATAACCTTATAAAAGTGCATTTGACAACTGTTTATGTGATAACGGCATAAAAACTTCATTCGCGGATAAGTTTCTCAGGTAAGAGGAGTATCTAATCGATTTTTTTTAAAGAAATAATGCAGTGCATACTTTTTTTCTACTAAAATATACATGAAGATATGTTTTTATGAGGATCAGCTATGTTCCCATATGCATTCTTTATTCAAAATTAAATCAAAAATCAAAAAAACTTTGAGAGTTCCTTTGAGTTGAGGTAAGCTTCTGTTATTGAAACCATACGATGTAATAACAGCAATTGTGAGTAACGTCAATAGTGAAAACCAAAACAGATTCAATTGAGGTCGTCTCTTCGCCGAAACTCTTTATTTCAGCGATGGGAAAAATACGAAAAATTAGCCAATTGTGGCTCTATACAACCAACACGTCAATTTTCTCAAGAAAAATAACCAAAAAAACAAACACAAGCACTCTACCCTGTAATGAATATTGTTATTGTTGTGTTTTTTTTAACGAGCAATGCAAGGGATTGGCATTATTGTTATTGTTGCACCATGCAACAACAATGTGCATATTGACGATAGCTTTTCTCGTTTCGTTTGATCAGTGTACTTTTATTTCTACACTCATGTTGTTCTTGCTTGATTCTTGGAATTAGCTTTAGGTTTATTGCAGAATTTTTTTATTTATTTTATTGTACCTAAGTGGCTCTTGGTTTTGAAATTTTGACCTTTATATGTCAGTAAAATTAAATGCATACATTATAGCTGCCCATTTTAAAATGGCCATCTACTGCATGTATATAAGTGGCATTCCACGCCGAATCGGACAAAATTTTATATCTTTTAGTACCTACTACTTGGTTGTTTTTAATTATACCTAGTTTTCGTATAAAATAACGATATATTTAAATAGGGTATTACCATGAGAGTTTTAGAATTAAATCCTAATTTTTCACAATTTATATATGTACATACGTATGTAGGTAATGATCGGATATAAAATTTCGATATTTTTTATGATTAATACGTCCAAAAACGAAAATTTTGAAACAAAACAAAGTGCAATTTGGCCAATTATTCGTGGAGCTATGAGCATATCAAGTAAAAGAAACGTTCTTTTTCAAAATATTATATCTCTTGAATAACTTAGTAAAAAATTCAAAAAAATTATAGAGAAATATTTCAGCCAGTGGCGTCACTTCACCAAATCTTGGGGGGGGGGAGGCGAGAATTACAATTCCATTAATTAATATATTGAATAATAACTAGTATCAGATCCTTGTGGGAGGCCAATATCCTACCCATCCCTACTGAATTGATGCCACTGTTTTCAACCAATGCTATTTGAAAGAAAAATACGTCAATAAATTAAATATGCATGAGCAAAATGATATCAGATTTGGCGTGGAATGCCCCATAAATATTTCGTATACATAAATATGTATTTGGGTATCATACGTCCCCGAATTTGATGAAATGCTCTTCGTGTCCTCGAAAACCTGTGAGTCTACCCGATTTTAAAAAGCTTAAATTTTTCTGAACCTCATCGAGTTTTAACCAAGTGAAGCTTCTCACTGAATACTTCCAACTAATAAGTCTAATTTTGTTTTCGTCTGCTTAATTTACCTCTGGGTCATCTGATGCTCAAAGAAGAGATTAATAAACATATCTACTACTCGTAGCATATCCTCTCGATGAGACCATTTGCATTCTTACCAATTTTCATAATTCGTTAAGTAATATCCTTATTCTTAATGAAAACTGGATACATATTATGTCAGTAGTTTCTGAAATTATAGCGAACAATTTTAATTTTTGAGATTGTGATATAACATACATACATACTTTGTATAGAAAAGCAATTTTTTATCTGAAATTGCTGATCTTAACATAACTTCTGAAGAACGATATTTTGAACTTAAATAGAAAACTATTTTCAATGGTGTATTAAGATCTGAAGGCAACCAAAAACTTTGATAAATTACACTTACTTCTTTGTTCTGAAATCTGTTATTCCTAAGGTTTTCAGGATATTGTAATCGACGAATTTGTTTGGCGACATATTCTCGGTTCAAGCTTGATCTATTCTCATTGAAAAGGCATCACTGCACATAATACAAAATCAAAATACAAACCTTTATGATTAAAATTGTGACATTTTTTGTTTTGGTGTATTCAAAGTCAAGATGAAAGAGCTTTTACCGAAAGAGCACCGAGGAATACAAAATATGTTGTGAGCAACATTTTGGAAAAATTCAAATATATCAATGCTGGAAGTGCGCCACTGTTATATACCTTAACCTACATTATCATTCGATTTTAAAGGGAGTTAAGTAAAATACTACGCGGCCATTTTAAATTCCCGTGGAAATGAATAGAATTGCAAAGGATATAAAAGAAAAAAAAATACAACTAAAGCTGAATAATTTTAATACACAGAAAAAAACAACAAAACTAAAGTTGAAGTAGTAAATATGACATTTGCACACTTTGTACTTTTTGAACCTCTCGAAATTACTTTCGGGTTATGGCCTTGGGATGACATTCTGTGTTGTCTGATTTGACATTTGGTATGAGTAAAACCAAACTCATTCAAAGAATATTTGATAAGAATTGTTGAGTTGTGTATAGGAATATTGCCATGCTGAAATTGTATTTCAAACCAGAATTATATGAAAAAAATGTGATTAATGCTTTGTCCTTGTAGGGTTAAATTACGTACGATAATGCACTGATTTATTTTCATTCAATTTGCTTAGTAAAATTAGATAAAATCCATAATATAATAAATAACACAAATAAATTCCAAGACCAATAAAAATTTGATAACTCTTCAATTAGCTAAGGCTGGAATGTTGCAACCTTAGCACTACATGCGGCATTAGTAGGCATGCACACAACATCATGGTGTGATTCTACAGTAATTGATGACATTTTTTTTTAGTAATTGATTGAAATTAATTAGGAAAACTTTACTAATCTTATATAATGCTTCTCACTGTTTATCGCCAGCACAGGTAAACATAAAACATTTTTCCATACTTCATTTGAAAGGATGTTTTTTTACTTGAGGTCGAGAGCGTTAGTGGTGGGTCCTTGAAGGTTAGACGGTATTTTTATTTGTATACGAAATATATAAACGTTTCTATTGAACTTACACATAGAAAATCTTTGTCATATCACAACTCTTCTTTTGTTATTTATGTCGAATTAGAGTGCTAACAGCCAATTTTACCTATCAACATTTATTTGAAGAAGTCGCTAATCGACCTTAATTTTTACCATAAGAAATGTATCGAATTTTAATTTTTGTACAAAATTGGCCACAAATCAAAACATAATGAAATTAATGTGAGCGCATCTCCTAACTCTTATTCAAATAACCTCCCAAAAAAGTACAAAATTTTAAGCCGTATTTAAGTAATAAGTACTTTGAATAGCCTTAATTGATTAGAATTAAATCAGCACAAATTTTCTTCAATAAGTCTCCATTTGCAAAGGTATAGCAATTTTGCACAAAAATTAAAGATCTCCATACACTTTATATGCGGAAAAATGACTAAGAATTAAAAATATTCAAAAGTCGGTTGTGAGTGGTTTTATTTGACATAAATAACAAAAGAAGTGGGAGTCTCGGATTTAGAAGATGAATTAAATCAGTCTCAATCAGTTATGGATAAAATATTGTCTTGCCACCAAAACTAAGCATAAGTTGTATAACATAGATTCCACAGATCAAAATATTCGTGTGATAGAAGTTATTATTTTTTTATTAAATCGGCTCTTGAACAAAGCACTTTAAATATTTTCAAATAATAAATCAGTAGGAACTTAAACGTTTACCACAGAAGCCACAATTTACTTTCCAAATGTTTTCAAGTGCTGAATTCGAATCTGACGTCAGAATTTCTCTGATAGCTCCAGTTTTCGAGATATTCTAACCTAAAACTGATAACGATTTTTTGAGATTTTTGTGGCTATCTTACATCGAAAGATAATTTATTTTTATAAAAATATTAATGGTGTCCAAAAGAACTACTCTTTCTCTTCAAAACGCATTTGAATATGGCGGTTTTTTTTTCATCTATGAGAAATCATTTGTTGACATTACACTGGGCAATTTGGAAAAATTTCGAGTATTTTCGGGCATCGGGACGAAAGTTTGCAAGACAATTCTGGTTAGTTTGTTTCACCAATACACCACCTCTATCTTTCCCATACATTTCATCCTGTAATCTTATACACTCGACTTTTCTACAATGGGCTCTTGGGCTTTAGTACTGGTTGTACATATAAACACATCACAAGAAATCTAAGGCCAACCAAAACAAAAATACTGCAGATTACTAATGAGGGTAGGTGGCAAAAACAATATTAGCTAATAGAAACCGTGTGTCATGATTAGTGTTGACCAGTGCTATCTCTGAAAACTTTAACATAATTTTCCCGTGTAATGATTCATGGGACAATATTCAGTGACAGCATAAGCAAGAAAATGATTGTCTTTGCTGCCTTTCTGAATCTATAAAAATTTTAATGCTCAAAAAAATTAAACGAAACTTTCAGAAAGCTTTCCACAAGCTTTTCAATAATTTGAACGCGACGTCTTAGCTTGTTTGGGTTTTCAGGTGCTATCTCGTATTTCCTCAATCGTTTTTGGATTATTGCCCACAAATTCTCAATTAGATTGAGTTCAAGACTTTGCGTAGGCCAGTCTATTATCCTAAGTTTTTGCAAAGATAACTATTCTTTAACTATTTTGGCGGTGTACTTTAGGTCACCAACTTGCTGAAACACTACTTCATCTTCAAGATAAGCACTTTTGTCTGTGGAAGAGTTATGTCTTTTATATCAATGATATGTACATATATAATTGAATATATGATTTTTAGGTTTACAAAAATGTCACATGCTTTGTAAAAGAGCCGCTTCAGTTAAACAAAGACCCTCAAAAGCTGCTGTTTGTTAACTAACATCAAGAATTAAGATATTCAAAAATGCTTAAAAATGTTATATGTACATATGTGCCATATTTAGTCCAACTGTGCGATCTTCTCATTTATTAATCAAATTATACGAAAAATTAGCCAATTGTGGCTCTATACAACCAACACGTCAATTTTCTCAAGAAAAATAACCAAAAAAACAAACACAAGCACTCTACCCTGTAATGAATATTGTTATTGTTGTGTTTTTTTTAACGAGCAATGCAAGGGATTGGCATTATTGTTATTGTTGCACCATGCAACAACAATGTGCATATTGACGATAGCTTTTCTCGTTTCGTTTGATCAGTGTACTTTTATTTCTACACTCATGTTGTTCTTGCTTGATTCTTGGAATTAGCTTTAGGTTTATTGCAGAATTTTTTTATTTATTTTATTGTACCTAAGTGGCTCTTGGTTTTGAAATTTTGACCTTTATATGTCAGTAAAATTAAATGCATACATTATAGCTGCCCATTTTAAAATGGCCATCTACTGCATGTATATAAGTGGCATTCCACGCCGAATCGGACAAAATTTTATATCTTTTAGTACCTACTACTTGGTTGTTTTTAATTATACCTAGTTTTCGTATAAAATAACGATATATTTAAATAGGGTATTACCATGAGAGTTTTAGAATTAAATCCTAATTTTTCACAATTTATATATGTACATACGTATGTAGGTAATGATCGGATATAAAATTTCGATATTTTTTATGATTAATACGTCCAAAAACGAAAATTTTGAAACAAAACAAAGTGCAATTTGGCCAATTATTCGTGGAGCTATGAGCATATCAAGTAAAAGAAACGTTCTTTTTCAAAATATTATATCTCTTGAATAACTTAGTAAAAAATTCAAAAAAATTATAGAGAAATATTTCAGCCAGTGGCGTCACTTCACCAAATCTTGGGGGGGGGGGAGGCGAGAATTACAATTCCATTAATTAATATATTGAATAATAACTAGTATCAGATCCTTGTGGGAGGCCAATATCCTACCCATCCCTACTGAATTGATGCCACTGTTTTCAACCAATGCTATTTGAAAGAAAAATACGTCAATAAATTAAATATGCATGAGCAAAATGATATCAGATTTGGCGTGGAATGCCCCATAAATATTTCGTATACATAAATATGTATTTGGGTATCATACGTCCCCGAATTTGATGAAATGCTCTTCGTGTCCTCGAAAACCTGTGAGTCTACCCGATTTTAAAAAGCTTAAATTTTTCTGAACCTCATCGAGTTTTAACCAAGTGAAGCTTCTCACTGAATACTTCCAACTAATAAGTCTAATTTTGTTTTCGTCTGCTTAATTTACCTCTGGGTCATCTGATGCTCAAAGAAGAGATTAATAAACATATCTACTACTCGTAGCATATCCTCTCGATGAGACCATTTGCATTCTTACCAATTTTCATAATTCGTTAAGTAATATCCTTATTCTTAATGAAAACTGGATACATATTATGTCAGTAGTTTCTGAAATTATAGCGAACAATTTTAATTTTTGAGATTGTGATATAACATACATACATACTTTGTATAGAAAAGCAATTTTTTATCTGAAATTGCTGATCTTAACATAACTTCTGAAGAACGATATTTTGAACTTAAATAGAAAACTATTTTCAATGGTGTATTAAGATCTGAAGGCAACCAAAAACTTTGATAAATTACACTTACTTCTTTGTTCTGAAATCTGTTATTCCTAAGGTTTTCAGGATATTGTAATCGACGAATTTGTTTGGCGACATATTCTCGGTTCAAGCTTGATCTATTCTCATTGAAAAGGCATCACTGCACATAATACAAAATCAAAATACAAACCTTTATGATTAAAATTGTGACATTTTTTGTTTTGGTGTATTCAAAGTCAAGATGAAGGAGCTTTTACCGAAAGAGCACCGAGGAATACAAAATATGTTGTGAGCAACATTTTGGAAAAATTCAAATATATCAATGCTGGAAGTGCGCCACTGTTATATACCTTAACCTACATTATCATTCGATTTTAAAGGGAGTTAAGTAAAATACTACGCGGCCATTTTAAATTCCCGTGGAAATGAATAGAATTGCAAAGGATATAAAAGAAAAAAAAATACAACTAAAGCTGAATAATTTTAATACACAGAAAAAAACAACAAAACTAAAGTTGAAGTAGTAAATATGACATTTGCACACTTTGTACTTTTTGAACCTCTCGAAATTACTTTCGGGTTATGGCCTTGGGATGACATTCTGTGTTGTCTGATTTGACATTTGGTATGAGTAAAACCAAACTCATTCAAAGAATATTTGATAAGAATTGTTGAGTTGTGTATAGGAATATTGCCATGCTGAAATTGTATTTCAAACCAGAATTATATGAAAAAAATGTGATTAATGCTTTGTCCTTGTAGGGTTAAATTACGTACGATAATGCACTGATTTATTTTCATTCAATTTGCTTAGTAAAATTAGATAAAATCCATAATATAATAAATAACACAAATAAATTCCAAGACCAATAAAAATTTGATAACTCTTCAATTAGCTAAGGCTGGAATGTTGCAACCTTAGCACTACATGCGGCATTAGTAGGCATGCACACAACATCATGGTGTGATTCTACAGTAATTGATGACATTTTTTTTTAGTAATTGATTGAAATTAATTAGGAAAACTTTACTAATCTTATATAATGCTTCTCACTGTTTATCGCCAGCACAGGTAAACATAAAACATTTTTCCATACTTCATTTGAAAGGATGTTTTTTTACTTGAGGTCGAGAGCGTTAGTGGTGGGTCCTTGAAGGTTAGACGGTATTTTTATTTGTATACGAAATATATAAACGTTTCTATTGAACTTACACATAGAAAATCTTTGTCATATCACAACTCTTCTTTTGTTATTTATGTCGAATTAGAGTGCTAACAGCCAATTTTACCTATCAACATTTATTTGAAGAAGTCGCTAATCGACCTTAATTTTTACCATAAGAAATGTATCGAATTTTAATTTTTGTACAAAATTGGCCACAAATCAAAACATAATGAAATTAATGTGAGCGCATCTCCTAACTCTTATTCAAATAACCTCCCAAAAAAGTACAAAATTTTAAGCCGTATTTAAGTAATAAGTACTTTGAATAGCCTTAATTGATTAGAATTAAATCAGCACAAATTTTCTTCAATAAGTCTCCATTTGCAAAGGTATAGCAATTTTGCACAAAAATTAAAGATCTCCATACACTTTATATGCGGAAAAATGACTAAGAATTAAAAATATTCAAAAGTCGGTTGTGAGTGGTTTTATTTGACATAAATAACAAAAGAAGTGGGAGTCTCGGATTTAGAAGATGAATTAAATCAGTCTCAATCAGTTATGGATAAAATATTGTCTTGCCACCAAAACTAAGCATAAGTTGTATAACATAGATTCCACAGATCAAAATATTCGTGTGATAGAAGTTATTATTTTTTTATTAAATCGGCTCTTGAACAAAGCACTTTAAATATTTTCAAATAATAAATCAGTAGGAACTTAAACGTTTACCACAGAAGCCACAATATACTTTCCAAATGTTTTCAAGCGCTGAATTCGAATCTGACGTCAGAATTTCTCTGATAGCTCCAGTTTTCGAGATATTCTAACCTAAAACTGATAACGATTTTTTGAGATTTTTGTGGCTATCTTACATCGAAAGATAATTTATTTTTATAAAAATATTAATGGTGTCCAAAAGAACTACTCTTTCTCTTCAAAACGCATTTGAATATGGCGGTTTTTTTTTCATCTATGAGAAATCATTTGTTGACATTACACTGGGCAATTTGGAAAAATTTCGAGTATTTTCGGGCATCGGGACGAAAGTTTGCAAGACAATTCTGGTTAGTTTGTTTCACCAATACACCACCTCTATCTTTCCCATACATTTCATCCTGTAATCTTATACACTCGACTTTTCTACAATGGGCTCTTGGGCTTTAGTACTGGTTGTACATATAAACACATCACAAGAAATCTAAGGCCAACCAAAACAAAAATACTGCAGATTACTAATGAGGGTAGGTGGCAAAAACAATATTAGCTAATAGAAACCGTGTGTCATGATTAGTGTTGACCAGTGCTATCTCTGAAAACTTTAACATAATTTTCCCGTGTAATGATTCATGGGACAATATTCAGTGACAGCATAAGCAAGAAAATGATTGTCTTTGCTGCCTTTCTGAATCTATAAAAATTTTAATGCTCAAAAAAATTAAACGAAACTTTCAGAAAGCTTTCCACAAGCTTTTCAATAATTTGAACGCGACGTCTTAGCTTGTTTGGGTTTTCAGGTGCTATCTCGTATTTCCTCAATCGTTTTTGGATTATTGCCCACAAATTCTCAATTAGATTGAGTTCAAGACTTTGCGTAGGCCAGTCTATTATCCTAAGTTTTTGCAAAGATAACTATTCTTTAACTATTTTGGCGGTGTACTTTAGGTCACCAACTTGCTGAAACACTACTTCATCTTCAAGATAAGCACTTTTGTCTGTGGAAGAGTTATGTCTTTTATATCAATGATATGTACATATATAATTGAATATATGATTTTTAGGTTTACAAAAATGTCACATGCTTTGTAAAAGAGCCGCTTCAGTTAAACAAAGACCCTCAAAAGCTGCTGTTTGTTAACTAACATCAAGAATTAAGATATTCAAAAATGCTTAAAAATGTTATATGTACATATGTGCCATATTTAGTCCAACTGTGCGATCTTCTCATTTATTAATCAAATTATTTTAAAAGGTTTTTAATCAGCACTTGAGCCCAATATTTTGGGTCGATTCTGTTTTAAATTTTGTGCACGATTTTGTCTATTCACTTGATCTGAATTACATTACGCCTTACCATTCATTATTTTTCTGCAATTTATTTTTGAAATCAGTTGTTTGCATAGCCCTAGAAAAATTGTCCACATGATTGTCAAGTATAAGCCACACACGAAATATCATTCCAAACATCGACACAGATCCCGAATAGTCATGATTTATAGCCCGCTCTTAAAATGATCAATTAGAGTACATAAAACTCTTTTTTTTTATTACAACACAAAACTTTCTTAATCTAAAATATTGAATGCCTTTGTGAACGTGCTAAATGTTGAGTCATAAATTAATCAGTGTCTCAGTTTGCTAGCATACAGCCCCTCAATTTTTATCAGCATTTCAACGCCTGTCAAAAAAGTGTCAGTTCTCAGTCTAAACTATTTCTGTAGTTTACTTAAAATGTCGACTTTGTTTGTGTTGTCAATTTGACAGAGTTTCCAACTGTCTTTAAGTAAATTCAGAATCATAAATATAAAGCAGCTCGCAACGTTTAAATATGGCCCAGATTTCAAAGTCAACAATGGCTATGAATTTTATTTGATGTTGTTTTGAGGTTCACTTTATGGTCAGTTTTCTATTGCTGTTCTGGTGTTTTAAAGTAATTTATGACCCCCTAAAGCCCTTGTTAAAAACAAATATAAATTTTCCAGATATTAGCTTAAGATTATTAACAATTTAATTGTTATTGAGTTGTGTGTGATTTAAATTGAACCGATTTTAGGCATAAATAATATGAAAAGGTAGAAAAATGGCACTATAAATGTCAACGATTTGCATTCGTACTATATGGAATTCCTATCAAACTCGTAATGTTTCTAAAATATTAAATTTATGATTTAAAGTGCTTTTTAGATTGTAAGATTTTAATAAATTAATTGACAAAAACTCTTTGGGTATTTTATTGTACTAAAGATATGCACAAATTGCCCTATGTTAGTGCAATAGCTTGTGGAAAAATCTTATTACATTTTTTAGTAGTTAGTCATCTTGTGAGTTTTTGACATTTTATGATCGATATGTTGCTCAATTAGCGCTTGATTTGTCACTAAGCGAAGATGTAATGTCAAATCAATTTGTTTAATCAGCTGTAAATCAGTTGGGTCTGTTTCTTCTTTGTGTGATTTCGAAAGCGATAACAGAAAACAATGTGTTTGTGCACTGATATTTTTATTTATGCAATAAAAGGGCTTAAAAATATAAAATGCATTCGTTTTTTTTTAATTACTTAATTGATTTGTTAACCTTTTAAGAGATATTTTATTTCAATTTGAGTATTATGTTAATACAAAATATTTGTGCTATTTGTACACCGAAAAAAAAAATGTGTAAGAGGTCGTCCATAGAGGCGTCCGCAAAAATTCTGGAATCTTAATTCCCTTTCCGCTGGTTTTTCACTTTTGTCCGCCTTCGCTACCTCCTCTCCTGTAAGGGACGTTCATAAGGGATTATGTTACTCCTTCTCTTTTTTTTATAGTTTTTATTTGTATGTTATGAAAATAAAACTGAAATAATTGTTTATACCCTACACAGAGGCAGTAGCGTCACTTTACCATATATTGGGGGAGAGGGGGCGAGAATTATAATTCCACCACTATTAGATGGGGTTATTGAATTAATGTATTGAATAACAACTATTGTCAGATCGATGGGGGGAGGGCATTGCCCCCCAGCCCTACTGAATTGACGCCACTGCACAGAGGGTATATTCACTTCGTCATTTCGTTTGTAACGCATAGAAGGGAGCGTGGCAAGTATCAAGAAGTACATATATTCTTGATCAGCGTCACCTGAGTCGATGTACCTATGTCCGTCTGTCTGTGTGTCTGTCTGTCTGTTAAAATCACGTTTACAGGAAAACTACACAAGCTAATTCAATGAAATTTTGCACACAGGTTACACCTTCTTACAAACTGCTAGCATATAAAAATGAGCAAAATCGGTTGACGGACACGCCTACCGCCCACACTCTAGGTATTCAAGGCCAAGCACATTTTGAAAAAAGTTTCAGCGATTTTGATGAAACTTGATTGGTCTAGGTTTAAAGTTCTTAAAGACAATTAAAGGGGCGTATCCCAGCCTTTAATTTTAACTTTTATAACGCCAAAACCCGTGCAAGATATTGATACAGATCATATACATCTTGAATTGTACTAAAAGTGGGCGGAATCGGGAAAAGGGCATGGCTCTTTTCAACAAGCATAATTTTTATTCCTCATAACGATTACGTTGTTAGTTCTCTTATCATAACTTTTATAAATAATGTGTGATGTGCCACGACCTTCAACGAGATTTTCCAGTACACTGACGTTGCTAGTATTGATGACTACTGTCAGTGGTATTGTCTCCAAAATTTTTATGAAAATCGTATGTGCCAATTATTAAATTAACTTTTTCCCGGTAAAAATGAAACGATAAAATGCTAAAATGCATTACGGGATCTTTCATCATATTTGCAATCTGCGCCGCTACTTCCCTGAGCCACGGCTTTTCGGTAATTTTACTTAAAACTTTATAATATCTGAGAAGGCGCTTATAAAAACTTTAAATTTGAATTGAGTTTTTTTCTTGACACATTCGAAAGATATTTGCAAAAAAATTGACATCTCATCATCGATACGTGTACTCCCACAAAAATTAGAAACTACTGTGTAATTTTAATCGACAAGATAGTCAGAGAATTAATGAGGGGCTTATAATTCATAAGTTTTTAATTTGGAAATAGTTGGAGGAATCTTTTTGAGTATAAATTTTGTATAGTTTAAATTTTCGCAAATATATCGAAAGCGACTGAACTTGCGACTAAACTTGGTCTCTAAACCGTTTTTGCATTGCTCTATATGTAGTTACAATACATTATGTACAATTATTCAAAATTAATCTCTGACTTTGAGCGATAATTTATTATTAGGTGATTTGTTTTCGATAACTTTCAGTTTTTATCTTTTTTATTTCTGCGATATTTTCATAATGTGAAACTCCCGCTAAACTTAAAAGAGAAATATTTTCTTTTAGAATACCACAACGCTTTTCTCAACACTCTACTCCACATTGAAATTTAATTTAAAATTTTACAAAAAATTCGTAAAAATACGGGGAAGTCTTTTCGTTAAAACAAAAAAACATTTTGATTTGTGATAAGAACTTTGCCTCAGACATCAAACCTCTAGCTATTCAAATTTATAATCTGTTGATGTTAAAGCTGCTAGTGACCACTCTAATTTCGAAGTACAGATAGCAAAGATATAGAACGTGCGTAGCTATATATTAGTTTATTCAGCAAAACTGGTCAGTGTGTCAGTGTCCGTTTTCAGGATTATATCAATCTGCTTTAACCAAAAACCTAAATTCGTTAATTTTCAAGTTAAATTGTCGCAAGTCAAGGCAAACGAAATCTTATCCTTCAGATGCACTTAACAAATGTTATGTCTAGAAAAAAACAAACCGTGTCACTTTAACAAATTTTCCGTTTTTTTTACGACTAAAATTATTTAGTAGTGGCAGCGACAGTGGCAGCAACACCACAAACCCTAATAACGACAACAAAAGTCCTCATAATAATCCTCTTAAATGCTGCAATATAAAGCAGATAACAATCTTTTCAATTGCCACGCAGTGTCGAATAATTATTTTACCTTTTGCGTAAATATTATTTAACGGTAAAAAAGGACAAACGAGGGAAATTTTTGTGAACAAGTGTGCTATGTGCGTAAATATTGCTCCCGGGCGGATAAGCAGATGATTACCAAAAACATAGACAGACGGACGAGCAGGCAGGCAGGCAGACAGACAGACAGAGAGGTGGATGGAAACAGAAGGACGGAAATCTATGTGTGTCTAATGGGTACAAATTTATGACTTTGTCTCTCAGGGGCGGTTTGTTGTCAGTTCTCGTTGTTGTGCAGAGCCAAGCACAGCGCCACGATAGTACGGGGCGCAAGTACAAGGGGGAATTGATGGTGTATTTGATGCGTGTTTTTTGTTTACACTGACAGATCAACATAGAACCATGGCTTTTCAGCACATCATTTTTCGGATTTTTGCATAAAAATATATGAGATTTGAGTGTTCAGGATGTAGCCCAAAAATGCTTGGGCCTGAATATTTTCAAAAAAACGTTAAGAATCGAAATTCGCTCAAAATAAAAAGAAAAAAAGCCCAAAAATAAAAGGTAGATTAAAATGCTGTTTTCTTATATATTTGGTAGTTACGAGAACATAAATCCAGTCACAGAAACACTCTATTACGTCAGAACTTTAAAGCCATGGTTGTCAATACTGCCGATTCAGTATTTTTTCCATATGATAGAATACCTTGAAGTCAACGGTCAGGTTTATTTAAAGTATTGAAAAATCTAAAAGAAATATTAAATTTCATTCAGACATTGTTAAAAATACAATTTTAGGCACTTAAGGGAAAAGTGCAAGGTGAACGGCCATAGTTCGGTTTTGGTTGAAGTTGGAAAAGTTGAAAAACATGTAAAATGTTGAATATGGTTGATTGAGTTGAAAAATGTCGAAAATATTTGAAAAGTTGAAAAGGGTTGAAAAACTAGATGATGTTGAAAACAGTAAGAAAGGCTGAAAAATTGAAAATATATTTGTTATAAGCCAAAAGAGGTTAACAAAGTATGGAAAATATTGGAAAAGCCGAAAAGATTTTGGAAAAGTCCAAAAAATTTAAAAAAGTTGAAAGAAGTTGAAAGAGTCTGAAAATGTTGATACATTATATTAAGTGTTGAAAGATGTTGAAAGTGGTTGATAAGGTCAAAAAATGTTGAAAGAGATTAAAAATCTCGAAAAAGATTGGTAAAGTCGAAATAAATTGAAAGAGGTTGATAAAGTTGAAAAAATATGGGAAATGCTAAAAAAAATTGAAAGAGGTTGAAAACTTTTGAAAGAGGTTGAATATCTCGAAAAAAAAAAAATTGATGACGGTGAAAAGTCGAAAACATATGGAAAATGTTGAAAGGTGTTGGAAAAAGTTGAATGAGGTTGAAAAAGTTGAAATAAATTGAAAGAGATTGAAAAAGTCAATAAAATGAATAATTTCAAAAAAATTCAAAGAAGTTGAAAAATGTTTAAACAGTTGAAAGAGGTTGAAAAACTTGAAAAAGTTGAATGACGTTGAAAAAGTCGAATTAAATTGAAGTTGAAAACATGGGAAAAATATCGAACATATTGAGAAAAGTTAAAAGATTCACACAGTTGAAAAAGTCAATAAAATATGGAAACTTTTGAAAAAAGGTTGAAGAATTCGAAAAAATTTGAAGTTTTTGTTTTCGATTATATTAAACTTTATGCCACACTAATAAGTTGGTGGTGATTTGTAACAAAAAATTTAATTCGAAGGATTGCAACTTTGAAAATGTTTGTGGTAGATCAATTTGGCTATTGAACTTAAGTTATCTCAACAGAATAGGCCTTGTGTCTGAAAACTTTTTCTGATTTCTTCAAGCTCAAGCTTATATTTGAATTCGAAAACTTTCTTGGGTGTAGAATTCGTTCTATGTATTTATATAACGAGCGTTTAAAAAATTATCATGTGAATTTGAATTTTTTTTTTAAAAAATCCAACTAAAGACATCTATGAATGTGAGGGTCCTATATCTTCGATATATCTATAAATTTGTTGATACATTTTGTACATATATGATTTTGAACTCTATATCGTTGTCATTTATATTTGATATCACTAAGCCACTGATGATAACTCAATATTTAATGTTTCAATTTTAATAATCTTCAAGCAAATGGTTGTTTCCTTGTTCATTCTTAACATTTATAACGTCACCTTCTTCTTCTTTTCTTTTGTTTATCAAGTTGTTGTATTTGTGCTGGTACTACAGGGTGGTAGTTGTAAGTTTATGAGCATTTATACCATCATCCATTGGTCTTGGCCACAGTGCAAACAGCGTGGGCAATTTAAAGCATTGAAGCCTGCACCCCTCGGAAATGATGAGGGGTTGCCATTGATTTGTTTCTCTTCTGTTCGTTGTTTCTTTATTTTTCTTTTAACAGACGGCAAATACACTTTTGGGTCAATTGTAATTGTAAAAGGGTTTAATAGACTCTAGTGGGCGGTTGCCATCGGCACCCACTCTTTTGCTGTAAATTGTATTTCATTTTGGCTTGAATGTAAATTTTTTGTTTTTGCCACCCCTATTTTTGGTAATTTGGATTTTTATTACATCGCAATGATAAATGGAATTGAAATTAATTTAAAACTGCACTTTTATTTGGATTTCAGAATAATTCTGACAGTTTAGCTTACACATACAGTAGATGCTCATATTTGCGCTATCAACCTTTGTATTTTGTAGTAGCATATAATTTTATTGAACGTTTTTTTATATTTTTTTTGAGTTTAGATCACGTTATATGGAGAAATTTTAACTTTTTTAGAAGGCTAATAAGTTTGACTTTTACGATTTTAAATCGAGTTAAAAACACAAGAATTAAATTTAAAAATTTTATGCAGCGCCGAGATTCGAGGACTATTTGTCCTCTTCCTCGGGGTGTCAATTTATTAACGTTTTTTAATTTGCATTTTTAAAATCGCAGATGATTCTAAAATGAAATAAGAAATATTTTTAATCAATCTACGTAAAAAAAAACTTGAAGAATAAATTTTAAAGTGTGCCTTGAGTAACTTAGAAATCAGTTCGATGTCCCGATAAACTCAGTACGTTGAGCTTTTGAAGCTCAGTCCAAAATTAATTTAAGTCTGGAAAAATGAACGGAATGAAATGAACGTAAATACACTTTCCAACATTTTTTAATATGTCTGGCTATGAGGACTTAACGTAACAACAGAATGTATAGCATGGCGACAGATTTCTTTTGGCAGAAAATTTTAAGTTGGTCCTGCGAAATATATGGTGTAGCATATTCAATCGAGCTGTAATAAAAAATATAATAAGAGAAGTAATAACGTAATAGTTATGAAATGCACTATGAATGCAGCAGTACCTGTGGGCGAGGCGCCTTATACGTTTGTAAAAAACTTTCAATTTTATCCTTAGTGTGATATGAGAGTAATCTTCATAAAATTTGGTGAAAAGGTTTCAATTAAATGAAGATTGATGAGATTTTATCAGTGGGTGTAGCACCCCCCATACAAGTAAAAATCGTTAATGTTATATTTAGTATGTGTATCATGGTAGTTAGTAATTCTATTAAAATTTGTTGTAGAAATGTCGGTTGCTATAAACTTTGATGTGTGATTGTCGGTTGGATTGCATCAGTGAGCGAGGCACCTCACATATTAACGCTATTTTAAGAGAACTATTGCAGCAATTGGAATGTTATTTAATGTAGGTGGTTTGCTTGCTATGAGCTACATCTGAACTAAGAGCAGGCCAAATAACACCAGTGGGCGGCGCACCTCCCACACAAGTTAAATATCATAAATGTATGTGGTACTTAAGATTGCTGTTAGAACGTTGATTATAAAAAACTATTTCTGAATCAAATTCGGACTAGATTGTACCAGTGGGTGTGGCAACCTACTAAATTTTAAAACTAATTATGGCATATCTTGCAAATAATACAAGCTATTGTGATAAAATTTGCCGATCACTAATATAATTTAGTGAATCATTAGTATTGAAAAAATATGCGTTTCATTTTTCGATTTTTATTAAATAATTTTCTTTTTTTTTTCTATTTTTTTAAATGTCTCTTAAGTTTTTTCGAAATTTTCATAACATTTTCGATTTTCTTGCTTTTTTCAACTTTTCAAATTTTTTTTAAAATTTCCACTTTTGTCTTTTTGATTGAACTTTTTCAACATATTTCGCAATTTTTTCAACATTTTCTTTTGACTTCTTTCAACTTAATAGATTTTACCAAAATTTTATAACATTTCAACAGGATATTTTCAACCTCATCATAATTTTTTCCAGATTTTGAATTTCTTTTAATTTTTTTCAACATATCCAATATTTTTTTCGACATTTTTAACCTCTTTCAACTTTTTTCAAACATTTCAATCTCTTTCAAGCTTTTTCAATATTCTCCATTTTATATCAACTATTCAGTATTTTTCAAACTGTTTCAACATTTTCCGCCTCTCTCGACTTCTTTCAAGATTTTACTTTTTTCGACTTTTTTCAAAATTTTCTCAAGTTTTTTCGGATTTTCAACCTTTTTCACAATTTTTCAAAATTTCCGACTATTTCAACATTTTTCAACTGCTTCATTATTAGACACATTTTATCAACTGATTCAACCTCTTTCAACTTTTTAAGCAATTTACATACTACTTTTTATTAATTTACATACTCGACTTTTTCAAAATATGAATTTAAATTTATCTACGACTGTTTCAATCTCTTTCAACTTTTTTCAAAATTTCCTATACTCTAACGACTTTTTCAGTCTTATTCAACTGTTCCATCATTTCCCAACCTCGTTTCAACATTTTCCATTTTTTAAAAATTTTTCAACATTTTTCGAAATCTTTCGACTTTTTTCAACATTTTTAATTTATTCGGTCTGCTGGTACTTCTAAGTTAACATTAGAAAATCATCGGCTTTGCCTTGCAAAGGGCCACTAAAATTGTTAGTTGAGTTGTAAAGAATGAAACATATAGCCTGCATGATTAAATTCGTAGACCAAATACAATAAATATTGCTCGACACCTCGCAATTGTTAAAGCTGTCACTTAACGGAAATATAACCAATTTTGCTTTGTTACGTCCTTAAAATTAAAGCTACCAGAATATATTGCTATATCGATCATGCTTTTCATGACTTCGATCACTACGCTACTCTTGCTGATGTTAACTAGTAAGGTAAAGCTCTGCACACTAAACAAGTCAACAAATCCAAACCCAAATCTTTTTTTTCCAATATCGGATTTCTAGATAGACGTAGTGAGCTGTGTAAAATTTAGTTCAATGAACTCCGAAGTACCACTTTAAGTTTTATGTTTGTCGCCTATTCGGCCAAAGAATCCCACTCTTCGCCCTGTGCTTTCTGGTTGCACCAAACGTTACCATATTAACCTCGACATTAATTTAAATAATAAAGTCATTTTTCAACAAGTCCTTTAAATTACTTGGACTTGAGATGGACACCCTTTGTAGGAAATTAAGTTTATAATTTAAATAAATGTCAAAATCAATATTAAAACGTTTGGTTTCTTGACATCAAAGAATTTCAATATAAGATAAATGTCACTAATTGTGCCTGTTACCGAAATATGGTGCCTCTAGTTCTGCCAAATCTTTAAAATATATATTTAGCTAAACTCTTGACCGATTTTCAACACAAAAGGTTGGCATAATAAAAAACAGTCACAGACCAAACGACGAATGCATTTAAGGGCATTCTAGAGATAAAAAGTACTGGCATGACTTAAACTCGAGAAGAGCTGAAGCTATGTATGTGTTAGCATACCTTCACAACTGCCAGAAGATCTATCCAACATTATCGCTTTAATTAAAAACTAAAGATAAATGTTTACTAACCCCTTAATTTACCAATCTGTCATTCACTTTATCTATAACTTTTGTGATGGAATGAGAAAAAGTCAAAACTTTTTTACGCTCATTCCATGTTTTTAATTTATCATCATCAGTAGTTTTTTAATTCTTTTTGTTTTTTATTTTTCCAATATATCTACATTGTCTGGCACTTGAGCCATGAATATCATAAATCCACATAACGCGTCAACAACGAGTTTGTAGCTTCCCACAGATTTATATGTAGATTTCAATGATGAGCAACAAAGCAAACAGATTGTCAAATTATGGGCGCGAAGTTCTGCCATGCGCGAGTAATTTTCTACTTTACTATACAGCAGCCCTAAAGCGTATCATTTTCGGGGAGGTTTCCTTGACATCTATGTCGTGGCATTACATCACGGCGCCCAACACCCTGCTTCATTATGCGCTGTCATCACTAAGCTGTGTGGCAGCAGGCTTTGTTCGTCCACACCGTCCCCTTAATTTAGACGATAATTTACACAAAATAAATCATTAGATTTCGCACAGACTGCAATCGCGCCACAGAGACAAATTGTGTGCGATTTGCTTTCCATATTTAACCTAGAAATTTATGCAATTATTTGAGGACGGAAATTGAATAACTGTAATTATGCAAAATGATCCATTCGTTTCAAAAGTACGCAATGCACTGCAATGAACTAATGGCATTGGGTGTCGTTGGTGGAAGTGCAGTGGGTAAGATTTCAACATTTTATTGATCAGGTGTAATGAAAAAATAGTCCTATTGTAATTGATAGGCACAGTAATTATGGAATATCTCGAGTAAAAAAATATTGGACAGCGGGGGATTCTTGGTGGAAAATTTCTAGGACATATAGATTTTCTCGATTAAGGACTCTTTGGAACAAAACTTTTTGTGGGTGATTAAAGAGAATAAATCGCGATTTTTTAGTAACAAGGAATGACGCATTCACTTTTAAGACATTTTGACATTCGTGAGAAGTTTGTTTCAGCGGGTTGTGACATCGATGTTCATGACGAATGAAGAATCGAATTTTACAATTCTGCAAGCCTTCCATCAAAAATTGTAATATTGTTTGCAAAGCCTTAAAAATAAAATTATACTCGTAGTACTTATAGTGAGAATAAAATAATTCGCACTATTCATAAAAGAACTGGCAAAAACAACAACAGGTACATTATTGTTTCCTTATTCGCTCGGTTCGGTGTTTTTGTTTTTTTTTTTTCTGAATGATACAACAATAACAATAATACAAATCACGTGCGCAGTAGTAGTGAGCGCATGTATTTTGTTTATTTTTCTTAAGAAATACGACGTGTTTTTTGAAAAGCCCTAAAATTGGCTCATTTTTCCTATTTTGCCCATCGCTGTCTTATACCAACAACAAGAGGTTGCTCTGACAGTTTATAGTTGCCTGATCGTATCGGTGAATCGGGAGAGCGATTGTTTTATAAAAGTTTGTGTAGGGTACTCCATTCAGTTCACTTGTAATTAGTAAGTAGCTAGCGATCGCGCTGTACTAATTGCTTTACTATAAGCTACGACTCTCGATATCATCATAAACAAAGGCAACTTTCTAATTCTTACTAATAATTTTGTTTGCATGTATATGTACAAATTTTAAAGAAAAATCATTCCGAACTAGAGGTCTGCACGAGTGCACTTAGAACGATCATCCCCATCCGAAAACCACAAATCAAATCAAAATACCAAGCAAGTGAAGTGAGTGCTGCACTCGCAAATATAATGTTCTACGAGTTCAAGCACTCGTATTTTATTGCACTTGCTTGGACAACAGATTTGCTATGCCGTGTTACCTAAGAGACGAACGCAAACCAAATCAATCTTTAAAAACTCTACCGGCGCCCTTTGGCTATGCATTGAGATTACAATTGACTCGCTGCATGCATTGCTTTTTCTCATGTTCGGTGTTGTAAGTGTTTTGTTTGGTTTGAACAACGTTGCCAGTGACACACGAGTCAGAGTACGAACGAAGTCAAGTCATGTCGTGTGATCGTTCTATATTAACAACTCGCAGCATGGCAATGGAATCATTGTGCTTGACAGCGAGTACAATAATCAGTTGACTCAGCACGTGCGCTCGTGCAGACCTCTATTACAAAGCAAATACTGTTATCAGATTTAAGATAGATTAAAACTTTTAAAATTGAAATCAAATCAAAAAAGAATTTAATTTTTTAACTAAAGTTATTGGTTGTCTGAGTTGAGCTCAGCTTTGGGTACCTGTAATACATGGTTTACCACAATGAACCGCTTTTGGTCTAAGTGCGTCCGTTTTACGCTGCCACTCCTATCATTTCGATTTTAGTGGTGATTTTATATAATCCAGACATGCGTAATTCAGAATTTTCTGCTTTAACTTAAGATAAATGAATTATTTTACGTAGTTTTGACTTCTTTTGTCAGTTTAATTGTCATCTCAAGTAGTCCGCATCATATGGCATCCTCTCTTTTTTCTGTGCGCCCACACTTTACTTCATTTGCTGCTAACGCATCTGTAATCAGTGAAAAGCTTTTGTTGTCTTGATTGTTTCTTTTGATTCTTCCATGTGCGAGTTCATTTTATTTTTATATGCGAAACGAATTAAAATTTTGTCAAATTGTTATTGTGAGCGCGCCGCCATTCATTCATTCGATGCGCATTTCATTTAACAGATACGCGATACGCGACGACATTGTTTGGATTAGGATTGCGAATGAGATGCGAACCCTCGTACTCGTAGTAGTTATACCCTTTGTTGCCTTGGTTTCCTTACTCCTGCTGCTGCAACACTCACACTTTTATTCGACCTGCCTTCGCTGTTATGTGCGTGTGTGTGTGTGTTTTTCTGTTTTGTCATGCTCCATTTAGCTGGGTGTGGACGAACAGATGTTTGATTTAAACGCGTATTATTATTTTATTTGCGATTTGCTATAAGACGACGTTGTATTCTATGATGACGATGACGGCGACGACTTCGATGATGATGCGTTGATTTGCGTGTGTGCGCAATTGTGTGTTTATGTATTTAAGCATTGAAGCCGGTTGATTAGGGTAAATTAATGGTCATGTAAGGTGGATTATGTGGATTGAATAGAAAAATAATTATGTTTGAAATTCGATACAGAGTGTACAGGTGGATGTACGTCATGGATGCGAGAGGGAGGGTGGGGGTGTTTGGATTGATTTATGTTGTTTTGCCTGTCAATTTGTGATTTTCGAACCCTTTCGTTTCGAGTTGTTTGTTTGGAACAGTGAGTGATCGGTTTTTATGCATTGTATCTGGAAAAATTTTAGGAGCTTTTGAGTGCATCTAACCAGAAATTGCGAAGGAGAGTTTTTGATCGTAGATCTGCATGAATTCCAATAATTTACCCATTGCAGTATTGAGCCGTTTTTCAAACTTCTTCAGTATGTAGGTACACATAATATTACGAAAACAAAGAAGATCGTTGGTAAATCAAATTGGAAGGGAGGACTCCCAGGAAGAAGGGGACATATTGATTTCTACACTGATGGCTCCAAGCTAAATAATCAAGTGGGTTATGGTATTTACTCTAAGGAACTGAAGATAAGAATTGCTGTGAGGTTACCAGATCATTGTAGCGTTTTTCAGGTGGATGTTATAGCAATAGAGGAGGTAGCATCCTGACTAAGGAGGAATTTTGTATCCAAAAAGGATATAAACATTTCTTCAGATAGTCAGGAAGCTATCAAGTCTCTAGAATCAGTCTTCCTAAAGTCACTAGTGGTCCAACAATGTCGCTCGTCTCTAAACGAAATGGCTCAACATTTTACCATTCACCTCATCTGGGTGCCTGGGCATAGGAACATTGACGGCAATTGCAAAGCGGATGAACTTGCTAGGCAGGGGACTACTGCACAAATTCCTCAGGACAAAGAAGGTATGCCACTTGCTACCTGCAAGTTTCTGCTTAAAGAATGGTAAAAAATCCAAATAAAAGATGAACTGAAGGGTCAACTTGCAATATAACTAGGCAAATCTGGCCGAAATGGGATGCTAAGCGTTCGTCACAACTAATTTCTCGCAGTAGACATAGCGTCTCGTCAGTTGTTGCGGTCATAACTGGCCACTGCCTCATCGACAAACATGCGGAGCGATTAAGTGTTAGGCTTTTTGACTTCTGTAGAAATTGTGGAGATGTGGAGGAAGAGGAAAATATTACAAATCTTCTCGGCTCTTGTCCCGCACTTGCTAGAAAACGCCACAAAGCACTTGGGTCGTTTTTATTTGATGATCTAGATGATCTAAGACATGTTAGTATAGATCAGCTATTTAGTTTCATTACGAAATCTGGTTGGTTCAACGAGAGGGTATAGTCAAACACTCTGTGGTATCACAATGGATCACATTTGGTCTAAGTGAGTTAGTTTTTCGTAACTGACTGCCACTCCTACCTAACCTGACCTAGTAAATCAAATGAAAAGTATCATTGCTCAAAACGAGGATGGTTAAAAAAGAAGTTATAAAATCATTTTTTTTTTAATTTAGTTTGTTTTTATTTAGTTTTATTCGCCAGATTGGCGCTATGTTTCGATGCCAACGTCGCTCGATTACTGTTTAGTTTTTCTAGGTTAAAAGAACGTTGTGGCTGCATTATATATTGCTTGCAATTCTAACACTTCCCTCAGTACTGCAATGCATGAATACCACACAATGTAGCACTTGAAGTCAAGTAACGCGAACATGTTCGCACTTTTGCCATTCGTTCGTCTCAACTCATATTCAGTTCGTCCGACTCAACTCATGTTCAGCTCGTTCGTTGTCCGTATTATACGATTGCAACTCATGCAACTCGTTTGTTTGAGTTTCGACTCTTTTCCCACTGTGCGGCGTATCGCAATTTTCATTTCGAACGATTTGTACGCCGGCACATCTAACTAATTGAACTGTGTTGAGTCAAGTTAGAAAAACTTTGTTCGGTGTTGAAATTTCATGAAAACCTTGTGAGTTTCGAATTTGTTCGAGTACATGTTACTAATTTTGTCTTTAAGGCACTTACCTAAGTTTAACACCTTCGGTTCGCTATCGCCACATGCTGTTTGTTTTTATAAGTTTTTCTTCAATGCATGCTTTATGTTAGTGTAAAATTGCTTTCAACGCACATACTCAAGTTAAAAAATTTTGGTTGGCTTTTGCCATATGTTATTCGCTTGTGTAATTTTGTCTTCAATGTGTTAGCTCGTTCAGCTTTTTCCATTACTCGAGGTAAACACATTCCGTTCACAATCGCTGCGTTCACAGTCACATGATCCGTTAGTTCCTGCGTTTTTTTTTTGTATTTATTTTGTTTGTATATAAATATCTTTTGTCGTCACCAGTTTTTTTTTCCGAAATAATTTTGAGATTTCTACTCAACCTGATGTTGTTGTAACCAGCTCCCCATGCAGACTTTTGTGTGCATCTCTAGTACAGAGTAAAGACCAAATACAACATGAGAAGTGGATTGCTATAAAAGCATGGGCATACAAGCAAGAGATAGTAGTGATTCCGGTTATTTTATGTATAATGATAAAGTCATTAGGGAGAGCCGTTTGAGAGCGTGAGAGTATATCGACCAAAACAAAGAAATACAGATGAAAAGCATTGGTGAACAAAATCAAAAATTATTGCAAATATATAATATGGACTTAGGATTCAAAATTTAACTATGAGAACCTTCGAAACAGGAATCAGGCTACTCGTACAAAATCGCGGGAAGCGACTCGTTCAATTTAAAAGAAAACTATCCAACTACAAAGGTGGTTACATTATAGAAACTCCTATCACTTTTTAATTTAAATTATATTAAAACCTTAAACTTAAGTGAGCAAAATAAATAATTAAGCATTAATAGAAAACTGACATAAATATTCATATCATTACTAATAGCGTTACATATTGTTTATTAAAGTTGTTATGTAAAGTTGGTTATGTTACATATATTCGAAAAGATCTTTAGATACGCCCAAGTTCGATTGCCTTAAGTAATATCTGCTGACTAATGTTATTAACTTTCTTCTCAATTTTTCTTCTTTGCAGACGAACTCGCCTTCAGTATCAACCGGTTGGTCAAGACTGAACATCAACCACCCAATCTGACGGCGACTCAACCGCAATCCCTGAGTCAACATCCTGCACTTCCTTCAAATGGTAAAATCATCGTTGACGAAGACAACAATAACTCCATTAGCATGTTGAGCAAAAATCAAATTCTTTATTGGAAACTACATCCCAGTGCAGCGGCAGTAGCGGAACTTCATTTCGATCGTGAGTCGCGTTCACGGTCGCGTAGTCATTCGCATTCACCCTCACAAATAGCTTTAGATGATGACAATTCAACGTCATGTCGTCGATCGTTACGTTCCCGCTCTCGTTCACGTTCCAGTTCAGTCGAACTTGAGGTAGATTCACCGCCGCCTCTATCGCACACACGTTCCAGCCCGATAAGTTCACCCTCTGCCTCAGAGTTACTCATTAGCAGTGTTAGTCCTAAAAAGTCTGATGTATTTTCGGTATCAGCGCTGCTGCGACGCGATGAACCGTTGCGCCATACAGCAGAGAAATCGCTACCAAGTCTGCATCATAGTAATCCCTTTGAAGCCTTTCGCAATGCGTATCCCGCCGTAAGTTACGATCCGCCAATGTTTCAACGACCGTTGCTGTCGCCTGCATTTCCACTGCTTGCTGCTTTTGCATTCCATCAGGGACAGCAACCCAATCTTGGTTCAAGGTAAGTGACTCAATTGGTCGTACGGTTGGTCAAGCGAGCACAGTGGAGAAAATACAAAATATTGGAAAAATTCTACTAGGAGGGTGCAAATTTTATATATAAGTTTTTGTAGTTTCCATAGTTGATATTTAAAATCATGGATAATGAAACATGAGTGACACATGCATTTTAGCTTAAGATATTCAGGTAAAAACTGATAGTTCTACGACAAGTTATTTTCAGCGTAACACAAGATCGAAAATAAAACTTTCTATGAAATCGTCACTCATGTCTTATTTCCAATTTATTTTGTTTGAGAAAGATAATTTTATATTGTGTTAACATTTATGACAGCATTACATGTCATTTTCCCCACTGTGCGTTATGTTATTTTAGTGCTAGTGGTCAGACAACAACATAAAGGAATAAGCACTTTCCTTAGTTAATTAAATGCAAAAATACTTAATTCATTTTATTGTATCCTTTTAGTTACCACCCTGCCTCCCAAGAAGACCTCTTTCGGTTGCGCAATTTAATGGTTCCTTTACAGGCAGGACAAAACGGTGCTGCTGGAGTGCCACCAAATTCGCATTTGGGTCTGCCACATCCGCCGCATTTGCATTTTCATCATATGGCCAAATGGCCGGGATTACCGCAATTTAGTGACCTTTACTCCTGCATGAAGTGTGAAAAGATGTTCTCAACGCCGCACGGTCTTGAAGTTCATTCACGACGAACGCATCATGGGAAGAAACCCTACGCCTGTGAATTGTGCAACAAGACATTCGGACATGAAGTCAGTCTGAGTCAACACAGGTATGTTTTTTGCTTTGTAAATTAAATGAAAATATTTTCCACATACTTGTAATTTTTAATGAGCTTACAATGGGGGCTGGATAGGTGGTTTCCTTTTAATTTAGTTAATTTGAACTTGTGCCTTTGATAAAAAAAAATGGTTCAACTTAACAAGTGTTGCAATTGAAAGCAATTATAATTTGACGTAGATGTTGTGCTCTTAATGAGAACTACTCTAACCGTTTTGTTCATTGTTTTCCCCCAAAATTGTGTTCTTGAAATGTGGTGGAACTGTTTTTCCCTCCTTTTTTCCCTGAATAGAATGTGATTGCAAATCTAAAGTTGAATTTTGAAAAACAAAATGGTGGCTTCAAAATGGCCGATCGGCTAATTCAAAAACTTTTCAATTACTTAGAAGTTCGATATAAATGTTTTTAAGAGCGCTGATAATGTATCCGGAGACAACTCAAAATAAATTCCAATTGACGGTTTATAAATTTGAAAAAGAAAATGGTCGGCAATTGTAGTATTTCAATATAGGGCAATACTCACAGACTGTCAGCTTTGCGGAATTCGGATCTAAAACTAAATTAGAAATAATTTTTACTACTTATGATGTTCTACTTGTGATGTTCTGGAGCTGTCAACCGGTCATTTATTTTTTTCTTAGATTTGACTCCAGCTTCATATGAGGTACCTTACAATACAGGATGGGCCAATTAGCGTCTTAACATAAGAATGAAAATAAGTAATTACTTTTATTGAATAATACTTTTTGATAGATAGATAACAAATATGAGTGAAAGATAATATCGGCCAAATGCTCAACACGTCTTCAATGACATGTATCAATCCCTTTCTCGGAATTTGTGGATGACATTCCGGAATAACTGCTTCTCTATTCCACCAACCTTTCCTGTTATCTTGTTACTTATCTTGAAATGTTGCTAGAATGTTGTCAAAGGTTGTTACTTTTGAGATAACCCCTACGAAAGAAGTTCACGAATATCAAATCGTATGATCTCAGTAGCACATTGACTTCGCAGCTTCACAAAATAATGCAACCCAGGAACTTCTCGTGGAATAACTATGTTGTTGCAGTGGTTAAGTTGTATGTGGTACCAAATTCATATTATAAAATTCGAGCAGTAAAAGTTGTTAGCATTACCGGCATCTAGTTACGTACCGTGCATATTGGGAGCCTGGGCAAAGAGGTAATTTGCCGTGTCCTTCTAAAAGAAAATATTGTGTTTTTTGCAACAATTTTATTTACTAAAAAAAAAAAGTCCCCACTTTTGACATCTCAGAAACCCTAGCAAAACAAGATATATTTTACATAAAATTGCAAAATATCCACCTACACATTGCAATCTACGATCTTTAATTATTGTCACTTACTAAAAAAAATTAGGTACATAGTATTTCCAAAATTTCGTATTGTTTCCTCCCCCCCAAAATATGCCACTGCCAGCATCATTTTCAAAAAAATGTCGGTTCAATAATTTGTCCAGTCCAATACATCACAGCAAACCGGTTTATTGACGATCTCTCTTGGATCTTCATTAGCCCAAATTCGACCATTTTGCTTATTAACGTATCTGCTGAGATGAAACTGGACATCGCCACTGAAGATGACTTTCTCTAAGAAATTGTTATCTAAGTAGTTGTATTTTTGATTGTGCATTCAATCGGCGATAGTACGGCGTTTGAAACGGTTTGGGGGCTTCAATTCAAGGGGTAACAGAATTTTGTAAGAGTACATTCTCAAATCTCTTATTAAAACTTAACGTAATGTGGTTCTTGAGGGGTTTAATTCCTGTGCACGATGATACGTTGAATTGCTTGAGCTCTCGGCCACATTTTAACGCATGGCAGCAATGTTTTCTGCTGAACAGCCTGTACGATGACGCATTGGTGATTTTAAATTTGCTACCGACCCAGTTTCTTAGAATTTGTGAACCACTACATTATACGCTCAGTTGGTCGATTATTAACACACCAAAAAAATCACGTAGTGTGCGATGTGCATTTCTTTTTGAACGGCCATTTCCATAATAAGCTTCCATAATTTTAACACGTTGCGCTATCCATAACTGAGAATGTTATAACTGTAGATGACAGATGCCAATATGAAACAATAATTTTTGACATTAGAGTTTTATTCGCCACTAAATAGTGGCATAAGTAACCATTGGGCCACCCCTTTCGTTTATATCGAACTTTATAAGTATATGACCATTCCGTTGGACAATTGCTGCCATGCGTTTCTTTTAAATTAGACTTTATATGCATGACCAGAATCTTAAGAAATCTTAGTCCTACAGATTCAGAACTTTACGCAGCTTTTTGGAATTTAATATCAGCGGTCACGGTTAAGGGACGGCCTCGGCTTAGTATGTTTCTCATTTCCCCCCAGAACATTTCACCTTGACCGCTCACTATTTTTCGGCGACACTGATTATAGCCAAGTGTGCCGTTACTTTTTGCAAAAGACTTTGTAAAATCAATTAAAAAAAACTAAGAAAAATCGGAGCTGTCAACCTTATTTCATTCAAATCTTTATTAAAAGTCTAAAAAACTCCCTTTTAATTTCAGAGCTGTGCATAATGTGGAAAAAGTTTTTGAATGCAAACAGTGCGGGAAACGTTTTAAACGCTCCAGTACGCTATCGACACACCTGCTAATACATTCCGACACGCGACCATACCCATGCAGTTATTGCGGTAAACGTTTTCATCAGAAGAGTGATATGAAAAAACACACTTACATACACACAGGTAAGAAAAAAATTAATATTAATGATTTAAAATTCACTTCTCCACACATATCGTGCACATTTAAATGCTTTGAAAACTACTTTGCTCAAGTTAACAGTGCGTATGAGTAACATTTATTAATTTCACTTCAAAAAATATTTTAAGAACTTTTTACAAAATATATAAAAACATGCTATAAGTCAATTACATTTGTACATAGACGTCAAAAATCAATTCAGTGTGGCAACACTCTGTTACAGATGCACAAAATAAAACCTTTTCCCCACTTACGACGGAACTGATGGAAGGTTCATTGAATCGCAATGACATTTTCTACTTCAAAAGCGCTAGCAAAGAGAAATAGGCGATAAGAGCGTTTTGTTCATTCTAAATACAAAACGTGTAAAAGATAAAATCTCCCATATAGTCACTTACACAAATGCATATAGCAAAAAGAAACCTTCTCACAAACACACCAGCAAGAGAACTAAGGAATCCAAAATTGGAGCCTTTCGCGTACGCGTACTGGAAAACTATTGGAAGTTTTTAAGCAAGTACACAACATATACATAGATGAAATTCTAACTCTTGCTCTCCGTATACAAACAAAAAAAAAATATTGAGCGAGCCTCACGCATACATTAGTAACGAATGTCACCAACGCATACAAACGAGCAACAGCAGCAGCAGCTGACAAATCACAGCCAACCAATGAAAAATTTAGTCAAGGGATTTTGATTTTCTATTTTGTATCCTTGGAAGGGACGCTGAAAGCACACGCAAACACTTACAGCTGTATACAGATACATTTACAATTCCATACGCACACATACGTACAAAAAATTTCGCTCTTTTATGGGGCTGTGTGCATAGCATCTAGACAGCGACCCAAATGTAGACGCCCACCCACCCACTAACCGTTATATTCATGGTGCGCAATTCATGCCATTCATTTCCATTATCGCAAAATCGTTACAACAACAACAACAATAGCAAAAACAACAACAACGGCAACAAAAGCTAACGGCAATTTCCGATGTTGGCTGCCATATTGGATGAATCTCAACACAACACCATTTTGTGAACGACGACATTGGAATGTAAAAGCTGTGCGGGAGCTGTAGTATCAGTTTGATGGAAATGGGGGAAAGGGGCAGCAGCAAAAAAGACAGACTTCCGAATAGAACGACATTTAGGGTGGTTCATCTGATGTGTTTTTGTTATTATGGACGATCAACATATGCTGTTCGCATCCCTTTTTAAATGTATCTACCCATTAGGAAAAAATTATTTTAAAATTCTGATTTAGCATTATAATTGCGCTTAGATTATTCTTTTGTACTGCGCTTGGTATAAGTTTTCTTAATTTCATAAAAATCGAACAGAAGACGTTTCGACTTCACCCAATAAATGAACCTACCTATTTTTTTAAAAACGAGCCCATAACATCGCCTTAGTTGGGAGCACGTCATTTTCTTGTAATGAGAAAACCATTCTTGGTCAAAGTCGAGATCACTAATGATAGTGTTCAAACTACAAATCGATTACGTCAGTCAGATTTTGTTTACTGGTGTACAAATATGAAACCGGTAATTTTTTATTCAAAAAAACAAATAGTTCCAAATTTTATCTTCAAAGTAATTCCCCTCGCTAGCTACACATCTTTTCCATCTTTCAGGCAATTTATGGATTCCTCGCCAAAAAAATTCTTCGTTTTTTGAGGCTATCCATTCATCGAGCCATTTTTGCACTTCCTCGTAAGAATTGAAGTGCGAATCGTTGAGTGCGTGTCCCATCGATGAAAACAAATAGTAATCGGATGGCGCCAGGTGCGGTGAGTACGGCGGGTGGGGCAGGGGCTCCCAGTTGTACGATTCTACCAAGTTTTTATTGACCGCTGCTCGATGTGGCGATGCGTTGTCATCTTGGAATACAATTTTGTCATGGCGAAGTTGAAATTCGGGCCTCTTCTGACGTAAAGCACGGTTCAAAGCGATCAATTGTTGATGGTAACGTGCACCAGTAACTGTTTCACCTGGTTTTAGTAGCTCATACCAAATAACACCACGCTGTTCCCAGAAAATACACAGCATTGTCTTTCGGCCGAAGCAATTTGGTCTTGGCGTTGATTTGGGTCGTTGGCCGGGGCTCAAATATGATTTTTTTCGTTTGGGATTGTTGAAATAAATCCACTTTTCATCGCCAGTGATGATTCGATGGAGAAAACCTTTTCTGTTTTGCCTGGCGAGCAGCAATTCACAAGTGGTTTTTCGGTTTTCTTGCTGCCTGTCGGTCAGTTCATGTGGCACCCATCTACCAACCTTTAAAATCTTTCCCATGGCCTTCAAACGCAAGGAAACGGTTTGTTGTGTCACATTAAGTTGTTCAGCGAGCTGTTGTTGCGTTTGATCATCATCTTCCTCCAATAATGTTTGCAATTCGGTGTCTTCAAACTTTTTCGGTGGCCGGCCGCGCTCCTCATTTATCACATCAAAATCACTACTTTTAAATTTATTGAACCACTCATTGCACTGTGTACGACCAAGAGCATGCTCACCGTAAGCTTCAACAAGCATTCGATGCGATTCAGAAGCGTTTTTCTTCATCTTTACGAGCGGAAAAAATGCGTTGTTGTATGAAACTTGACAAATTGTGAACAATTTGGTGCGGTTCGGAAGCTCATACATAATACATGTGAGCGAATCAAGTGCGACGTTTGTCAAAAATCATATCCATTTCCGCGTTTTTGGTGTGAATTAGTGTAGTGATTTCTTTTTAAGATAAGGATGACAGAACAGCTCTAACGCAAATCCGATGATACCCAAAATCTATTTTACACCTGTTTCGAATATACAGCTTTATTAAGTTCAACTCGTTTCGCCATATCTTTAATCTCTACAAAGATTTCGTAGGGAGATTGCTGTGAATAAACGATGATGTCTACATCATTACCATAACTATAAGAGCAACCATATGGTTTATTGTTCCCTAAATAATTGGGTTATTCTCATTTGTAGATTGCTGTGTATTCAAGCAATAGTTATGAAGCCTAAAGTTGGATTATAAGGGTATAAGCCATTTTCCTAAAAAACTCTACGGATTTTTAGTTGGGGCTGAGTTTTCCACCACAATGAAGAAAACTCTAAGTTTTCCAGGCATTGGATTAATTGTGATTTCTTCTAAATTCGTTTTCTTTCAACATGTTATTTTTGTAACAATAAATAAATAGCAGAGTTCGGGATGTAGCTGGGATAGTGAGGCTCCTTTTTATGCCAGCTTATTAGTCATTTTAATACTTACATACCTTTGTGTCCAGAAATCTCTGGGAGGTACACATAATTGTTCTGGCGAATCTGTTAAGGATTTCTAAACAATGCTTGACTATTTTGGATTTAATTTCAATAGCCAATGGTGTTTTTGTGGCAGCTTTACTATTTGAAAAGTTAGCATATACATATTCTTGTAACCTCTGTGTGTGTTAAAGTGTCCTCATATTCTTTTGGTCTATGTTTCTGCCCATAAGATGCTTTATATGCATGCTATGATATATTTCTGTATATATCAAAGACTCTTAGAGTTAAGTCCTGGGACCAAAAACTCCAGCTTCAGTTCCTTTCCTACATAATAGATTTCTGAAGAGTTTGTTGGCTTTATGTATGCTCTCGATTCGTCATTCATTGCTTAATTTGTTATCAAAGTCTTTTTTTTTTTGGAGGGCAAATATAATAATTTCATAGTCCTTCTTTCTGAACAATTCTTGTTTCAAACCTTCTATGACCCGTTTCTATTATGGATCGTTTGGCTCTAATTTAATAAAAAGTGTCTCCAAGGAAGTTATTTTTTAGTATGATGACTCAAAAAGTGTTTAACCGAGCCTTATGTGTTTTAGATCGGTGATATATTTGTTGTGAAATTAACAAGAAATGTTGTATTCGATGGGTTGAATTATTTTGCTTTAACTTGCTCAAATTTTCTACTCTTGATTATAATAATGTCATGAACTGCTCTCTACATGCAGTATAAGGTAGAAAACCTTCTTCTAGCTAGTCACTAGTTTCACTGATTTCCCACTGGGTACTTTGTAAGCATAAACCAAAAGATATCAACAGCTACAGCGCTCTTTGTAAATCAGGTTAACAAATGGCAAAGATAATAATTTTCACTTTGAATGCAGTAGCAGCAGCAGCAACAAAAACAACAACTTTAATGAAAAAAAAACCGACAGAAAATCAGGAAAATCTACGCCAGGATATTCTAGACATTTTTATCGTTTTTGTCTTCGATTTGGATTTTTATGTTATGATGACTACACTCGCTCGACCCGTGCGCTTTTATTTTTTTATTCTGTTCGAGTTTTTACCTCATATCTTATTTATTTTGTTGTTTTTCGTTGTTGATTTTTGTTTCAAAAAGGAAAATTCAAAGATGGCGTCATGACGTCGATTTTCGTTTGAATTTTATGAAATGTGGTTTCGAGTAAAAAACACTGGCAGTTAAAAAAAGAAGAACAGTTTCGCTTTTTATGGCTTTTGCACAGAGTTTGTTTTTAAAGTTTTCCTTCCTTCTTGAATAATTTAAGTCAGACTAACGGCAAAAATCGATACACATGGACTTTTTTTCTTGTGCGCGCATAAAATGTTGAGAGTTAAAAAGCTTATGAGATTTTTCAATATTTGAACAGAGATTTTATGTTCGCATATCTTTATGAAAGCATAAATATTCGCTGAAAGCTAAAAATCAGAAGAAAATACCGACTCAGCCTTAAGGATGCGAGGGCACGTTGTTACATAAATCGTAACTAAGCAGTGATTAAGTTAAATTTATGCCTTAGTTATTCTTATATTAAAACAGATCCTTAATATAAGAAACGAGTATCTTTAGAATAACTTTGAAAATAAGTTCATATCGTGTTTTAGTTTAGAAAATATTGAAAACTTATCATGAAGATGGAAAGTACAAGCAATGATAGTATAAATTGTAAGAATCGGCTATTCTTCTTAAAGCGACCTTGGGAAAAAGATGAAAACTATTGTAAGAACTTAAAAAGATCATTTTCAGAGACACCCTCTTATATAAAAATTAAGTAAAATTGCATTTATGGAGTAAAAGAAAGAAAACCAATGAATGTTGAATTCTATTGACTAAGGTACCAAAAAACATGTTTTATGGAAAAGTGTGCCAAAAGTTATTTCATAAGCAAAACCAAAAATGGCCAAAAACGCATTTCTTCGGAGCTTCAACCATATTTTCTCAAAAACCATGAGTGGATCGACAGCTTTTAAGCCCAGATCCATGTTCAGTATGCAAAACCTGTGTGAACTAAAATATGTAGTTTCCTTTTCTAATGCTTACACATTTTCTCAAAAAATTGTTATATCAAAGATTCGTCAAAGAAATTGATATCATAATCAGGATACTTCGTGATACTTAAACTCATAGACAAAAAATTACCAAAGTTCCAGAGGATTCAATTAGCACAACTTTCAGCATTTCTTTAGTGCCTTTTTTCATTAGGACTTACAAAGCGTTGCTTGTGGTAATGGTCGAATCATTTTTGCTTTAGTTTTTTTTATTGTTATTTGTGCTTTTACGTTGTCCTTTTTATGATGCTATGGTCTTGCTTGTCCCTATCTGTCTGCCTCTTTATAGCAGTTAGTTTTGATTTTCTTAAGGATGTTTCGTAGATTTTTTCTTACTTCATGATTTTTTCTTGAAGCGGTATTTCTTGTGCCTTGGGAAGTCAAAACACAAAAAAAGGGTACTGGCATATGCGAGATAAAAGAAAAGGAAACATAAGTAATAAAAGAACGACAACAAGTTAAACAACAACTACAATAGGAAATATATACTTCAATCACGCAAAGATACATATACAAAGTTACTAAATGGGGGCACACATATACTCAAACATAGGATATATAAGGGAATTGCAGGGACGTGATTGCGAAGCGCAGTCGACCGACCTACCATTGGGATGCGAACTGATTCAACTTTTGTCTCCGTAAGATTTGCTCTGACTACTTTGGGATGTCATGCCCCAAACCAATGCAACATTCATAATGTGTGCTGTAGCTTTTACTACTGCTACCATTTTTCCACACTACTGCCATATCTGGCTAAAATAACTATAGATAACTCAAGTCACAGTTCGATGTTGTTTGAAATATCGATATTTTTAACTTTCAGAGGTTTTGCTTTTTTCTAAGTAAAAGTTATGCGTACCTCATAGGAAATGTGTCAAAATTTAATTGAAACGACGTTGGAGTCAACTAAATTGAACTGAACTATGTAAATTGATCTCATCTGAACTAGAGCTAACGTTGAACTTGACTGAACCAGATTAAATTTAGTTTTAATGGGTATAGTAAGCTTTGCTGTAAAAGTACATCATAATTGCTACCTGCACAGAGGGTATATTCACTTTGTCATTCCTTTAATAAGGCATAGAAGAAGGCGTGGCAGGCATGAAAAAGTATATATATTCTTGAGCAGCGTCACCATCTGAGTCGATTTAGCTGTCTGTCTGTCGAAATTATGTTTCCGGGAAAACCAAACATAGAAAATGGGCGAAATCGGCTCACGGACCCAACTACCGCCCACATGCTATATAAGGTCAAAATTGATTCAAAAAAAAAAATGCAGCGATTTTGATGAAACTTAGTGATTTTTGCTCACACATATACGTATACAAAATTAGGATTGAGTTAGATTTCAAGTTTTCAAAAGCTCTTACAGGGGCGTGGCACAGCCCACAATTAAAAAATAACTTTTATAATGCCATAACTCGTAAGCTATCCGATAAAGACATTGTGATGAAATTTGGTAATCGGTTACACATCATGCATATCTTGAATCGTGCCAAAAGTGGGGAAAAGTTGAAAAGTGGGCGTGTCACTTTTTCAACAATTGAAAATTTTGATTCTTTATGTGTCGAAATCGGCAACCACGATTTTCATGAAAATTTTTGAGGTGATATCACTAAAAACAGTCATCAATATAAGCTAAGTCGGTATAATGGCAGAACTCTTTGGAGGGCGTGGCCCAGCCCACAATATTTCTAAAAGTTATAATAAGATAACTAACAATGTAATCATTATGAAATTTAATATGACAGATAAACTTGCAAAATTATAGCACAATAGTTTCGGTGGGCGTGCCACTTCCCATGCAAGCAAATAACGTTTAATGTTATGAAAAGTGTGCTATAGGAGTAAACTTAATAAAATTTTCTGCAGAGGTGTCGGTTATTATAAGCTTTGAAATTTAATGGAATTTGACAGGATTGCATCAGTAGGCGTGGCAGCTCCGATAATATCATAAAGTGTAAGCGCTATTTTAAATTGACTATTGCTGAAACTGGTATGAAATTTAATGTAGGTTGACTTGCTATAAGGTATATCTAAACTAAAAGCGGGCAAAATAGCACCAGCGGGCGTGGCACCTCCTATACAGGTAAAGTACCTTAAGTAGCTTATACATCGAAATACGAGAGCATTCATACTAAAACTTTGTGAATGTTGAGAATGTTTCTTATGAAAAGCTATTTATGGATTAAATTTGGATTGGATTGTATCAGTTGGTGTTTCACCGCCCTAAATCTTAAAACAAACTTTGGCATATACTGCCAAAGTTATTATGCTTAAATTTGGTATGCGAATGCCGATCACGAATATAATAAAGTGAACCAGAAGTGAACGGAATTGGAAAAGTGGTCGTAGCACACTCCAACTTTTTTTATTTCTATGCGATTTTTTTCAATATTTTCTACCTCGTTGAACTTTCTTAGTTGTTTTCTTTATTTTTTCGACTTTCTCATTGAGTATGTATTGTTTTAATATTTTCCAATCTCTTTCAATTTTTTTTCAGTCTTTCAACCTCTTTGAATTTTTTTCAACATTTTCCCTATTTTTTCGACATTTTCAATTTCTTTCAACTTTCTTCAATATTTTTCCAAATATTTTCAACTTTTTCAGTCTATCCCAAAAGTTTCAACATTTTTCAACCTCTTTCAGCCTTCTTACATTATTTTCGGCCATTCAACCTCTTCTACGTATTTTTAACATTTATTTAAAAGGTACTCTCAAAGCAGTGTAGGGTATAGGAGCTTCAGCCTGACCGAAGATAGCACCTTAACTAGTTTTCAGCTAAGATTAGTTTTTACCAGGCCAAACTACTTGATATTGTTAACTAAACCGTTCTGAAAACCAGTTTTGGATGTAACTTATCG
This sequence comes from Meiosimyza decipiens, assembly GCA_963680825.1. NCBI lineage: Eukaryota > Metazoa > Arthropoda > Insecta > Diptera > Lauxaniidae > Meiosimyza > Meiosimyza decipiens. The sequence continues at coordinate 2,332,793 of OY804260.1, forward strand.
ATAGATAAGTTAGAATAGTTACATCCATAATTCTTGCTCTTTTCCACAGTTACTATATCCTCTATAGCGCTGTTGTTGTTGCACTCCTTTCTTCTTTCCCTGCATGACCGTCGCGAATATTAGGCGCCACTCTTAACACATTCCTAGCGTCAACCAATACGCCTGTTCCGTTTCTGTGCTACTCCCAGTGGATCCACACACGTACTTGCAATATTGGAATAAATAACGTCACGTAGTCGCAGAGATTATGGAGCAACTTTTATTATTTATCACAGCAACGTAGTCGGAGACCTAACGAGAATCGTTTGTTGCTCTGCTTTGGCACAACTCGTTCCTTTCTGGCAAAGCAAAACTGAGCACTACACTTTTAGTTAAGTAATGGAGAAGGTGGCAAAGAAACTACGAAGAAGCGGAAGCAAGGGAATGGGAGGGCATGTGATGCAGAGCAAAAGTAAAGCATTCCAAGGATTTTTATTGCATCACATTGTGGAAATTCTTTTAAATCTTTGCTTTTCTCAGCGTTGCTTTCTAACTTTTATTTTGAATTTTCTTTTTTTTTCAGCTTCTTCCTTTTTGTTCTGTTACTTTTTATATACACACATATACATAAACTGTTTATATGTATATATTATATATGCTTGTAAGCGTATATGCATACATATTTATTCATGTATTTGTGAGTGTCTTTGTATTGTGCCAGTGAAATGGTGCGCAGATTCTGCAATATCCTTTCTTTTTTCCTTCGCTTTGCTTAAACATTAAAAGTTAAACTATTTTTGTTTTTTTTTTCATTTTGAAATATGTTATAAGCTTTTTTTTTAATCTACATGAGTGCGAAAGAGTTGGCGTACTCGAAAAGGATGGCAAAAATCGCATTAAATTGATTTAGCAGTTGAGTTCCCAAAGGACGCATTATCGCTCTCAGCAATTTTATACGCGATTGCTGATTTTGATTTTCGTTGCTTTGTTGCATATAAAAATGTAAATAGCATGGAACTTTGCAGCATGATTTTAGGCGTTAATCAAGTTCATTCTATTTTGCGAATGGTTTGCTATCGCATTATTTATAATTTTTTTGCAAATCGGCCTGATTGCAGTATTTTGATTATGGTTCCGATTTTTCTTTATCTCTGCAGATAATAATTAGGTATATCGGATTTATTTAGTACGCAACTATATTCGTTGAAGCCAAGTGACATTAAAGCATTTACTCAAAAACTTTTTTGCAACAATTAGACCAACTTTTATATGTTTGTACTCGCCTTATTTCTTATAATCAGCGCATTCTTTTGGTTCCTTTTCATTGAATGCCAATTGAAATCTTTTTTATCGTTCCATTAATCAAATGATTAGCCATTATTAATCAACGTGTGCTCCATAATCTGGTGTACGTTTTATGGCTCTGATTTTTTGATTGAATTTAATCAATTGACTACGTGTTTGTATTTGAAATTGAAATGAAGCTATAGCTAAATTCTTAAAAAAAATATTTACGGATTGTAATATTTTGAGGAAATAAGTTTTTCATGTGGGTTTTTTAGCAGTAATCCCGAAATTAAGTCGAAATATTTAGCAAATTTTGGAAATAAAAATGATAAGGGTGTTTGTCGAAATACCAAGCTTTTTTGGTACTTATTTTAAGCGAAGTAAAATGCGAAAAATCTATTTTAATTTATATGTAGGTAAATTTATTATGCTGCAACCGAATGCCAACAGCAGTAAAATGAGTATGTCCGAATGACAAGCGTTAACAATTGAAATTGAACAATTATGTACGGCAATACGGTACAGTAAGAAACTTTTATGTCATGCAAATCTCTTTTATAGTTAAACGCACTAGAAAATTAAAGCTTTAAGAACAGTTAGTATGTTTAGTTACAACTGAGAGCAAATTTAGTTGAACAATTTAAGTGTTGGAAAATTACGATAAATAAAATATTCTTAATGAAATCGGTTTTTATTTCTTCTCTGAACAACGGCCATGAGTCTGAGAATGTGGCCCAAAACACTTCAAGCTTTGAGGCCTGCTTTAGCTAATTGCCTGGGTTAACTTATTTTTTGTTAATTTTGGTTCGGTAATTCGGAATCCCTGCTATCATATAAGTTTTTATAAGCAATGATCTCTTATATTTTATTTCAATACAAAACCTTAAAAATAATCTCACGTGATGCAGCAATTTGAATGCCGTTATCAGGCACAGTGGCACAAAGTACGAAGTATAGATATTAGATTTCTGTCATAAGCGCGTTTCATCCTGAAAGTAAACAAAAAGTTTTGTCTCTAACAAAAAAAAAAGTGTACCAACACATAAGGGGCACTTCGAGCAACGATAATATGCATCGGTGTCACCCCCTCTTCCTAACAGATTTGGCACCAGCGCTCGAAACCATGTATGAAAATTGTTTTAATTTGACAACTCCAAAATAAATTTTATCATTTTAATTTTTAAATTAAAGTTATTCTTTCGCTGTTACTTCTGAAAACAATATCTTTTTGCACACTGAAAGCGATATGCTTTCAATAGGCCAGCTTTCTGAGGAGGCTCAAGCAGCCCGCAATAAGAACTGTCGTAGACTTCGTGAAAGTAATACCATGAAGTGTTCACGAATCAACACAAATATAAATTTGCTCAATATATTGCTAATAACTTCAGACCCGTTAATTAATGCTCTGAGATATCAGCCTCGAAAGCCATTGGCAAAAATTCCAAAGGAAGTCTTAGAGTTATTAATCGCTCCTGAAATATTTTGTAACGAAAACTTAGCTGCAACTTAAGGACATGAAACAGAGGAAGAGGACCCTGATGAAAACGAAAGTAGGGAACATGATCTCGCCAAATCTCAACAGGGAGAGGGAGGGGGTCTGAATTTTCAAAAAAACACCACATCTTTATAATGGGCGGCCCCTACGGTCCATACATACTCGTACTCTATAAGGAAATCTTTTAAATTAGGCACAAAACAATAGTGTTTTTCGACTCAAGAGCCTTTTATATGCGCCTTATAACTATAGATAGAGAGCAAAAGGTACACTATTAGGTATCGCCGGTCATTATCATCATCGCCATCATCAACATCAATAGTGCATAGGCAGGTCTAAATTTAGAGAATTAAATGGGCGCTATTTCTTCAACTTTCCTCAAGATGCGCTCTTTGAAGGATCGATTTTTCTGCTTTAAGTTACCGCTTTTGTACGAGGATTTGAACACCGATCATTCCATGAATTATATTTGAACACCGCTCTTAACACTTGCTAAGAGCCGGAACATACGTCACCAATTACCAGGCATTGACCGATTTGTGGAATTTCACATGAATATCGGTTTCTGGTATACTGTGCAATTCGTTCAAATTATGTTCAATTAATTAATAATGTCAGTCGACTAAAAACAAATGAAATTTCTATTTTATTTTTTATAAATTTTTGGGTAACTCTTGAAATTTATTTTCGGATGAATATTTTTATATTATTCTACTTTTGTCGTTTTTTTACTAAGCATTTCTCTTTGCCCATTTAAACGAAATTTTAAATTTCTACATCTGTTCCGGAAGACTTTGATTCTTAAGAAGACTCAACACGATTCATAAGCCAGTACGGAAAAAATCAAAACAACATACGGTGAAATAAAAACTGAAAATAAAATAAATATCTGCAAATACAAGAACTTTATGTTTTGGGTAAAAAGCATCAACATTTGCCAGTACAAGTGTTAGTATGCCTGTGGGTATTTGTGTACATAACAAAACGTATCCTTAAAGATTTAATGCTAAAACCACAAAGCGCAAAAGATTCGCATGTTGAAATTTAAACACCGACACCAATAATGGGTGGGATAAGTTTTTGGGTGAGGTTCCGATGCCAAAAACGTTTGCTGGATTGTGTGTAGCATGCTGTTAAATATGCGATTCCCCACGTGCTTGCAACCTCAGTTGGTTACCAACTACATGATGTTTGAATAGCAGACACCACACAAATATATCGCTGTATCTTGATTTTACATGGATGCATTACATAAGGCCGATGAGAGCTTTGCGCAGATTTGATGATTTTATCGATTTTCCGAGAATTTTTAACTTAAATATTGAGCTACATCAAAAGTTAAGGAAACTTTATGGCGTTTTATCTCAATTCTAGACTGAGCAAATTTTGTAAGAGCATTTATTAATTAACCACATTCTAGGACATAATCTGGCAAATAAATTTTCACCTACTCAGTTTATAACATTAAATTTTGCAGCGGCATATTTATATCTCATTTTTTGTTTTTGTTTTTATCTATTTACAGGCGAAAAACCTCACAAGTGCCAAGTCTGCGGTAAGGCATTCAGTCAAAGCTCGAACCTGATAACGCACTCCCGCAAACATACCGGCTATAAGCCTTTCTCCTGCAAGCTGTGTCACAAATCATTTCAGCGCAAGGTCGATTTGCGACGTCATAAGGAAACACAACATACAGATTTGAGGCCACTGATCGAACGAAATTTGGGTAAAGTTGATTTTATGGCTGCAGCTGCAGCATCAGCCGGTGATCAAAATGGGGCAGCTATGGCAGCAACATTGAATGCGCAACTGACGACGATGAATTGTCAAAAGGTTTCGCTGCTGGTATAACAGACATGTGCAATATTAAGCAACAACAACAACAACCACTACAGCAACATTAATGATATTCATCATAACAACAACCGAAACAATTTCAATAACCACAACAACAACAACAACAACGATGGCAACACTTATGACAATTTACATTATTTTATTACATAGACATTCTACGATGGAATATTTAATCCGTAATTTTTTTCATTAATTTGCAATTTCTAGAATATTTCTCATATTGAGGGTCTCTACTTGTTAAATTATAAAAAAATTAAAAAAAAGAATTTTAATTGGAATATTGCACCTAAGCTAAACTGTAGGAAACTGATTATAACTTTTGTTGGCATTTCTTGAAAGTGAAAGCAGATTTTCATTAATGTTGTCGTTTTGAGTTTAAGATAAGATAAGGATAAATGACACCTTTTGGGAGCAGAAAGTAGCACAGGCCTATCTTATACCCAGAGATCAAAGCAGTTTGGTCAGAAAGTCTTTTTCCTGCTAAACAATACCTCGTCCTTAGTCTTTCTTCTACATCCGAAGAATTAGTTTTTATGTATACGTATATATTAAGGTATCTTACTCATACATGAAGTTATTAAGTCATTTTCTTTCTTACGCAGTAGGACTGCAATAGCCCCCTACACAAATTTAACCTTTGTACATTCTCAGTAGAATACTTCTTTTCCGAGGCATAACGCATTAAAGTTAAGATGTTTTTAATTCCTATAAAAACGGTTAAAGGACTTAACTTTTTTTAAGAAATCAGTATATCCATGAACGATATCTCGGAAATCGAGGATATTACTAAAAAGACAAAAATACAAAATTTGTAGGGAAAAGTTATTACTTGACAGCAGGTAGGCACCAGAGAACAGCATTGAGTGGCTCACTAAGGTTGTTTAGCTAGTACCATAAATATGAAACGTGAGTGTGCACATTGCATGCACTAATGAGCGCGAATCTGAGTTGCGCTCACAATGAGTGGCCTCATGAATGCGAATGCGAGTGAAGCTCTCACTCACATGTATTCAGCATTCATGAAACTTTGAAAAGTTCATGAATCAGTGAATGGCTCGAGCCACTAATGTTGAAGTGTAATAAAGAAAAAATTTTTTTTTTCATCCAATTAATAACGAAAGCTCAAAAAAGGATTTTGAACATCACGTAGGCTAACTTCGCACCATGAAAGGGAAATTAATTTTCCGAACATGGGTCTAAAACTTTTCTTTTCTGGGTCCGGAGACAGCCTATGTGATGTCAAATCAATTTTTCTATCGATTGGAGCAAGAATTTTTTTTCAAAAATGGGTCTGTATCGGTTTCCATGGTATGGGGACGCCAATTGAGGTCCAGAATACTTTCACAATCTTTCTCTTTCGAAAGGAATAAAAAAGATGTTTCGAAAATGGGTCCAAAACGGTCCTTTCCATGGCTTGGGGTCACTCCAAGTGATTTCCATAATCCTTTCTCGAGTTTTATCTATCGATTGGAATAAACAAAAACTCTCCTATCATGGGTCAAAAACTGTCCCTTTAAGGCTACGGAGTCACCCTAAGTTATGTCAAAATCCATTTTCAACCTAGGTTAGGTTAGGTTAGGTGGGAGTGGCAGTCAGTTCCGAAAAAAACCAACTCACTTAGACCAAATGTGATCCATTGTGATACCACAAGGTGTTTGACTATACCCTCTCGTCGAACCAACCAGATTTCATAATGAAACTAAATAGCTGACCTATGCGGACATGTCTAAGGTCATCCAGATCATCAAATAAAATCGACCCAAATGCTTTGTGGCGTTTTCTAGCAAGTGCTCCACAACTTCTACAGAAGTCAATGGACCTAACACTTAATCTCTCCGCATGTCTGCCGATGAGGCAGTGGCCAGTTATAACTGCAACAACTGACGAGACGCTATGTCTAGTGCGAGAAATTAGTTGTGACGAACGCTTAGCATCCCATTTCGGCCAGATTTGCCTAGTTATATTACAAGTTGACCCTTCAGTTCATCTTTTATTTGGATTTTTACCATTCTTTAAGCAGAAGCTTGCAGGTAGCAAGTGGCATGCCAACACCTTCTTTGTCCTAAGGAATTTGTGCAGTAGTCCCCTGCCTAGCAAGTTCATCCGCTTTGCAATTGCTGTCAATGTTTCTATGCCCAGGCACCTAGATGAGGTGAATGTTAAAATGTTGAGCCATCTCGTTTAGAGACGAGCGCCATTGTTGGGCCACTAGTGAGTTTAGGAAGACTGATTTTAGAGATTTGATAGCTGCCTGACTATCTGAGAAAATGTTTATATCCTTTTTGGATACAATATTCCTCCTTAGCCAGGATGCTACTCCTTCTATTGCTATAACATCCACCTGAAAAACGCTACAATGATCTGGTAACCTCGCAGCAATTCTTAACTTCAGTTTCTTGGAGTAAATACCATAACCTAAGTACCTCCATCGATTGATGCAAAGCAATTTTTCATGCATTCGAAATCCATTTTTTTCAAAAACTTCAAAAAATGTTCCACGCGAGTATCCAGCATTTTTTTACAATGATTGCCTATTGTCGATTTTAGATACATTACGTGTTAATTGGTCTTTTCTATGTGGAGAAAATAAATTCCTCTATGCAATTTTCAAATTTCACCAAAATATATGTGTTCTTAAAGCCTCTATTTCTGTGATTAATGAAATTGTTACTGTTAGAAGGTCTGGAAGAAAAATGTTTTTAACTTGCACCTAAAAAAGAGAAAATATTTCGTAGATCATTTCCGAAATTACCGAAGAAAGCCATCATGAAATAATAAAAATTTAAGAAGAAGACATTTGTTACCACTTTCAACTCCTTCCTAATCTTATAGCCGACAATTCTTAAAGTTTCCTACAGACTGCAATTGAATACGTGTGCTTGTCTTAATGTTGGAGTCATGCAGAAAAAAGAAAAATAATTAAATTCCATTGATGCCAAAGAATACCAAACTTAAATGTATTGAAGATTTTAATAGTTATAATATTTAAAAAAAAACAGCTACCGAATTCCTTTTGAAGGCTTGCATTACAGAATATACATTTGTATCTAAAAATAATTTGTTTTTTCGTTTGTTTTTGTTTTGTTTTTTTGCAGATAATGTATGCTGTAATTTGTAAAATATGTGTGTAAATTTTTAGTCATATAAAAAAAAATAAATAAAACCAACAACAAACAAATTAACGTATGAATTATTTTAAGTGTAAAATTAATAATTAAAAAAAGTTTAAATATATATGTATGTATATGTACCATATGAAACAATTCCTACTCGCTTCTAGTTAGCAGCGAATTGAAAGCTAAAGATTATATTGAAATTTTTGATATTATGTCATTCCAAAGATTTAGTCTAATTAACTTTACTAATTATTGATTACGTTCATTTAATGTTAAATAATTCTATTTAAGGTTTCTTTTTATGTTTTCAAATAAATAAAATTTATTAATTATGTGAAATAAGTAATGGGTTTATTTTAAAAATTTTACTTGAAAGGGAACGCTATGAGTAAACATTATTTTTAAATTTAAGTGTACGGCTTTCACCTTATCGGGATCTATTCCGCTGCAAAATCTTTTAAGACTTTTTTTTAAGTTTTCGTGAAACTCCGTATGCAAAAGCAGTTGCAGTCTTACTCGCTAAGCTTGCGATTTTGGCTTCGCTTTCTTATTTAAACTTTAAATATTAACGTTGTGGAAAGAAATTACTCTATAGAATTCAGTTCAAAGACCAACTAAGACCCGATTGAGGAAGCGGAAGTGCATAAAAACAGAAAAGAAGATGAAAAGAAGAATTAGAGTAGAGGTTACTCTTCCTCAAACTTTTTCGGCTCTTGAAAAAATTTCAAAAGCATCGGAAGACGAAGAGAATGAGCTGAACTCATTTCCAAGACATCACTGTCCAACAACCTTTTTCTGCATCTTGCTTAAGCCGAACAACTACAGAGGTGCTACTCCATGGTATCATCACACTCATGGTAGAATAGGCATGTTAGATCAGTGATGACACCCATGTTAGACAAATGTCACCCATATGTATTATTTCTTCTGATTCACACTTACCAGTAGTCAGAGAGATAAAGAACTTCGCTACTTTCCTAGACGGTTCTTTAACGAAAAATTTTGCAATTTTGCTTTAATCAAAATTGGACGGCCTATAAGGACATTGATCCAACGAGTGATCTCCGCAAAACTGGTATCGTTTGCTCTGGACCTATTGTAGTCGCCGCGGAGCACTGGTTAGCTAATTCATCTGCTAATTCATTCATTGTAACACTACAGTGTTCGGGAACTCAACTAACACTCAGCTCATTATGCCTTACACTCACTTATGACCTTCGACTAGACGACCGTTCAAGTGCTTTAAGCGCAGCCTGACTGTCAATACAGACACCTATGCACTTCTCATGCCTTTTTTTTTGATGATCCAGCAAGTCTCATTCAAAGCGCCAAAAACCTGTGTTTGGAAAACTGTGCTATCACTCCTGTAGCAAAGGAAGACTTAGTCTAGCCAGTTAAAGTGTGATCCAAAAAAACTCCCTACATTGTTTTCTAAATAAAATACATAAAAATCAATGCATTGATACAAATCTTTATTTGGAATGATAGTTCGGTTCCTGCAACTCAATGTTTAAAAATAATTTCGTTCGAATGTTGCCGACGACTAGTTCTTAAATGGTCCATTTTGTGGGTCCAATATTCGACAACTCTTTCGAGCATATCAACCGGTATTTCTTGAATATCGCGAGTTATGTTGGTTTCCAAAGCGTCAATAGTTTCGGGTTTGTCGAAATAAAGAAGTAATTTAACATATCCCCAAAGAAATTAATCCAATGGCGTCAAATCACATGATCTTGGTGGCCAATTGGACCATTTCATGAGATGATGTTTTCATCGAACGTTTCGCTCAATAAAGGTATTGTTTCTCCAGCTGTATGGCATGTTGAAACCAGAGGTCGGCTACATCAATATCTTGAATTTTTGGCACCAAAAATTCACTGATTATTGCTCCGTAGTGAGCACCATTGACCGTAACACGGGCTCCATTCGCATTTTTGAAGAAATACGGTCCGATGATGCCTCCTGCCCATAAACCACAACAAACAGTACATTTATCGGGATACATTGGAAGCTCTTGGATTGCTTCTGGTTGTTCATCGGACCAAATATGGCAATTTTCTTTGTTAACGTAGCCCTTCAAGCAGAAATGAGCTTCGACGCTAAACACAATTTTTCGATAAAATATTGAATCAATTTGAAGTTGTTGTAAGGCCCATAAGCCGAAGTTAAAACGTAAACTAATATCTGACGGCTTGAATTCTTGTGCGAGCTATATTTTATAAGCCTTCAGACCGTCAAAAGATACACAATGATCCATAAGAGATGCCCACAGTTTTCACGAACAATCTCTGCTACTACAGAAATATTCTCAAAATTAAGGGCTGTATGCACTCTGGTTGAATGATGAATGTCCAATAGTGTAAAATTGGTTCGAAATTTGGTGATGGTGTTACGAATAGTGCGCTCAGTTGGACGCTCGTAACGACCAAAATGATGTTGAAGAACTCTATAAATTTCTCTAACTGATGACTGATTTTGGTAGTAAGTTTCCACAATTAATAAACGTTGTTCAGGAGTAAGCCCATTTATGATTGAGTCGTATTGAATACTGAACACAAACGTCAGGTGGACAAGCCATTTGGCACATGATAGCTGTCAAAAGAATCCAGTTGGAAAAGGGACCTCGAATTTGATCGCCCCTTAGATATCATCCTTAAATTATTCTAAAAGAAATGTTGGAACCATTCGTATAGAAGACATTAGTAAGTCCCCGTTTTCCCCTGCAGCTATCGTGGCTAGCTATACATAGCTAGCAGTGGATGGCGAATAAAACGCATTTAATGTATGGGTGGGTAATATAGTTAGCCAACCAGAGTCAACTAATTTCTAGGTTTTAGGGAATTTTTCCTTAAATCAAATCAAAGTTGGTTATATGGAGCTTTTGCTGTATTTATTTTTGTAATAATTTTTACTTCTGAAAATATCATCTCTACGAATATAATTTAGAAAAAATAAAAGGTATTGAGTTCTCATTTTGGCTTTGATATCTTAATTTTTTTGTTTTTCTTCGCAAATTTCAAAGAAAATTCTAGCATTTTTTATCTGCAAAGTGAAACCTGGGTCCGATTAAATCGCTGGCTCATAGTTTTATGTGGTGCCACTTCGTTATTATTTATGTCATGTCATCTTATACCATTCATCGCCACGAACTTGAGAGTTTCTCATACATATATTACCCCGAAGGTTCCTGACAGCAAGGCTTATTCGTCACCAATGTTTCTCATAGGCTCAGTTGTGGTAGAAAAATCGTTGGTAGCCCTCAATATCTGGCTAAAGTTTGTATTTGTCGTGTCTAGTGCTTCACCGAGGCTGCGAGGCAACCTCCTTCAACGAGGCGAGAACGAAGCGAGAACGAGGCGAGGTGGAAAAATAAATTTGCCTCGCTCGACCGAGGCGAGGGTGGCCCTCATACAAAAATATTTTTTAAATATCATTTTCTCGAAGACCGGTTAACCGATTCACACCGAACTCACACCACGTTGCTTTCACATTAAGAAGCTCAGCTTAGGCTGCTTTTATTTAGAGTCCATATATTTCGTCATGTCTTCGGTATTTGGAGTCAGCAGTACTAAAATGATCTCTAATCGAATGAGAGTTAGAATAATACAGCTACTACTCTCTTTTGTTATTATTATATGACGAAAGATTTAGTAAGCGGACCCCTACGTTCGGTAAAAAACTTTGTTGTTAAGGTCCAAAACCGATCAACCGATCGCCTGAAGATTTGGCATGTGTTTATGTTTCTTATGATTTGGGGAAGGTTCGTAGCATACTTTGGTATTATCAACTACTTGACGCAGATGAATAAACCTTTTTTTTATATCTCAGTAACTATATGACGTAAATGGATAAGATTTGGTACATATAATTCTTATAGTTTTCAAAAAGTTCGTAGCTTAGCTTGATTTGAATAAAAATGGACAGTGCCACGCCGTGTCATATAAGAAAAGAATTAAATTCACCATAGCTCATCAATCATCATATATGATTCAATCCACCAAAAATAAAATATATTTATTTTACTTCTTGAGGCGTAGCAACGCGTGCCGGCTTTGCTAGTTAAATATATCGTTGGCATACAACCAAAATTTACCATTTTTTTTAACAACCGATAATAATATATCACAAACTTAAGAGCATGTAAACATAATTAAACGATTAAAAAGCGCCACCCACTTATTATTTGTTGGCAGATAGTCAATTTTGCTTGAATGCCGACAATATACAGGCCTGATAATTTTTTTCCAGTTTAATAAAATCCTCGGTTCTTACCGAGGCGAGGCGAGGTATGTGATTTCAAGACCTCGGCCGAGAACTAGGCGAGGCGAGACTCAAATTTAAAAAACGAGGCGAGACCGAGAACAACTAGAACCTCGCCTCGGGTGAAGCACTAGTCGTGTCGATGTGATCGTGAGGGATCAAGATTTGCAAGCTCCGGTTTTCACGCTCACACTGTGTTAAGATGGTGTTAGATTTCCATATATAGTGGAGTTGTGCAAAGACACTTTTCACTTTGTTGATTATTCCTGCTGCGTATTTCGTGGTACCGCCTTTAAAAAAAAAAGTGAATTGGAAATATGAAAGTATCTTTGAATTAAAACTGCAAGCGAGATAAGTGTCATATCCCATTTTTTTAAAGTGAATTTTTAAAATAAAGTACGAGCTGACAATCCGCCAAGAGATTTTATTTCGAATTTCAATCGTTCGCCTTCATAATCTACTTGTCGTGGCCATAATTGTATTTCTTCACTGTGAAAATCTCAAGGAATCCAGGCACAACTGAACTGATTGTGCACAATGCGCAAATGTGATTTTCCCTTGCTCTATCCGCCTCAAATGTAAGCATGTCAGTCTCAATTTGGAACACGATGGTTGTGGAGGAAATTAACTCAAATGAATGTTACAAATGCGTAAACTGAAAGTTGAGACGTGAAATGTAATCTAATATCTACAATTGCGAATCTTTTGTTGCGACTCTGACTGTCGAGTAAAGCCAACTATGGGATATACGACGTACCGTACATACTCATACAACAACAATAACAATAATAACAAAAACAAAGGTCACATTTGCTTTGCAGTAGATTTGATATTCCCGAAGGAGTAAAATAATTTTCTACCCCTAACAATAAGGTATTACTCTGCATTAGAGGGCCAATAAACAGGTTCACAACAGCAGCAGCAATTGTTGATCTCATATATCTTGAGGAAACTTTAGATGCTTTCAAATGCGTTGCTTTATGTCTATACCATGTCGTAAGTTCATTTACAATTAGACAGATAGTTTATGACATATTCGTGATTTCGGAAAATAAATTTTCGTTGAAGAGTAGGCCTAAATCATGAAGCTAAATGTATTTCTTTCTTATTCGATGTTTAGCTGCAACATTGCAGACTCGTAAGTATAATTAGAGATGGCGCTTAAAATGCTATCTAGAGATTATATTATAGTTAGAAATGTTTTTTTATTGTTGTAAATTTTACTATGAAGAATTTTAGTAGTTTTTAACCAAATAAGCTACAGTTAAATTTACCAGGGTCATGATACTTATCTTATTACGTTTTAATTGATTCAACGATGAGAAAAAGATCTCAAGCTGCGATTTTAAGATTATTTCACCTAACTTTTGGATACTGAGTACTAAATTGCTGAAAGCGGACATTAAGCAGCATATTCTTGGAAATATTTCACAAGGAATTCTTATTCAACGTTATAGGAAAACAGAGGCGTCGCCCTTATCGTGTTTTTTAACACAAATTCATTTCTCTCACAAAAAAAAAAAAAATAAGAGAAGGTCCATAATTTTGACATTCAAAAACTCGAACAAAATGAGAAATATTTCACTACCACACATTCAAATTTACTACATCTTCTTATTATCATTCACTAAAAAAAGGGTCGTCATTTTTGACTTTCAATAACCCTAGCAAAATGAGATATATTTCACGAGCATTTTGCCGCACCCCAAACCTAGCGCCGGGGGTGACCACACTTTCCGCCCTAGGTAGGCCACTGTATGTAAGTTCCAATATAGCGTTCACCTTCTTGAAAACACAGCCGCATTTCATGTCAAATGTCCTAAGCCAAAAATTGTACATAACCGATTGACCATAAACTTGTACAAAGTGTTAGCCTATTGAATGGACTGTACCAGTGTTAGTCCAACTGCATTTGATAGATTATTTAATGGTCTTTCAAATCGTGTTAGTTATTGTTCGAAAATTTAGTAATTTAAACTTGATTTTTTCAATTCCAAAATTAATTTGTGGTCAACAAAGACGAAGGAAAAATACAGGCAAGACTGCAAGTAGCCGAGAGAGATTTATACATTTAAAGATATCTTGCTGAAGAGAAGAATATCAAATAAGTTAGAACAACGTACTAAGTACATACGTAAGATTTCCACAAAACTTTGATATAGCAGACAAAAAAAAAAATTAAATCTTAAAAGGACATACTAATTATGGTATACTAAACATAACAGGTGATTTTCCAAGCGTATGGTTTTTAGAAATTCAGAAAAAACAGAAAATTTGCAATAGTGGATAAAATATTTATTATAAAATATTTAAGAATATTTCATGCATGTATTTGACCAATGGCTGCTGTAATGTTGTCTTCCAGGGCCGCAATTGTGGCTGTCTTGTCCCTGTACACGAGAGACTTCACGTAATCCCATGAAAAATGGTATAGTGGGATCTTGGCAGCCAATGGATTGCTCCAAAACGTGAGACTAATTGCTCACCAAACTCACCTCTCAATAGGTCCATGCAATCGTGTTCCGTGTGTCATGTGCCACCATCTTGTTAAAACCACATGTCAACCAAGTTCATGTCTTCATTTTGGACAAAAAAAATTTATAATCATCGCACGGTACCTTGCTCCATTGACTGTAACGTAACTATTTTCATTATATTTGAAAAAGTACGGTCTAATGATGCCGCCGGCCCACAAACCGCATTAAACAGTGAATTTTTCAGGGGGCCAAATTCAGCAAATCTATTTGTTGACGTACCCATTGAACCAAAAATGAACTTCGTCGCTAAATAAATTTTTTCGATATAAAATTGACAAACGACATTGTGGTGTGTTACCTGGATTCAGTTCTAGCACCAGCTGTATTTTTAATGGTTTGATGCCGAGGTCCTTATGTAAAATCTTCCAGGTGGTCGAATAACACAATCCCAATTGTAGACAACGGCGACAATTGACAATGTTCGACACAGCAGCAATATTCCTCTCGGTAGGCACTCTCCGCATACGGCTTAGTGGATTAAAATCTTTTAAAGTGAAACTGATGCAAAATTTAGTCACAATTGCTTGAATAGTCTCCATAAAATGGACGTAATTTGCGAAACACATTTCTCACAGAGCATGAATTTTGATAGTAAAATTCAATGATTTGGAATTGTTCTTCATTCGTTAGTCTATTTATGGTAGAATGGCAAAGCTTATTGAGCATTTTTAGTGGTAAAACATGTTACGAATTATGTGCAAAGTGTTTAAAAATTTACACTTAACAAACAAATAGCAAAAAAATCACCCTTTATAAATAAATGTCTAGTAAGTTAGAACAACGTTTATATTAAGTACATACTTAAGTATTCCACAAAGCTTTAATTTGACAGATAAAAAACAATTAAAGCTGAAAAGGAAAAACAAATTATGGCATACTAAATACATAAAAAATATTGCTCATTCCCATGGAACAGTATCTCAGCTTTCGCTGTTGTTAACCATCATTTTCTCGAAAGAAATTATGCTAAAACTTTCGCTAACGTAACATGAAAATGATATCAAGACAGACATGTATTCATCCTTAATTTTTCACCAATAATGAAAAGAATTTAACAAGAATATCGACTGCACGGTCGATAACGACTTGTTATACTCGTATTTGATACTTTTCCGAGAAAAATATAAAGATTTATATCAGAAAACTGAACTGGGATTTGAACCCGGAACATCTGCGTTTGCTATCGGAGGATCTGCGTTTGCTATCGTCAAAGGTTCGAAAAATTACCGTAGAAAAAATGTCTCTTTAAGGGCGTAAATAATTGGTAGTTTTTAATCAAATGATTTCAGAGATTTTTTTTTTGTAATCATCTTTACAAAATTATGAGAGAGACAATAAAATCCTTTCATCTTCTCTATCTTTGCTTACAGAAAAAGGAAAACATTTTTGTGGGAAATAATTCAAAATTTTATAAAAACAAATAATTTCAATTGCAAAATGTTGTATGTACGAACCATACACACCCACCGTGAAATAAACATTAACCAAAAAACAAAAACAACAAAGGGATAACAGCAACATTTACGATGCATCGACCAACAATCCCATCCACTAAGTTGCTACTGCGAGGCACAAAGAAAGGAATGGGATGAAAAGCAAATAATTGCTGGAAATAAGTATTTACGACTTATGACACCAAAATGTTTAACTGCTCAATTTTCATGCGATTCATTCAATTGTGATGCCCTGCTGCTGCTGCTGCTTCAATGGCAGGGGTTCACTGGCAGATTGTTTCGCCCTTGGTGGACGCTTTTCTTTTCAATTGACTCTGCGGTACGTAGCCAGAATTACCCCGATGGGAATGTGATGCTGGTACACAGAGGGTTTCGTCAGGGCAACGTATGGTTGGTTGGTAATGGTGGTGACTGCTCGAAGGATAATATCAATTGTAAAGGCGCTGGCGCCGTTTTCTACTCTGCACTTGATCTGATGAGAGTATCTGGGGTGTAGCGTTCAAGTTTGTACTTTTTTGTTTTCAGGGTGTCAGAGCCGGTGTCGTGTTTACAAAGCACAGGCGTTGTCGTTGTCTTTAATATGAAAATCAAGGGGAATCGCTTCAATTGAGACGTTGTACAGAATGAACCCTCCATTGATTAGGCGTTTGCCTTTTCATGGAATAATAATCGTAAGGACATCATGTTGTGCATTCGAAAATTATTATTGCGGTTCGCATTTGAGACAAAATTAAACAAATAGTGATGTACAATGTCCTTAGAACCGAGTACTTAAATGAAATCGTGCTAAACAAGATTCTGTCATTTATAACCTTTTATTCTAATTGTGTGTTGGAAAAAGTTCGATCCGTTGTTTTCCTGGGAATGGATGCCAAGTGGCCGGTTCTGACCCGGGCAAGCCCGGAATTGCATGACAAAGACCGCGGACCGGTAGGTATAGAAAAATTCTGAAAAGCCGATCAAGTGGCCGGTTTTGACCCGGGCGAGACCGGAGTTACATGACAAAAGCACGGTAGGAATTGAAAAATTCTGAAAAAGCCGGATATTAGATGTTTTTTTTTGTTACGTATAGTGAATTTTTTTAAGGAGGAAAAATAAAATATTTTAAAATTACCGACTAAAAAAATAGTCATCAAGTGACGGTTGTAGAAATTATAGTTTCTTATACTCGCGTAGTGCTGACCAAAAAACAAAAAAAAAAAAAGCACGCTTAGTGGCCCATGACAAGTTATTGGGTTGCTCGAAAATTAAATTCGCTTTATTTGCTGAAAATGAAATATAATTTTCTTATAGTGTATATATATTTCATTTAACCATATATTGTCACTTTGGTCCAATATCTTTTGCCATCTTTCAGGCGGTAGCACGATTCCACGCTTATAGAACTTCTGATTTTTGCTGGCAAAAAACTGATTCAATACATTTTTGACGTCCTCATTTGAGGCATAGGTTTTTTCACCTAAAAAATTTTATAGAGACCGGAAGAATTAATTATCCTTAGGTGCCAGATTTGGAGAATATGATGGGTATAGTAAGTACATCCCATCCAAGCTGTAAAAGTTTCTGGCGAGTTGCCAAACTTGTATAAGGTCTTGCATTATCTTGGTGGAACACTTTACCTTATCTATGGATCAATGCTGGCGTTTTCCATTTGTGTGAATGATTCAATTTGTCGAAATAATGACAGTACAATCCCGCAAAACAGACAGCATCACCTTTTTGATGAATATCAGCTTTCGAAGTACTTTGAGCCGGTTCATCTTGATCTGTTGTCATTAAGATTGTTGTAGAGAACTCATTTCTCATCTTCAGTAATGATTCTTTTCAAAAATTGATAATCACGGACGTTACTGCAAAGAAACAAATTTCGTTCTTTAAGAACATGAAACAGAAACCTATGTATGAAATCGATAAACTTAATCTCTCAGCGATCTCACGAGCTTATGTTCGTGTTCACCAACCTTAACTGGCATTCCAGCAATTAATGCATCTCCTAAATCAAAAATGTTGCATCAAACTATTTTGGCACTGATGTTTTGTGAATAGGTCGAACCTTCTCCATACACAACAATTAATTTTTTTCTTCAATAGCATTTTTATCTTTCTGTTGGTAAAAAAGTAAAATTTGGCGAAAATGCTGCTATCGACATATAATATGTGATGGGGTACCTAACTAAAACTATTGCTGAGAATCAAACAAACTTTTCCAAAAACCATTTTTACTATATCAACTGTCAAAATACATAAGTTGAAGAAGAAGAAGAAGTTGACTGTGATAAAATGCAATTAACTCCTCTGTTGGGAAATAATGAAGCTACTTTCCGAATAACCCGATATTTTGGATTCACATAATATTCGATACGCACATCTCTTAATTGCTATAAGTAATCACGATTCCGACTTGCGAATTTCTTCAAAATTATGTAACTTTATATGAAAATCTCGAAAAGTATCGTAGTTTCAAACGGAATCCATGCATTTTCCTTTGAAATAAATCGCAAATTCCTGGTAAAGAACTCTAAACTTTCATCGATTTCAAATTTCCAAAGCTTAAAATTATTGTATTTCTATTATCAGCCAGCACTCATAAGTTTCCTAAAATGTTATTTATTTGAATCACCCTAATAAATATTATTACTAAGCATTGTTGTAGATCATTGATTATTAGCTCCTCACATTGTTCCTAAACTTTGTTACAAAACTCTCCATTTGATTTGCTCATAAATAATATCACCAAGCCTTCATTAACATTGTATGTATGTATTAGAGGTCTGCTTGAGTACACTCGAAACGACAATCAAGCCACTCGCCACGTTGCAAGTTCCTCGAGCTCTTGTGCACAAAAACCGCAAATCAAAACAAATCGAAACACTTAGCAAGAGAGATGAGTGCTACAAAAGTTCAAGCACTCGAAGTTTATTGATTCAGAACGAGTGCGCTCATGCAGACCTCTTATAGGTATGAATACTCGAATAAATAATTCCAACACCAATTTTGATATTTTTAGTACCGAGTTTTTACTATTTGTATTCGAGTACTCGATTTTGCTTTATCTATGTTTGGATGCTCGCAGTATGCACAAGGGATGAATATTTTTTTTGATTGTTGTGATATTGTGTGGCATTGGTGATGATGCTGTTGATTCAACGCACCAAGCGGTATTTCAGTGATAAAGTGCAATTGCACTTGAATTTGTCAGCAGGTGTCTTGCACCAACATGATACATTCGATTCTATGAGCATCATCATCATGATATTTTTATCTACAACAACAGCAGCGATAGTGCCGGCACTTGCAAAAACAATTCAATCTCATGTTGCAAAACTATCACAAGGACACATCGCAATCGTAAGGATAAAAATAATTATCTTATGTCATTCGCTAATGCAAACGACAACGTAAGCTGTTAACGCACACTAATGTTTTAATGTTTACGTAATAAAAATGCAATTGCAGTTAAGCACCAGTTGATGTTGCTACGCCTCCATATGAGCCATATGACCCTTATGGACCATTAGTTTTTGTCCCTGGTGCTACTTTAATATTCATACTCAGCAAAGAAATGAAGTGAAGTCAGTTGTTTCTGAAGACATGAAGATTGAAGTTGGAAGACGTTGCTTTTTGTATGAAAAATCTGCACAGTTGATCTTTTATTCTACTAACTATTTCGAAAAGGTTGAAGAGATTAAGACTGGAGGTTTTTTTTTCTAGACATTGAGCATATTGATGATATCATATACTACGATTTCAGCAGAAATTCTGCTCCTCACAAGTGCTGTTTCATATCGTTATGATTTACTCTCAGTACTCTGCACTGCACTCGTAACATCTAAGAGTTCGTTTTTAGTCTTAATTAATTGAAAGACTTACTTACCGCGCCATCATCAAAATATTGATTCCCTTACCTAACTCATTCTTTGAAACTCTGCACTTTCTGCAGTTCACCGTCAATATATGAGGAGTGGGCAAACAGAACGGCACATGCATAGTTTCTAAAAATTTTCAGAAATCGCAAAAAACAGTTTGAGTCGCTGAACTGATCACATTAACTTACGATGATTATGTCAGTTCGCGCTACTATTTTAACTCATTCAGACTCAAAAAAAAATATTTTTAAGTGTTTAATACTTTAAGAGAAAACTGGAAAAAAATTGACATGTGGTCTTTTGCAAGGACCAACTGGAAATATGTCTTTTTGTTTAACCCTGTCCTTAATGGACATGTATGTGCCTTTTTGTTAAACTCTTAGAGCAGATTCTGTGCCACGACGTTTCATTGGATTTGTTTTGGCTTCAAAAGTTATTTCGCTTGTGACACAAGACAATGACAATAGTTTTATTTAAGGACTGTCCCAGAAAACACTTGCGCTTTGTTTTTTAGTTATAAAAAAATACCCAGTAATTTTTTTGTTCTATTTTCGTTTTTTATTAATAATGGCTGGTGTTCAGAATATAAATAACTAAAAACTAATTAGCAATTTTAATTTTTTATAAAAATTTCTTATTTTTTTCGTAAATCCCTTCATTAAATTTTGTCCAGTCGTTTCATCGACAGTATGGTACGATTTTTCCACTTAAGTCTGAAGTCTTGTGGATTTTTTGCAGTCTTACCACTCCTTCGAAAATCTTATATCATTAGAGCCCAAAATCTTTCAATTGGGCGGAGCTCTGGACACTTGGACAAATTTGCTATTTTTGGTACAAAATTGGTCTTTTTACTTTGATACCGTGCCATCGTAGCTTAAGAGTAGTGAGAGGTTAATAAATTGGGCCTGAAAATTACGGTACAGTCATGTACACGAATAAATGGTATAAGACGTTTTTCGAGGCACTCGTCTATATAAACTTTGGAATTGATTGTGCCTTGCGTAACAAAAAATCTGCTTCTGAGACCACAGGTGCATATGGCCTGCCAAACCGTATATTGCTTTGGAAATTTCGAAACTTTTTTTTTCTTTAAATGTACTAGACACATGCCCTTTTTTTGGTAATGCATAATATCCGTGCACAGGTAGCTGCTTAAAAACTGCTTTAACGTAAGTTTCGTCTTCCATAACACCGGAATCAAATTTAGTCAGGTACCTTTCATACAATTTTTGGGTTCGCAACTGAGCCATCAACTGCTTTTCAACAGAACGGTCTGGTACTTTTTGACTCTGTATGTCCTTAGCTTACTTTTCTCCTTTATCTTTTGCACAGTAGATTTTGATGTATCTGCTCTAGCCGGCATATATCGCACTGAGGTGTTGGGATTTTGCTTAAAAAGGCGTTTCATCTTCGTCGCTACCTTTGGGTTAGAAAATTCTGGTTTTCTGCCTGAACCTCTTTTTCGTGAAACAGGTAGACCCTTCTTATAATTAGAAATAACCATAAAGACAGTTTTTTCTGATGCATCAACTATTTTTGCTATAGCTGAATATTTTGCAGGTATGTGGACAAAATCAGTTTGCGGACTTCTTGTTGCTTGTTAGATATCTTTGTCGTTAAAAGTGCTATCTTCAAGTGTTATACATCATATTAAACGTCATTATATATAGAACAGATATTGTGTCTTTTTAGACGTATAAAATTACCAGGTAGAGTAAAATACAAAATATAAAAAGCGCAAGTTTTTTCTGGGACAGTCCTTAGATGCGTTCCACTCAAGAACCTGTTACGAAACAGTAAAATAACAATTGACTTCGTTCAGAAAGTACAAAAAAAAGTTGAAAGGTCGTTTAAACATTCCCACATTTGTACCATGCGCCGCTGTGAACTTCAATTTTTGAGTACAAACTTTTTTAAATGTATTACGTTCCCTTTTAAAAATCCATACACACATATGCCGTTTTGTTATCAAATAAGTATGATATCTTCTGCTTTTTTCAAGTGACTGAGATTAAAATTACTTGAAGCTTAGTATAATGGACACAACTCCATCGAAATACTCAAAACGACTGACCATCGACATATACCGTTCTGTTCGCCCACTCCTCATAACTATTTGTTGCAGTCAAAATTAGTTCTTAGGCTAAAGTAATTCTCCCTGGGTAAGACAAGGTAGCTTAAACGCCTATAGGTATGCTATCAAATTATATTGCTAAAGAACTTAGCAGAGGTCTTTGAAAACCTGGAGTGGAAATACTTTGCGAGGCGCCCGTAAACACAGTTTCATAAAAATGATATTTTTTTTTATCAGTTTCATAGTTTCGAAAGACCATATCATGATTATATAGGCTGTGATCCCTTGACGAGGCAATCTTTTTTTTTGTTTATCACATTAACGAAAAAAAAAAGTTCTCAAAGCTCAATTTCATTACATACTACTAGGCATATGAGAAGTAGCTTGTCCTCTAAGATATATGAATATTTTTCTACTGCCTAGATATCATAATACCAATGCCAAACCATATGATCCTGCAATTTCTACACAGACAGTAGTACAAAGGATCTAACTTCTTCTGTTGCTAAAGCCAAAAATGAAAGAAGCCCGTTGAATATATTTTTTCTATTAAAACTCGCCAATGGGTATGTTTGCAATAAATAATTTTATGCTTAAGATGATTGTGATAGATATTTTATCTACAGTACAAAAACTCTTTTCTAATAGATTGCTCACCGGTTGCAAACAGAAAAATTGTGCAAAATGAGTGACATGGGAATAACACGTAGAAATATTTTGTATATCAATGTTTTTTTAGATTATAAAAATGTGACAGCAGACATGTCAAAGTGTGAAGCCAAATATGAATATCTACAATACATGATATTTAACTGGCACTTACTTGAACGATTCGAGCCAGCAGCATGTCACATGATACATTTCTAAGAAAACGTATGCCAACCGGATACTTTTGGGAATTTGCGGGCAACCATCGCTTCCTTAGCACTTTGCAATATTCATTTTTTCTATGCATTTGTGCTTTTTTTTATTATATTTTTCAATTTTCAATATTTTATCCAATTGCATTTTTTATGACCTCTGTATTTGTGTGTGTTTTTTTCACCTATTCACTTTTGCATTTGAAATTGACACATCAACGGGCAGATAGAAAGCAATACATTTGATTGGATTGTTTTTACATACTACGAGTATGGGTATCTTGCAGACAACTCGTTCATATTGGATATTACTATTGTCATATTAAGTACGAGTATTTTTATTGACTCAGCATAAGTTTTTGTATTTATAGTAAACGTACAATATGGTGGAAATCATTCCAATTATGAAACCTCTTTTGAAATCTTATTGTAATTTGTTTCAAGTTGTGGGTTGACTTTTTTAATCCTTTATTCTTTCTTGTGATAAAGAAAAATTCGGTAAATTTTCACAAAAAATTAAATACGTCGAAAAAAGTTGAAAAATGTCGAGAAGTCGAAACTGAGAGATATTAGAAAATTTTTAAACAGTTGAAAGAGGGTAAAAGCCGAAGTAGTATTGAAAATTTAGCAAAAAATTAAAAGAGGGTGAGTAGCTCGAAAAAAGTTGAAAACGTTTATAAATTTGGAAACAGTTGGAAATCGCTGGAAAAATTTATTATATAATCAAAAAGTTGAGAAAAGTTGAAAGATTCTAAAAAGTCGAGAAAATGATTCTAAAAAATGCTAAGAAAAGTCACAATAAACTGTAAAAGCTGTTGAACTGTTAAACCAAAGTAGCGAAATGTTGGATTTCGCTGACAAACTGCAGAAGATATGGAAAATGTTGTATAAAGTTGAAAAAATGAAAAAGTATTTTGTTCAATAAATTATATTCGTGATCGGTATACCAAATTTTATCACAATAACTTGTTTCGCTTACGAAATTTGCTATAATTAGTCATAAAATTTTGACTGGTTGCACACCCGATTTTAATCCAGAAATAGCTTTCAATAAACAACATTCTTACAAAAAATTTTAGTACGATTGCTCTTATGTTTCGATAGACATCCGACTTAAAGTATTTTAGTTGAATGGGAGCTGCCACGCCATTTGATGCTATTTCAACCGCTTTTGATTTAGATTTTCCTTATGGCAAGTAAGCCACCAAGATTTAATTTCATACCAATTGTTCTTTTAAAATAGTATCCTTACAACTTTATATTAGTATGAGAGGTGCCACGCCCACAGGTACAATCCTGTCGAGTTCCATTAAATTTCAAATCTTTTAATAGTAGGCAACTCAACACCACCACTCTGCAAGAGCCTTTGAAAACTTGAAACCTAGCCCAATCTTTATTTTGTTCATATGTGCAGCAAATCACCAAGTTTCATCAAAATCGCTGCAACTATCCTCGAAATAGTTTTGGGCATACATACATACATTTCGCCCATTTTTAATCCCAAGAAGCTTGTTTGAACGTATAACCTGTGTGCCGATTTTCATTGAATTAGCTTGCTTGGTTTCCCCGCAAATGTGTTTTCAATGGACTGACAGACCCACAGACAGAAAAACAGACTGACGTAGCTTAATCGATCAGGTGGTGACGCTTTTCTATACCTGCCACGACCCATCCTATGCGCTACAAACAGAATGACAAAGTGAATAAACCCTCTGTGTAGGGTATGAGAATGTGCTGACAATACTTTTTCCTTGAAAGAAAGACATAATTAATGAATTTGTTTTTAAATATTACAGCATAATTTTTCTACATGAAAACTTCTATGAGAGCGGAAGTTTTTCAAATACAGACTGTGCTTATAAGAATCAAGTTTCTCATATTAAAAAATCCAGATATAATGAACAATTTTTCGGCATTTTCGGAGCTTCCTATATGCGAACTGTACTGTAATATTGTTTTTATCAATTGCATCTCATCAGTAGCACCTTATAAAGTTAGAATGTTCTCATTTTTATCATAATCATTCTAAGCCAAATCGATCATTAATTTATAATATGATCGATTATATCCTGTGTAGTTTTATGAATTTATTTTTCTTGTCGTTGATTCAACAAATGCGCTGGTTCAATGCCATCTCCGTATTTTGCTCTGGTCACATTAAATCAACAAATTAGCGCCATTAGCTTATAAAACTTAAGTCAGTCACATCCGGCATCGAGCGTCGCATACAAGGGATCCATGTTACAGAAATATTAACATATATATAGGGTGCTTATTAAAAAATGCTGCTGCTATTTTAAGTTGTAAGGAGTATAATGCCAAAAATAATCATTGGTTATAACTAACCATGCCATAATTTTTTCAAGGGAAAACAGAATATATTTGGAGAAAAAATGTCATTTTACAAGATTTAATTTTCCGAAAACAGTCTTCTATTTTTTTTTTCTTTTTAAAGCAGAATACATGCTAAGGACTGTCCCAGAAAAAACTTATTTTTTTTTATTTTTTTAAGATTATACTCTACCTGATAATCGTAGAAGTATAAAAAGACACAATATTTGTCCTATATAAAGTGGCGTTTGATGATGATGTATACCACTTGAAGGTAGCACTTCTAACGACAAAGACGTCTAGCAAGCAAGAACTGATTTGATCCACATACCTGCGATATCCAGAGTTAAAATATTCAGTTATAGCAAAAATAGTTGGTGCATCATAAAGAACTATCTTTAGGGTTATTTCTAACTATAAGAAAGGTCTACCTGCTTCCCGAAAAAAAATGTACTATCAGAAAACCAGAATTTTCTAACCCAAAGGTAGCGGCGAAAGTCGAAGCATCTTTTCAGGCGAAATCCCAGCACCTCAGTGCGAGATATGACGGCTAGAGCAGGTACATAAAAATCTACTGTAGAAAGGATAAAGAAGAAGACACATAGAGTTCAAAAAGTACCAGATCGTTCTGATGAAAAACAGTTGATGGTTCAGATGCGAGGCCAAAAATTGTATAAAAGGTACCTGACTAAATTTGATTGCTGCATTTTGGACGACGAAACTTACAGCAGTTTTTAAGCAGCTGCCTGGACACGAATATTATACTTCACCGAAAAAGGGGCATGTGCCTAGTAAATTCAAAGGGAGAACAATTTCGAAATTTCCGAAGAAATATATAGTTTGGCAGGCCATATGCATCTATGGTCTCAGAAGCAGCTTCTTTGTTACGCAAGACACAATCAATTCCAAATTTTATATAGACGAGTGCGTCGAAAAACGTTTTTTACCATTTTATTTTACATTTTATTCGTGTACATGAAGGTACAGTGATACTCTGGCCTGATTTAGCAACCTCTCATTACTCCAAAGCTACGATGACACGGTATCAAAGTTAAAAGATCAATTTTGTACCAAAAATGGCAAATCCGTACAATCGAGAGATATTGGGCTCAAATGAAAAGAGATCTTCGAAAGAGTGGTAAGACTGCAAAACATTTACAAGAATTCAAACTTAAGTGGAAAAGATCATGTCGTACTGTCCATGAAACAACCGTGCAAAATTTAATAAAGGGCCTTAAGAAAAAAAGTAAGAAATTTTTATAGAAACAAACAAATATTCTGAACATATAATAATATTTGAATTTTTCATAAAATTACATAAGTCATATTTTTACAGGATATTCGCCGAAAATACAGGAAATACATGACATCGCTAGTTATAACTGAATATAAATTATGTGTGAGTTGTTTTTTTTTTAATATTTTATTTTCATATATTTTTTTATTCATTAAAGAACTTGAGAAATTACTTACAGTCTAATAAATACATGGGTTTGCAATGTTATTCAGATAATCAAAATTCTGATTATCATAATTTAGATACCTATAATTCGGATGTTTCACAAATCAGATAATTTACAATTTGAACGATTTTAAATTTAAATGACTCCAAATTCTGAAATGTTAGAGCCCTTATTTCGAGTTGTCTGAATTCTGAATTACCTCAAATTTTCATTTTCTGCATTCTGAACCAAAGGAATTATGATTATTCGAATTTTTTTATAAATATTTGTAAATTTTATTATTTTTCCGTACATAAATGAACATTAAACAATGAATAGCAAATAGTTCAATTAGTAAGCACCCTTTATTAGTACTACTTATACATATGTTCATTACACCCAAGCGGTATGAATGACGATAGCAATATTGATCATGATCGAGAACTTTAGTATTGCGTGTCTATTATTCATTCATTGATTCTGACATGAGTATCCTTCACCCGCCGCTGTGTGCTACGCAATTTGTTGCTCGTTGTCTGTGCGGTAAAATCGAATAACTTGTAAACCAACAAAACTGTAATACATTTTACCGTTTGTTCCGATGCGGGCTCTTTGTTCGAATTATATTTAATTGAAAGTGAAGAAAGGTATCATTGAACTCTACAGATCACCCATGGGTCGCGATCAGTAGTAAAGTTGCTTTGTTTTATAGTTCATTTGTAATTTTAAAATGTTACTTTGCTCTTAATGCGAATTTATTGCCTTCATTATTTTGTGATGACTCTTAAGAAAATCATTTAATTAGTTACCCTTTCTTAAGCATTTATAGGGGTTTCAGATATTCATGATCGTTGTTGTTGTTGTAATTAGAAGAGATTACAATAGACAATAGAAGATGGCTAATTTTTGTTTAAATGCTTTCTATTACGCAGAATGTTCCAACTTATAAGTTAGTTCTTGAACATGTTTCCTGACTTCGTTTGACTTGAACGGAAATCGAGTCTCATGAGCATCTTAGGGGCAATTCTATGTTAGGTATGGTATTGATAAGCAATCAAATTGTATGGGAAAGCGCTGTTGGATTGTTATGTTTCACACCGAACGAAGTTTCTGATTTCACGTGAGACTTTAAAATTTTGCGCTCCGTTGTTTTTGTCAAAAACGAAGAGTACCATAGATTACGTGTTTAGCTGAGAAAAGATGATTTAATGCTGTCAATTCTAGCATAAATGTCTTTATTATTCCTGGCATCAGTTGCTATGACACTACCCAAATAAGCTATTATATCCATCTGTCCTATGCTGGATTCACCAATTGTGGAGCTACTACAGATTGGACGGCTGAATATGCTTTTCGTCATATTAATGTTGATTTTGAAATTTACTACTTTCGAAATAGATCTAAGGTCAGAGAGGTTTACTGCCACGGCAAGTTAGATGTTTTCTACTCACGAAAGATCTTTTACATGCTCACAGATGAAGAAAATTTGCAAAAGACATCATCCACGAAATAAGAAAAAAGGACAAGATTAGAGACATCAGTTGGCTCTTAGTAGAAATTCACTAAATGGATTTTAAAATTTGTCATTATGTAGCCACATAAATGAGGAATTTATTTATTTGTTAATTTTTGATGGAATATTTGTGAAAAATCTTACAGAAGCTTTGACCCAATTATGCTCCAGTAAGGATACAAACCCTGAATTTTGAAGTTCTGCCACCATAGATCAATGTATCTCTTCCCGTTATGTAGAACTTAACATTAAAAACTTTCGTATTTAGCTTTGATGAAATCAATGGTCTTGGAGTACTGTCCCTCTTCTGTTCAATGTAGTGTTCTAGTTTCTCAATGACTTTATTGAGGAGAATTCGCGTTAGCACCATGGATGGAATCAACTATATTATGATGTCCTTTTGAAATATCGTAAAATTAACACTCATTGAAATTTTCACTGCGGTCCTTGGGAGCCAATCTTCAGTTACCGGAACTTCTATCCGAAAATAGGGTTCAATGTCAGCTGCGGAGCTTAAGCAAGCTAATGTTGTAGCTTTTGTTATCTCCTGAAATAAAAGCGGGACGAAATCAATCGCTTTAGGTTTTCTCTGGGAAGAGTTGGATGGATGAAAATCTTCGAAAAATATTATTTCCAATGGATAAGTTGTGTGCACATATGTAGTTTTTTTGTACTTAATGAGTCAAATTTCTTAAAGTTGTATCTGTCATCTTGCGAGTAACTTCACGTAGCGAGCGAATATTTCTACTTGGTTTTTTCCTTTGCAAAAGGTTTCCACTTCTTTATTAACGTTTTATCGTGTTTCACAGACACGAGAACGATACGATGCATAAAAATTATCTAATCCTGCCCAAATTGGCACCAAACCCATCGTCTTGCATCCTTGTTCTCATAAGAGAAGTTTTTTGATCTGTATGACTTTCGTCTCCTTCTCGTTTTGTTTCACTGATTTTTCTCGGCTATTCTCGTTTATATTTAAATATTTAATACTGGCTGAATCAACGGCTTTTGCAGACAATTGGATCCATATTCCAAATTTCAAAACTTGGATTAAGTACCAGGAATAGCAATATATGGATTTTTGTTGAATGATTGGAGCCGTGGCACACTATCCAACGTCGTTCACATTTAGCGAGTTGCTTGGTATAAACAATTTGCATTTACGTATCAGATTTTACAATTGTGGGATACCCGGTTGTCTTATCCCGCCCAAATCTCGTGAGGAGCTTAGCATAGACAATATACATCCTAGCACCAAATTTCAAAACGTCTGCTACTATAGGTGCTTAAATATTGCGTTTTAAGTGTTTTTATGCTATCGAGGGTCTGGCGAAAATCTCTCGTTTTCGGCGATGATTTTGTGTTATCGCATGTATCATTGTTTTGTATTACGTATGGTGTTATACGTCAGCCAGACCTATCTCGTTCTCGTCCTTGGTCTAACAAGAAATATTTTTTTTAATATCGGCTCACTATCGCTTTCGGGACCGAGCACGAAAGCGATAACGATATGTATCGGTTATCGGTGAAGCACTACGCAATACAAATGTATGTCTCTCTTTTTTCTACAATCACCACGTGTGTCACTCCACCATAACTATTGTAGAAAATTAAGTACAGTCTCACTGTTATGCCACTTGCATTGGATTGATTTCATCGAATTAAGGTTTCTGTTCCTTTGTCGTTATTTCTAGCGTTATTTTCGGTAACCAGTTGAAACCTAGTTACTTCAATTATTTAGTTAATTGCAGCATTCAACGAAACTACTCGTGAATTGGTTAAAAGTCATGATTTCAGGCTGTTCATATTCCCTTTCTTAGAGTAAGATTAAAGTTGACTTCATTCCAAACTTGTTCACAATATCTAATTTGAGTCTAAAGAATTTCATGACATTAAACATCATTATTTATTTCCCAAGACTTTGGAATAACTTTTAAACATATTTGAGACGTTGATCCATACTAATGAACATCTGTATATCCACGTCTTCCATCTGTAATTAAACTGAGCTGTAAGTAGATTCTATGACTATGTCGCAGCTTATGGTAATTATAGATTACAATATAAAATAAGAGGCCAATCCATAGGTCTATAGATTTCCGAACGAGTTAAGCTCATATCACTTGTTTTCATGAAATTTCACTTTAAAAGTTTGAACTCAACTTGAACTTCAGGCAAAATATCTACAAGTCTGACTTTGTAAGTCTGATATAATGAAAGATCATAAGCAATTACCCTGGATGCAAAATGCTCCTGATGGAAATTACTGTTTCCTGTAATTATTGTTTTCAGCAAAAAAGGAATAACTAAAATATCGTATTTGTCAACTCCAATGTGCTAATTGAAACGAATCCAATTTCTAATTTGATTCATATGGAATTCTGTAAATACGAAGAAAATAAAAATTCCTTTGTGCGTCAGTGCGCTCAAATTGAAAATGTGTCACATGTTTACCCAAATATTTATTTCAAACTGATTAATTTGTATTACCACTCCTGTGTGTTCACTAACCAGCGGCAACTTGATGGCCATTACACGAACATTCGTACGCACAAATATTTGTGTACAATCCGGACATATGCTCTAATTATTATCCTTTCCGTGTAGAAGGGCATGTTGACTATGGACTATAGACATTGATACTTGCACTTGCGACTCTCTCTCTCTTTTCCTTTCTCTCTCGCTTTGTATGAAAATCAAACACCGCATAATAAACGAAGAATGACAAATTTCAGAATCAACTAATTACAGTAATTTTCAGTAGAATGTCAACAAACATAAACATTCGAGTAGTGAACCCATGGGCATTGTTCTGAGTGAAAACGAACCGATATTTACATAGGAACAATAATTTTTATGATATGCCTAAGGCAATTTTTATAACTTTCAAACAGTGAAAACATTTTTAGTATGCCCTTAAAATACATCGCACTAAGCCTTCCAAGCAAAGTGCACAGTGGCCGTGGCAGGCGTAGAAAATGCAATTGATTAAATTAATACAGACGGCGGGTTATACGACACAATGGTGAATAACAAAAGAAGCTCTGCAGTTTAACAACCGCGCAAGTAACAACTTTGTGGAAATTGATGATCAGACGGCCTGAGAAGTCCTACACCTTGGATTAGTCACATGCCAATAAAATGACTTTTTGCTAAATGCTAAGGACTTGGTGAGTGCGAAGCGTGTTGGCATTTCTCGATATTTATGTATAGACTACAATGTTGCTTTGTTCATTTTAAAGCCATTATGGGGTACAGATTTCAATTTGTTAACTCTATGAAATCGAATCCGTTTTTGATCTTGCAACTTCGCATTGCAGTGCAACATCATCGGTGGGATCATTACTGGTTGCTGTTGATGCGACGTGTCGATGCTTTTCTTTCAAAGAAGTAATTTAGTTGTACAGCCATCAGCTGGACTTTACTGTTCAATTATACTGTAATACAGTGAATACTGTATCTCCTCCGGGCATTATCCACACCTGACTTCAATATGATTTATTTATCCACTCAAAAAGTAAAGAAGGGTCCATCAAGAGAGGCCCTAGCACCTTTCCAAAACACTTTAGGAACATTTTACTTAAATAGACTCCAAATATATAATGCCTCTGACTCGCACTGAACATAGTTTACTGACCATGGTTATGAGTGGCCACTATTTTGTAGTGTATCATGGCCGGAATTGACACAGGCAAGCCCAGAATTTCGTGTCAAAGCCGGTGATCTAAAAGGAATTTAAAAATGCCTAAAATGTTTGATAAGCAAAAGAAAAACAAATGTCATCATTAATATGGGCAAAATATCCAATGACTGGTGCACACATTTTCTTGAACTCGACGAAGAGAAACAATTGGCATATTTTTTTATTCTTGCCTTGTCTTGGCAAGAATCAGATAGAATAGCCGTTTTTTTACTTCCTTCAAAGGACTCACGAAGCGTACTTAAATCATAAAAGAGGTTTACTGCAACGACCGGAAGTTTCATGTCGAACAAATACCACAATGAAAGCTTCTGAATTTACGTATTCGCTAAAAGTTAAGATATTGTGGTATCTACTATTGACGCCACTATTACCCTTTTTAACAGAAAAGTTTCCAAATACAAACCTTATTCTGGACGACGCTACATAAATCAAGTCGTAGGTATTATCAGGCCGATTGTTGTCACGAGAGCAAAAGAAGGACAACTGCGTCAGACTCAAATGCCTCAGATTGTTTTAATTTTCTTATTGTGTTCTATATTTACTCAAGAAGCATAGTGGCTCCCCAAAACAATTTCCATATAGGAAAAATTTAAGCGGAAATAGTAAGAACTTGTACTTGAATAAAGTCCATAGATATAAACAAAATAACACTGTAGCTAGTAAACTACTAAGACGATTTGGATAAATAAAGGGTCATTCTTTTAATAAAACAAAGACGATTCACAAGAGAACATTGCCGATTGCATCAAAAGTTTCATTAAAATTTTGTAGGTAAAAATTTTACTTTGGATTTATTATATCTCTGCTATTAAGTTCAGATTTTAACAAAACCTTACAAGATTGTAGTTGTATCGAGGTTTCTTTGACTTTTCAAGGTTTTTCGCTGTTTTTCGATACTTTTCGACTGTTATCAACCTCTTCGATATCATTTGCTTATTCATTGACTTCTTCGATGATTTTCGTTATTATTCTATACTGACCTTTCGACACTACTCGATGTTCTTCGAGTTTTATCAATATCTTTAAAAAATATTTGGCTTTTCAAAACTATTCGATACTTTTCAGCTTTTTGTGATTTCTTTTTGAATTCAATATAATTCTATTCATTTCGAACTTTATTTGAACTTTTATATGGACTTAGAATGTTTTTGACTCTATTCGCCAGAACTCTAGTTCCTAATCAACTTTTGCGATGTTTTTCGATACATCTTATGTCTTCTCTGTTTTTAATATCATTCCTTACTTTTCGAATTGCATCAAATTGTCGCTGATATTCGATACTGTTCAATACTTTCCAACTAATGTTGTTTGTGTTTGATATTTTCACGGTATGCATTCGCTGTTTTTTCTTTAATTATTATCGACTTTACGATTATATTCGATACTTTTCAGCTGTTAACGCTATTATTTAATGCCCTTTGATACTTTTCGGCTTTCATTTCCAATCTTAAATGATTTGTTCGATATTACCTTATGCTTTTCAAATTTTATCGACGTTTAGCGAATCTATGCCACTTTTATCTACTTTTTTAATGATTGATATTCGATATTTTTAGACTTATATCGATTTAATTGGTTCCATTCGATACCTTTCGACTTATTCTATGTTTATAAATCCGTTTTGACTTTTTCATATCGTTCGATACTTATCGACTTTTCGGATATTTCCATTATCTATAGACTTTTAACCCAGGTTTCAAAATTTCCTCCTTACGAAAAGTGGCATATTATAAATTGTTTTTATGTTAGCTGATAATTTTAGACTTTTGTCATATATTTTAATACCATTCGTACGTGCAAAAAATCTTTATTCGCTTGGTTTTATTTTAACTCGCGATTGCTATCCAAACCAGTATCCAATGTAGTGATCGTTTTTGTCATTAGATTCGTGTGAGAGTACCATGGTCCGGGAACTCCTTTTCGGGCAAAAACACTTCTTTCCAGGGTCTCGAGTCTCCCTTAGTAATGTCCAAAACTATTTTTCGAGCTATCTTTCGTTAGAAAAAAAAATTTTTCCCTCACTACATTTGGTACGGGTTCTGATAGCAGTCGCGAGTCAAAACCACAACAAAGATAGTGAAGTTTTTTGTACGAAGAGCAGAACGTTAGCATTCTGTTGCGCTCTCTCAAGTCGCTTGCTATGGCCTATGTTAGTGTTTCAATCAATGAGTGAAATACGGAATGCAGAAGAAAAAAATTAACGCTCATAGAACAGAACGAAATCGAACCATAGGATAGAGTATTTTTTCATTCTCTAGTTCCAGTTACACACTTTCCCATATATGTATTTAAATGGGATTGATATTTTCACTGCGTTCTCGTTCTCTTCGTCGTATGCAACTACATTTTTTCTGTTTTCAATATAATGTTCTTAAAATTTTATTTCAATAAAGCACACTAACGATAATCGTTGCTTTTACCTACTGTGCCAGAATTGGTATGAAGTTAATAAATCGTAATTTCCCTTCTCTAGTCTTAGCAATCCAACAAGTTTTTTACCCATGTAAAACAAGGTAAACCTAGAAGTATGCTTCAATTATTTTTTGTTTTATTTTGTTTGATTTTTGGGCACGTGCTACGACTTCGTTAAAAATAATAATTCATTTCCTTTTGCACGATTCATCTACAAAAGTAAAGTAAATCTTGCGACATAAACGAAAATATTAACTGCATGCGATACAGTTTTTCTACTCATTTCGAACTCTCCTACGTACTTTTTTCAGCGCTTCTGCAAACAGGTGTGGTTTATTTATTTGCCATTATGTCGTCCTTCCAATACATCGACTTTATCGAATCGAGAAAGTGTACATTACAAGGTAATAATGTAACAATTGTTTGCTATCCATCATTGTACCTACTCCCGTGTTGGCGCTGTTGTTCCTAATCCTCTTGACGTATGCGACAATGTCGCTTGACAGCTTTTAGTCATCTGATATCATTGTGTACTCCCACGCCTCCTAACCCCACGCAAGGGTTAATTAATTAAAAATGAGGCATTGCCTAAACGAATCTAATTGTGTTTTCTACAAAATATGGGTTATGGTTGGGGTATCATCACCTCCAAAGGTAGTTTGTATGTATGCAATCCAATGTCTCTGAAGTTTTCGTGTAATTTTGATTAATTGCTTTCACATAGCAAAAGTGTGACTCTATTTTTTCAATCATGTTGGTGCAGAAGAATATCTTTGGTCGCTATAAGGGTAACAGTTTAAGAGTAACACTATGCAAAAAAAAAATTTCATAAAATTGATTAGCAAAAAGAGACTACAGATGACATGCTAACCCGTTGGAAAAATCCATTTTTCGGAGACCATCAACCGTCCACCTCTAACTTTAAGCGCTCTCCATACGTCACTTCCTGTGGAATACCACAAAGACTGGCCTCATACTCGCCTTCACTTACAGTTAAAAACAATGGCCGTAAAATCCCTTGGTCGTATAGTTACCAAAATATTGAAGGCTTCCCCGGAGTTCATCGCTGAGTTTATGTACCATGTTATTATTCAAATTTGTAACAAAATGAATACCTGAATTATAGGAACTTTAGTAAAAATTCAAAAAAAAATGGGATTTATCGTTATTCCAGAACTACAGCGGCATCATCAATTGTGTTCAAGGTTTTGAAAAAAATCTTCCTAAACAGAGTCAACTCAAAAATAGAACAGCTTATTCGGAAACATTTTCACCAAACAGAACGTGTGTTCATCACATTAATACTCTTCAAATTATCGTAGAGCGGATAAATGAGTGACAAGTTTCGTTACATCTAACTTTCATTGACTACAGTACTGTTTTTGATAGTATCAACCGAATTGCACCTGGGATGCATTGAATAGACAAGGTCCCAAGATCATTAATCTCATCATGGCTCAATACGAAGTGTGGAGTCTTACTAGTCGGAAAAATTTCTAACCTTTTTAAGTCCGTCACTGCTGGGCGCCAAGGTTGTTTGCAGTCACCAATCTTGTTTCTGATAGTATTTGATGATGTCCTCAGCAGAGGTCTGGACTCTACATATCGCGGCATTCAATAAACTCTCAGCAAACTTAAGTTGATGACATAGTTTGCCATTCATTTAAGAAAAATTGGCCTGAAAAACTTGTGGCAACCAATTTTTGGGACAGGATTCGACAAGGTAACCCTATATATTCTATTTAGGCTCTTCAAGCTCCATAATTTTCATTAATAAAAATTGACCCAAAAAACCGGTGGCAACCCATTTTTGGGACAGGTTTCGACAGTGCAACCCCGTACATTTAGGCCTCGTAGAGTCAGTTGGCATACATTTTGAGGTGTAGTATTATATAGTTTTAACCGGGACGGTTTTTGGCACGGCAACCCTGGCTGGTTAGTTTCACCAAAATGCATTACCATCTTTCTCGTATATATCGTATATCCTAAAATCTTATAGACTCGACTTCCTACAGCGGGCACTTGGACTAAATGGCATAGAGGCGCACTATTTTACATTCGGAAAATGATTTCAATATATGATGATGATTCATATATAGAAACATCTGATTTTATTAAACACGACTAATTATTTACAATCTAAGCAAGGCGGATCTATAAATATCCAGTAAAGACATTAGGGAGATATTTTATTTGAGACTGAGATATTCCAACTCCCTTAAGCCCATATTTTCTGTTGTAATTTGCTGAAATTTTCGTGCTGAAAATAGAAAGGTTTTTTTTCTTTTTCTGGAGTGAAATTGTCACTTATAAATTACTTGAGCTTTATAATTGCAAAAACATAGCAACAATTACTTACACCTTTTTAGTTGCAGCTTTCTTTTTTTCACGTTAACCATTTAGAAATTTTTTTATTTTAAAATTAAAAAAAGGATAATTTATCAAGCATGTCACTTGGCCGCAATAGAAAAAAGGTCACTTAAAGATACGAAATTAATCATTTCGCTTAGCAAGAAAAGACAGAGCCGAGAAAAAAGTCATTTGAAAAAGGAATGCAAATTACGATATAGAATTTCATGATGTTTGGTGTAAAAAAAAAAAAATAAACAAAAAGGGGTGTATTTCTTAGAGAAGTGAGGTCGCATTGGACATTTGTAACTAAAAATGTCACTATCTCTTAAGTATGTTTAGGACGTAAAGTGTCACTTACGCTGCTCATTTGGTATTCCAACCATGCGTTGGGCCTTTTCTTCGTCAATTTAAGAAGAAACTTTTCAGCTGATTAAAAAATAAGAAAAATTATGCCAACATTTTCTAAATTTTTAATGACGTGGCTTTGTTTGGAAGAGCATATTTAGTACATACCTTGAGAATTTCGTTTCGAGAGCACGCTGATTATCTTTATCAAGTTTTTTTAAAAAATTATATTCCCTCCAATTAAATTTCATTTGCGTTTTTGACTTTTATTTTCTGCATGATCCAAACAATGCGCTCTAATGCCATAACATTTTGGTCTTTACTGACCTCCATTAGCACATATGTTTTCAAAGTACAGCCCTTAGGTGGTGGTCGTGGCATTTCATGTGTTTGACGTGTGGCCCACATTATTTGCTTAACTTATGAAACCAAGTGGACCGTGCACACAAAATAAATAAATCGCACATTGTAACATTTTTCGGGTGGTTAATTTTTAGTTGCAGTAAAGACCCCTTTTGCCACCATGGCAAAAATTCTGTTTGTACATTTTGTTATTTTGCATTGTTTTGAGTTGATTTTTGAATAAAAATGTTAGTTTGCACAAAAGGATTGATAAGTGCCTTATGTGTAGAGTTTTTGTTTATTTTTTATGAGGAATGTGGAATAATGTGAACGAACATAAAGCAATCGATTATGGAAAAAAATTGTCTCTTATGCTGTTAAGAGATTACGAAGGAGATATCCATAAAAGTTACTCGAATATTTGCAAGACGCATAATGAAATAAGTTAATTTTTCTCATTAAATTTATGCCAATCATCACCTTTAATACTGTGATATCCGTATTTTTGTCAACGAGTTGATAGCGGTTTAGATCACTCCGCGTTGATATAGGCCTCGTGTCCTCAATCTTGTCTCAAGCATCTCCGAGACCACAGCATAGAAAATATGATATATGGAATAGGACTTGTGTATGAAGCAATGTATGTTAATTTTGTTATTGGATATAATGATTAAAATTATGTGAATTATTAAAATAGACTTCAGCGGATAAAGTACGTGGAAACCAACAGCAAATAAATGTTTTTGTAACGATTAAAAAATTGGAGAATAACCCTGGACGTGTAATCCGGCGAAAACTTCGTTACAATATATCGCAATTAAATTCACTTAATCCTTCAATATAAAAATAAAAGTCAAAGAATATATATATTTCCATAGATCTTATATGGCGTCTGCCTCTGATATATTGTGTTAAACGCATTGTACGCACTAAGAAACATTTTAATTATAAAGGGTGTTTTTTTTAGAGGTATAGAGCTTCGAATTGAAATAAAACACAAGAAAATCGTTTTAATGTCCATCAATTTGGCTTTATTGGAAGGATAATTTTATGCCATTAATGTTTAAATATGATTTCGGGCATGTGATTGCCGCGGCTGGCTCGAATAAAGCCAATTCTACAGGTCCAATTTTGAACCACTTTTTCGAGCATATGGGGCCGTATGTCGGCAATAACGCCACGAATGTTGGCTTCCAAGTCCCCTAACGTTTCTGGTTTGTTGGCGTAGACGAGCGACTTCACATATCCCCAAAGAAAATAATCCAATGGTGTCAAATCACACGATCTTGGTGGCCAATTGACAGGTCCATTCCGCGAAATTATGCGCTCATCGAATGTTTCCTTCAATAAATCGATTGTGACGTGCGCTGTGTGGCATGTAGCGCCGTCTTGTTGGAACCACAACTCATCCACATTCATGCCATCCAATTCGGGAACAAAATAGTCGGTTATCATGGCTCTATACCGGTCTCCATTAACGGTAACTGACTCTCCAGCATTATTTCGGAAGAAGTATGGCCCAATGACTCCACCAGCCCATAGAGCACACCAAACAGTCAGTTTTTGTGGATGTAATGGCGTCTCAAGGGTCTCATGTGGATTCTCTTCACTCCAAATGCGGCAATTTTGCTTGTTGACGTAGCCATTCAACCAAAAATGAGCCTCATCACTGAACAAAATTTTGCGATGAAAATCAGCATCGAGATCAATCTCATTTTCGGCCCATACACCAAAATCACGACGCATTGCATGGTCTCGCGGCTTTAATTCTTGCACAAGCTGGATCTTGTAAGGTCGCAAGCCAAGATCTTTGCGCAAAATCTTCCATAAAGTTGATGGACAAAGCTCCAATTGCTGTGCACGGTGGCGAATCGATTCATTCGGGTCCTCTTCAACATTTTGCTCTACAGCGGCAATTGTTTCTTCGGTGCGCA
The DNA here is from genome assembly GCA_963680825.1 of Meiosimyza decipiens. Lineage (NCBI taxonomy): Eukaryota > Metazoa > Arthropoda > Insecta > Diptera > Lauxaniidae > Meiosimyza > Meiosimyza decipiens. The sequence goes on from OY804260.1 coordinate 2,371,952, forward strand.
CTGTTCGACGTCTCTGCGGATGCGTATTATCACATAGAGTAAGCGTAGTGCGAAAACGATCCATGGTTAACCGAATTAATTGCTCTGATGGACGATTATGTCGACCATAAAATGGACGGAGCTTGCGGTAAACTTCGCGAACTGAACCATTATTTTCGAAATAAATTTGCACGATTTGCAAGCGTTGTTCTTTTGTCAACCTGCTCATGATGAAATGGCAAACCAAACTGAACATAAATGACATTAGAGTTGACAGATTTGACCATAAAATGCCAGTTTTATCTCTATTCGAAAAACAAACCTCTAAAAAAAACACCCTGTATATACCAAATTTGGCAATAATTAACACATAGTATATTTGATATAGGCGAATTAAATATTTGATATATGTTAAGATGTCACATATTGCAGTGAATTGAATAGTATTATTGGATCCATTAAATATTTGGTAATACATACCAAATCATATTTTGGTTAAAACAAATATTATTTTGTAGCAATCATTCGTTTGTTAATAAACACTAAATCATGCATTTGACTGAAAAACACTTTCTTTTCGCAAGTGTATACATTCATATCGATTTGTGCTAAAAATCGATGACCAAAAACGATTTTTCCAATATCGTTACATTCTTATATAGGACGTCGCAATACAATCATAAATACCTAAATTGCGTACCATGCAGAATATACTTAAGTACTGCTTAGCTTGAATATGTTGTGAATTGCAAAGTTATCATGTAAATGAGAAGTAAAATAAAATAAAAATAGGATTATCAAATGTATATTCAACCCAACAAATTTTTTTTCAACCTAATGTAACGTTTGGCCCAGTAAGCAACAATTTAAGATTCAATTAAGGACATGGTAATAACTAACAAAATTTGTTAACAGTAAACAAATATTTTAAAATTCTATCAACCAAACAACATTTATTTTAACAAATCATACTCTTTTCTCAGTGCAGATTTCAAAAATACAGAAGGCAGATCTCCTGCCGCAATTTTAGTAACACCAATTGCAAATATGTAAAAAAAACTTTATCAAATTGTTTTATAGTTTTCTTACGTAATTTCATTGTCTTCAAAATTGCGATTAGAAGCTGAAAATATAAGAAACCGACGTAAAGGTCGCCGCTATTTCAAAATATATGGGGTTTATAATGGCGGCATTTATTGATATTTTTCTTTCTTACGAGGCATCGCATATATAAACTGTCCAGCTGTCCTGTCGCACTGGCACTGATTTGAAAGAAGATCTTTGTAGTAAATTTTAACTAACGATATTTTGTGGAAAAAAATTATATACCACGACTAAAAGAAAAATAAAATCAGATATACATAAGCAAAAAGGGTCGGATTTGGCGTGGAATGCCCCATATACGCAGCCAGAAAAATAGAATACAATGCACATTTGCATAGCAAAATTTGCACTGTATTACTTTTAGATAGTTATATCCTTAATAATATGCACCTGAAGTGCTCAAAATCGTCTGCCGTCGAAAAAACTATCTTCTAAAAAAAATAAAAAAATTATAATTAAAATCTGCTTGACGATAAAATCACTTAAGTTTGTGTCCCATGCCATAAATTTTTCAAGCAACAACAGAATAAATTGAAGTAAAAAAGTCATTTTACAGAACTTAACTTTCCGAAGACTGGGTTGATTACAGGATACGATTTTTTTCTTTTTTAAGCAGAATCGATGGTATTAGTTGTCTATGAATAAATATTTTGGCACTAAAATTAAATCAGAGCCTTCGTCGATGAATTCCTCGTCTGATTCGTTATCGATTCGTTCAAATCCAGCTTAAGTTTCAACAAAATACTTGTCTTTCGCTTCGATTTTCCGCAGCATGTCCAGTTTTGTTTTTATTCAATTGAAAAAATCAATGCACGACATGTTTTAGCTGATCTTAGCGGTCAGAATGGCTTTCTTCTCTTAACTGAGACTTACCATCTGTCTACGTATTGTTCATGAAAGTGAATACTCGTTCCACAGGTTGTGCCGTGTAAACAAACACCATATTCCACTATTGCCGCCATTTCCTTGTAATCGCAATTCTCAGTTCCCAAATGAGTAAAAATTTCAACCGATCGTTTCACAACAAACACAAAATTCTCAAAACTTGAAAAATAACTGGTATTGTAATGATAATTTTAATTTTAAAACTATATTTTGTAGAACAGTTTTGATCACGTTATCAACGTAAGGGTTAACGAACACAAACGACCAAGAACGAACTGAGCGAGATAATGATCGTTAACTTTCAAGAGAAATGCAAAGTTTAAAATTAATGCAAATAAAACAGGTAAGTTACAGAATTTTTCACAAAAGCACAGGAGTCATCTTATTACAGGATATTCGCTGAAAATACAGGATTATCCTGTAAAATGCACGATAACTGATATGGTTATGTATACTTATCATAAAATTTTGAAAAATGTTTAGTTACTCTTAAACGCAGCAATAAAAGCGTCTGCCTCTTGCACTTATCTGTTTTTTGTGTATGGACGCATATTTTCATACAAAGGAAAGATGCAATAAAATTATTAATGGACCTATTTTGCAATTACAAAGGGCTCTCAATTAAAAACGAAGAGGCAACGCAATGGCAGACATCGTTCTTAATACTTACATTTCCTAGAACTTCAAGATTTTCACCCTCTGCCGCACGATAAAATCATATAGGAATTAAGGCTCCGGCTCCTTAGCTATTAGTATTGTTCTACAATTTTTCAAACATGCAATAAAGTTTATAAATATTTTAAACTTACAAAAAATAAGTTTTTCTCAGTAAAAAAATAGATATAAGAAGTATATTACTAAACTTAAATAGGATATATGGCACTTCATTTTAAGGTGAGTCAGGTGTACTTTTAAGAAATAATATTTTTGATATTGTGAGAGGCTTTTAAAACACTTATACCTCGAAAACTACCTCATTAACCTGAACCATTTACTACCTCATGTTAAAGATTATTGAATTATCTTTTAAATGATTTATTATGATTATAAAGCTTTATCTAATTTTTCGAAAATTTACGAATATAGATCACAGCGTCATTTTTTAAATAAACATGTGTGCTTCGAATTAAAAATATGAATGACGTTGAAAAATAGGGTACGATAGAATATCAAAAAATAAATCATTTCAATTGTAGCCAGGCCTCCAATGGAGGGGTCCAGCTTAGCTCATCAAGTTGACTTGAATATAATATTTTTAAATTTATTACAGTATTTTTTTGTGAATTTTTTTAAAGAATTAGTCACGGGGTGATTTTAAGCTCGATGAAACGGAAAACGGACGACATTAAAATCGACATTTATCCAACTGATCTATATTATGTATGGTGCATAGTTGACTTTCGCATAGCGATTATCTATTCTGACTAAATATATGAAGTAATTCATGACTTCAGAAAAGTTCTGATCAAAAACTGTACACCATCCCAAAGTATGCTCTTAAAACGCTCTTTAATTTAAAAATTTAATTGATAAATAAAGCCACAAGCTTTGACCTGATAATTCATTCAACTCTTTGTATGAAACAGTCATTTGTTTTAATTTTAGGAATTTTTATTAATCACAAATAAATAGAATAAGTTTACTATTTGCACTCCCAGGGCTATCTGTGTCGGCACACTGATGCAATATTGCTAGTTACCGAAGTAGTGAAATATTATCCTGGTATCTTAATAGACATAAGTTCCTTTCATTTTTTGTCTTCTAACTAAAAAACAAAACCGGAGTTGCAACATCAATCGAGGGCCCTAAAAGGGAAAGCGGCGTTGATTGTTTATTCGTTTGATTGATACTCGTAATTCCATGTAGCGTCTGTCCCTTAACTCATCATCGTTTTGTTTTTCTGTAATCATCCACCTTTGCTGCCTTTATTTGCTTGTCTTCTTCACTCGACGTTTATTCTTTTTCTCATTTTTCTGAGGTGGGGGTAATTTTTTATCCACTTAATCAATTAAGTCATCAGTGTTACTTGGCAATGGTGGTGCTCGGTATTGACTTTTTTATTATCATGGAATCGAGTTTCAACACGTGGCTTTGTATTCATTTCTCATTGTTTCTTGTGAGCGTTTTCAAGAAGTTTAGTTCCTGTAGCATTAAATATTGTTAATTAAGATGTCGCACCGTTATATAAATTATGACTATTTTTTTCGGATCGAACTGATAGCGCCCTGAAGTCGAACGTGCTTTTGTAAATGAATAACAATGCGGGAATGATGGTTTTGTTTGTCACTTTTTATTGAATGAATTATGTGTGATAATGCAATATGTAATCTGCAATTATGAAATGTGGTAAATACGAATAACTAGGCAGCGTCACAGCATTTAATTTATAGTACATGTTTTAGAAACATTTAATGGATTCCAATATGTTGGAGACATTGTAATTGTATGGCTTGACAGCAGGACAAAGTTCGGTAAAAATTAATTTTATACACAAAATTACTCTTTAGAACTTGATCTGCCGAGAAAAAACTTGGGCCAGAGTATAAAATTACTTCTAATTAATCGTATAAAATAACTTGAAATTTCAAAAGTACCTGATGACTCAAAAATGAAGGTACTAATTCTAAGAATTTTTTATAGCTCATTAATTTGATGTGATTCTTATGAATGCTTTATACAATTTTTCAAATTGCTATACATAGTTTCTAAACCAGACGCAAGTCACAATTTATGATAAAGGATGAAACTTAAGGACTTGATGCACATGAGAGCAAAATTTAGATTGCCTAGGTTACAAGTTTTTATAGACTATGCCATTTTTTTAGCTTCATATTTCACAAAGCATGCACGATCTTGTAATGAAATGATGCAGACCACATATACCTTGAATTGTACTAAAAGTTACTATACTGGCAAGTTTCGTTGAAGAGCATGGCGTGGCCCACAGTATTTATAGGCTTTATAATAAGAGAACTAACAAGGTTATCGATATGAAATTTAATATGGCAGATATACTATAAGTTATCTATTATGCCAAAAAGTGAGCGCAATAGTATCTGTGGGCGTGGCACATCCCTTTAGAAAATGACACGCTTAGCTTTGCAATTAGTGTGCGATGAGAGTAATCTTCATCTTCGTTGTGTTCGTCGGTTACTTTAAAGTTTGAAATTAAATGGAATTCGACTAATGGGTGATCCAATAAGAGCTGCCTAATTTTGTTGTAAGGCCCATAAACCGAAATTAAAACGTAAACCAATATCAGCCGGCTTCAATTCTTGTACGAGCTAAGTTTTATAGGCCTTCAGACCAAGATCATGCCTCAAGATACGCCACAATATTCGATAAGAGATGCCCAAAGCCTGAGATCGATTGTTCACGATTTTCACGAACATTCTCTGCTACTGCAGAAATATTCTCAAAATTACTGGCAATATGCACTCTGGTTGAATGATGAATGTCCAATAGTGTAAAATTGGTCGGAAATTTGGTGTTGGTGTTACGAATAGTGCGCTCAGTTGGACGCTCAAAACAACCAAAACGATGTTGAATAACTCTATAACATTCTCTAACTGATGACTGATTTTGGTAGTAAGTTTTCACAATTTATAAACGTTGTTCAGGAGTAAGTCTATTCATGAATGAGTCGTATTGAATAATGAACACAAACTTCATATGGACAAGCCATTTGACACATGACAGCTGTCAAAACAACCCAGTTGGAAACGAGACCTTGTATTGGATCACCCTTTAGATTGCATCCACATTTTAACAAAATTTTGTAAGCGTTAATATAAATGAACTACTTACTACAATTGGTATGAGATTTAACGAAGGCGTGGTTGGTTTTTGTGATAAAATTTGTTATACGGTTGCAGATCACGAATATAATTTATTGATCCAAGAGTAGTTGAAATTGAAATGTAGGCGCGGCATACTTAAACTTTTTTCATATTCTTTTGATCTTTACATCTTTTTTCAATATTTTCAATTTCTTTCAACTTACGTACAGAGGCTTTTTCAACCTGTGCAACTTTGAACTGTGTGCAACAGATTTTTTTTTGTTCTTTCAACTTTTGTCGACATTTTTCACATTTTTACGGCTCTGTTAACCTCTTTCAACTTTTTGATATATTTTCAACATTCCTTATCTTTCAACATTTTTAGATCCTCAATTTCAATCAACTTTTTTCATAACATTACCTACTTAAGTTTTAAATTTTTTTCAGCGATTTTCAACTGTTTCAACATTTTCAATACATCTTCGACTCTTAGGACTTTTTGAACTGTTTTAACATTTTCTAACCTACTTCCTTTTTTCCAACATTTTGCATTTTTTTCGACCTTTTCGACATTTTCCTACTTTTTTCGACTGATTCAATATTTTTCAAAATTTTCCGACATTTTTAAACTTTATTCAATATTTTCCATATTTTTGAGATTTATTCAAACCCTTTCAACGTAAACCATACTTTTTGAACTCTTTCAACATCTCTCCTTTTCAGCCTTTTTCAAACTTTACAACTTTTTTCGAATTTTTTCAACCTCTATCAATTTTATTCAAACTCATATTTTTTCGACTTATTCAAAAACTTTAAAATTTTTCCAAACTTTTTCTTAATCATAGGAGTAATACAAATAATCGAATCTCCTGGTACCTTAAAGTTATGTAACTAAATTCCACACAAATACAAAAAATGATTTGGCCAGGCATCAGGCAAAAAGTTCGCGAATTTCTATAGAAGGGCGTGGCACTTCCCACACAAGCATGAGCTTCAAAATGCTACACAGAGAGCTATTTAAGTAAATATTATCAAATTCAATGTGGGTCAAACCAACCAGTACGTAGTGTGGTGGAAAAAATATCCTTTTAATAAAAATTAAGGACTTGTAGGGTATCTATTTTTTGGCGAGGCCAAAGGTACACCTCCAATGCTAGTTTTTTTTTAGCAAAGCGTCTGGTTCATGAATTTAAAATTAATTATTTTATATGCAAATATTTTTGAAGGAGAGATTGTCAAATCAAGAGGAAAAGCTCAAATGATCTCGCGTTGTAGAATAAAATTCAAATTACCTGTGATGTCTTTTTCGATGTACATAAGCAGCCGATACATTTTATATAGGGAAAACGTATGTTGTACATGAAGAAATTAAATTTCTCTAAAAACAATCACTTATAAAAAAATGATTTGATTCCACATGTGACTTTTTTTGAACACGTTTTGGCACGTGCTGTTTTGCAAAAATAAAAATCGTACATTATGCTGATTGACATTTTAAATTTAAAAATTGCGAAAATCTATCAATCATAAGAACAAGCACTGAAAAAATTTGTGTGTGTCTCATCCACAAGAGCTCACATTTAAAGTGAAGACTTAAGTTCCCAAGTGCTAATTTTGCTTATACTGTCCACAGTAAGAAAATGGCAAAATCTCAGATCTCATAACAAACTCAGTTGACCGAACCCAAGAGAACCATGCAATTGAATTGATGAACTTATGGACACACATAAACAATCCAATTTTAACTATTTTAAATTTAATTAAAACATCCAACAATTATGTTAAGCTGAATCCAAGACCCTTAAGTGCACATAACATGTCATCAAATTCATTTCGTTCACACATACCCAAATTGTATGAAAACTATAAGAAAGTTTCATTATCTGAACTTATGTATTTCGTATGTTTGAGATACACTAGATTTCTGCATAAACAAATACAAATGCATCTGTACATCAGAAATCGAATAACATCTGTGCGAACATAAAAAATTAATCCCAATTTGTTACAGAAATACACAAACAAGTGCACAAGTGCTGGTACGAGCATGAGATATTGTCTCTCAAAAGGTGTTTGAGCATCTGTATCCGTTAGTAAGTTATTGTATCTGTTTAATGTTGTCAGTTTTCTGATTTCAATTTGTATGCAAAAACATTAATTTAATGCATTCAATTCAATTGAATTGCAGTCCATTCAATTTCATTTGCACTTATGAAGGCTGCCTACCAAGCCGAGGGACCTATAAAATTTATGGAATGACAAAAGCATCTTTAATCTCAAGTGGTTCCATGTAAAATTGATTTCATTTGTAGGCGTCTTCTATACACACCAATGTCGTTGACAGACAACAGCATCTGCAGAGTTTTTGCAATTGACTTTTAATTATAGAAATACTTTGTGCTACTACTCACATACATTCAAATGAAGAACTCTGTATTCGCACAAATTTTTTGAATTAAGTCAGATTGCAGTTAAAATTCGATAAATTAAATCAATTTTTTATCTAAGAGATTCCAACTGCGTACTCGAGAATTGATAGCGGTTAGAAAGTAAGAAATAGCCTCTAAAGCCATTCATTCCATCAGTTAGAAGAACTTTTTAAAAGGTGAGTTCATATGAGAACCTAATGTGAAGTGAACACACATTCAAGCCCTATGTTGATCCTCACTGGATCAACATAGGGCTTTCGCCAACTACGAGTATCACCAAATTCTTTTAACCTTCAAAAAATGTTTCCCTTACTGCTATCCGCGGTGACTTATAACTGGAAATACATTTATTTATTTCATTTTTTTTATTTATTTATTAAGAATTACTAGTGCTTAATTTTCAAGTAATTCGTCAAAAACCAGAAATAGCAATCTTGGGCCACGCTTTATTGGAATTATTTTGTTCATAGCAGTATACACCTCGTCCTCATAAAAATGCGGTAGTACGAATTTGTGTCAACAAAGGTTGATTACAAAAAAGTTTATTTTAACTGAACTATTAAATCTTTAGCAGAAATTTGTTGTGTAATAAACAATCTATAAATCATGTTTATCTCTTTTCCTAAATCAACAAATCACAATTAAATTTTTGGGATATTATTTTAAGCTTAAAATTAATTGCAACAAGATATGTATGTACATGTACATATGTAAATATATTTAGGTAAGATTTACTAAATCTCATATATATTGGTTGTTTGGTATTAAAAAGAAAGTAAGTAGAATATCCCCAGTTAAAATTGAATCTTCCATCCACCAGGCGATAAATTTATAACTTTTCTGAAAGCTTTAAATTGGCGTTTTGGCATTTTGTACGTTTCAATGCATTATCGTTCGAAAATACTTTTTAGGAATTTGCTTTGTCATACATATACGACATCAAATGTAAGTAAATACGTGATTAAAAGCAATGGATGTTGTCATTGTTGCAGGGCTTTTCCCTCATTTTCCATATTATGTGTTGAATGCAATTTTTTGTAATCATTTGCAAATAATAATTCATAAACTAAAGCCATAAATTATAATTATTCGCGAAAATAATGTGAATAAAAAAATTAAGCAATATTCATACCAAGTCCGAGGTCGCTAAATATATTTTCATTTCGCCTTCAACATCAATCATTTGAAACTCTATTTTATGATACACACGCGAATCGCTCTGGTGAGTCGCCTATGTTGAAATGGGTTGAAAAACTCTAAAAAAATTGGAGAAGGTTGAAAAATGTTGAAACAATTTAAAATCGCTGAAAACGCCGAAAATTTATATTTAGAAAATAATGAAGAAAGTTAAAAAAGCTGAACAAATATGTACATATGGGATACATTAGAAAAAGTTAAAAGGTTGAAAAAGTCAAAGGAATATAGAACATGGTGCAAAAAATTGAATCGAAATAAAAAAAGTTGAAATATGACACACCCACTTTTTCAATTCCGCCCACTGTCGGTTCAACACCTTATATTCGTGATTGGCATCCGCATACCAAATTTTAAAACAATAGCTTATATAGATTGCGATATATGCCGTAATTAGCCTCTAAATTTAAGGCGGTGACACACCTCTTCGTACAATCCAGTTCTATTTTGATCTAGAAAGAGCTTTCCAAAAGCAAACTTCTTACACCAAACTTTAGAACGATTGCTTACATATTTCGATAGATATGCCACTTAAGGTATTTTATTCGTATGAGAGATTCCACGCCCACTGGTGCTATTTCGCCCACTCCTGATATACCTTTTAACATGTAAGCCACCTACATTCATACCAATTGCAGCTATAGTTCGCCAAGAATTGCGCTTACAACTTTATGTCACGCCTACTGATGCATTATAACATTAAACGTTTTTTGCTTACATCGGAGGTGTAACGTTGTTAGCTCTCCAAACATAACGTCTATAAATATTGTGGGCTGTGTCGCGCCCTTCAACAAGTTTTCCTAGTACACTGGCTAAGCTTGTATTGATGACTGCATTCAGCGGCATCATCATCATCATTTTATGAAAATCGTGTGTGCCAATTTGGAGATATACGCAATCAATATTTTTAATTGTTAAAAAGGGCCATGCCCAGTTTTTAAATTCAGCCCATTTTTAGCACAATTCAAGATACATATAATCTGTATTCGTTTGCCAAATTTCATCACAAAATCCTACACCTGTTACGAGATATGGCATTATAAAGGTCAAAACTTATGGCTCTGCAACGTGCCTGTAAGAGCCTTTGGAATCTTTAACCCTATAATTAATAGATAAAACAGAGAGTTTGTATTTTCCAAACAGAAAAACTATTTATAATTCTTATAATTTCCTAAAAATATATAAGAGCTCGTGTATAAAAAATATTTTGGCTAGATAAAAGTATCGATCCTTCTCAAAGGTTTCTGAATGTCAAGGCTTGAGGGTTAAAGATATGAAATAAAGCATGCTTAGGCTTAGGCTAAAGTATATTAAAACACTTAAAAATTTACTATCGGACTTACATTTTTTTTTTCGAAAACTTATTCTTGGATCACAGGCGGAAGGCCTATGGAGTTTAAAATTTATATCATGAACACAATGTAAAATACATTAAATGGTTGCTTATATATTGTAGCTGCTATGTTACAATGTGTACTGAACAGAAATTTAATTAATTTAATGTTTTACTCGTTTTTGTTTCTCAAAATCAGTTGCATATTTTTGCAATTTAAAGTTGTATATGAAAACCAGGAACTTCCATAAAAACGACATTTCACTGTCGTGATAAGTTTCGCACTTAATTTATAGCACACAATTAAATCAGCACCCAGTGTTCAGATACACTCTTATTAATTTGAATAAACTATTTCAATAAAGAAAAATCTTAAAAACCTGTTTCATATTCAATTTTATAAGAAAATAATGTATGGAATGAAAAACGCTAAAGAATCCGCATACTTTGCATACACATTAGGGTAATTCAAATTATTTTTTTTTTGTTTTTTTTAAGGTGCTGTTGCTTATAAAGTAAGTTTATGATATGAAGAAAAATGATACGAAAATTCAGCAATGTTAGTTTTTCATGGAAATTGTATAGAAAAACTATATTTTATTAAAAATATGAATGGATAGGTGATGAATGCTGTTGAGCTGCGGAGGTTCGTTTTCTGAAATAATTTTTTGCGCTGAATCTGAATCTGGCCTCACAATTTATTCATCACGTCAGTGTTCTGAAAAATTTGAGGTTAAGTACTTAAAACATGATGTTTTTTGTCCACTTTCGAGGTCATATAAAGAATTCAAAAAAAGGTGTTCAGCTTATTTTTAACAAAAGCATCATTTAGTACCGTCTTTGTCCCTTAAAATGAGATTTCAAGTGATAATCTGTGATGTTTCCTTGCAAAAGATATAGCAATTTTAAGGTGACATAAATTTGATCCTCTACGACCCAACTATATTACCTAAATGCATGTCATCTTAAAATGGTTATAGCCTTGCGAGCAAATATCATAGGTGAACATTTGAAAGCTCGTTTTAAAGGAGAAAGATATACAAGATCTTATTGTATAAAATAGCTTCAAAAACTAAAAGAGGTAGTTTTTGACCAAAATAAACGGTGCGCCCACTATTAAAAAAAGTGAGTGGGGCTGTAGTTTTATTTAAACGCTTTTAATTATGAACTTTGATTAGTCAAATAGGCAATGCACACCAAATTTAATGTTTTCTAGTTAAAGGCTTAAGATTTAATATTTCTAATATGCGTATGGACTTTGGGTGCTATATCCAAAAGTTTGTCGATAAAAATCGCTCTAGCACCCAAAGGCGCAAACAGCGGTGCCTCGTTTGCTCTGAGAATATGTTAAAGAAGAGTTCGTTATGATTTGTGTGGAAGCTTATCTTGAAGTTTTGCGTGGTTTATTTTTAAACTCAAATGAAAGCTCAAACTCATCGATAAAAACAGTGTTTCAAAAAAAAAAAAATAAAAAATTAACAGAAGCAAAATAAAAAAATTGGTGCACTTATTTTTTTTTTTTTTGTTAAATGAAAACCAATAATGCTTCTACAAAAAAATATATATTTTTTCCCTGAGTATTTCTTGAATTTTTCAGCTCAAACATGAAATTTTTATTCCAAAAATTTAATTTTTTGCAAACTTCAAAAATGTCTCTACTTTGACTAACTGTAAAAACTAAACTACTAATCCGAAAGAGTTGAAATTTCAAGTTTATCAGCTCTAGACATTTCTCTATCCGTTGCGTGTGTCAAATTTGTCAAAGAGACCCACACCAAAATTGATTTTTGCAACGCTTTTCTGAAAAGTTTGCCACTGTGCGGTGAGTCGATATAAAAATAATGCATGAAATTGAATGTTTGTGGCACCATTCTGATGAGGAAAGGTTGGAAATGAATTTAAATAGCTGAGGAAAGACCGTTTTGGACCCTTTTCGGAAAAAAAACGTTTGTACCAATCGCTGAGGAAATCCCGAAGATGGATTTTTAACAAAATTTGGAACGGCCCATTGCCTCAAAAAAGACCATTTCGAGCCCATTTCCGAAAAAAAAAACTTTTTCCACCAATCGAATGATATATCATCCTTTGAAATTTTTTTATCACATAATTAGATGGGAAGCAGCCATCTAAATATGATATTTTTTATTTAATCCTTTCAAACTGCTTGCAGCTATAACCAAAAGAGTTAAATGAAAATGATAATGCTGTAACATTTTTCACAGGAATGTATTTGAGATTTGAGTATTTGTTGAGTTTTGCCTGCTGCTAACGTTTAACCCTTACACCAATGACTTAACATTTTTAATGGGAAATGATTTCCCTTATTATCCTGGTGACTGTTTTACATAGGCACAACTTATACGTACACAAGCACACACATAGACACTCCATTTATTTATGTGTTTAATATCGCTTTGATGCTCATCAACAATTTGGAATTTTCTTTAGGCTGCTACTGCTGCTTCTGCTCCTGCAATTGCACTTGTATTGGTAGTCGTATATCCTTTACAATCCCTTTAAGCTATCAGCTAGCAGGCGCTTGCTGTCGCCTTTGAAGCTTTCGGTAATTTGTCCTCTTATAAACAATTCTCTGTCAGTGTGAATAAGATCTGGGCTATTGTTACTAAATTCGGATGGAAGCAAAGTTTAGGGTCGAAATAATCAAAACAATGAGTTTGTTAAAATCTAAGGCGTTGAACGTTACTGAGGATTAACGCAAAAATATTTTCAGAGCTAAGTAAAGAAGTATCTATAAGACAAATAAGGAAATAATCAGATATCTCTCTGAAATATACTCAACACTTAAAGTATTCTGCCTAGAGAACTTGCAACCCGTGATCCGCCCCTGGCCGTGATGTTGATGAACGAGATGTAGAGCAAGTAAGTTTAGTTGTTGCTGCGGTGTTCTTGCTGGTTTTGTATTTTTCACTTGCTTCGCAGGTTTTATTGCGGTAAAGCAGTGAGGAGGTGGGCGTGTCAAAGTTGGCTTCAGTTTTGATCACAACTGTGGAGTCTTAAATAAATTTCACTGAAGCTTTTAATCTCATTAATGGCATTTCTACTGTGGATAATTATAAGGGTTGTCGGTGGGAATTTGCTTAACGCCGGCTTTCAGCTGTTCGCTTGCTTGCTGTTGTAATTTGAATGCTTGCTTCCGTATCCGGTGCGTTCTTTTTCGTTGGCAGAGCAAAATTGCATGCATTCACATCATACCATAAGCATGAGTACTTATAAATACCCAAAAGGAAACATTAACTCGTAAGTGTTGCGTATTTCGGGAACCAAAAAAAAGAACGGCACGCTAGAAAAGGATCTTCTGTGTCTCTTCTGGATTCAGAAATCTGCTTTGAAGTTGAACGTGACAAGATCTACGGATCACTCTTCGATTCTTTTACTTTCTTGATTTATTTTTGCACGGATTGTGGAATATTCCCTAAGTTCAGTAGCGAGTGCTTTCAATTCTTCCAGCATTAACTCGATTCACGGAATCTTGTTTCAGTGATTGTTACCAAAATGATTTGTGATGGCCGCTTTACATGCTACTCTGATTGTTGCTAGACGGCAGTTGTTGATTTGCGTAACATGTGTCGAATTCATTTCAGTTTTTGGCGTTCAATGGTAATCGGCTTTTGCCAATATCTGATGACTAACTCGATGTTGGATATAGTCCTCGAAGAGTTCATGCCTTTACGACACTAAACAAGCTCTTGTTGCTACCATCTTGACAATGCTCAAGTATATGAAGTTTCTTATCAGATCTTACAGATGATTGCTGAAGATCCAATGTCCAGTATAGCTTAGAGCTCTGCAAAGGATATCGTCTAGTGAAAAGTAGGCTGATACAACAGACAGTCTATGCGCACACTTGACATGTACTCAAAGGATTTGAAAGTTATTTTTTTGTTGAACTTCGCACTTGAAGCCCTTGCAATGAACTTTAACATATATAGGATAATATTCTCTGACATGATTGCTTCCCGTCCAACTTCCAGATTTCCTTTACTTACGATTTTTTAGGTAGCATTACCCATCGGAAGTTTTTAGGTTAGGCTAGGATAGCACGAGAGATGGAAATTGTCATCAAACAACTTCGATTTCAACCTATGCAAACCACTTCGAAATTTCTATAAACTTAAAATGGATTTTGAATACTTTTGAGTGAAAGCCTTCAAGAGTGTCATAAGGAGTGACATCCGAATACCTTAAAACAAAAACTTTTCCGCGCTGGGCATTCAAAAAGATAATGAAGATCCCCTACTTCAGAAAGTCATAGTCTTGAGAGAAGCTTGCCTATTAAATAATTTCCTGTAATAACAACGAGAACGATTCTCTGGGTTTGTTTGTCTAATGAGATCACTATTCGCGTTCTATTAGCATCATAATAATGCCAGGTTGCCCTCGACGCACAACATGTTGTCACGTTAGACAATCTCATATTAGTCCAATTTATATATTTTGAATCAAATTTGGCCCTAATAAAGGCTAGTGGTTTTATAATGTTTGGTCCCGGATTTATACCAATTTTAGAGTCATTCCTAGCAAGTTCATCTGCAGTTTCGTTGCCAATGAAGTCGCTTTGTCCAGGAACCCAACAAACGGTTAAGTTTCATTTTCCGCCTGTTTCATATAGTGATTTCCTGCAACCTAGGACCAAGCGGGACTTAATAATATTGGAGCAAAGGGCCATAATGGCTGTTTGAGTGTACACGTATATAAGAAAACTGTCACTACGATAAAAAATTTTAGATTTAATAATTTGGCATGCACTACAGACAGTTCAAATTTCCGCTTGAAATACAGGGTAAAGCAAAAGATTCACTGATGTTTAAGTCAAATGGAAAAACTCAGCCCTCGTACTGGAATTTATTTTCGAACCGTCAGTGTATATTTCTTTGGTATTCGAAATAGGAGTCCAAAGCTTCTTTCAAGTATTTTCACTTGAAAGTTGGTTGAGAAAGTAAGAGTGGGAGTGATATAATCAGTCCAACTTTAAATGTCGCAGTCAGGAAATTGAGCGAGAATACTACCATGGTTGTAGGGTTTCGATTACCACAAAAACCAGATTTCCTCAGTCTATTTTCTGAAAATGTCAAGAGGCTCTAAGTAGAGTAACATGTCGAGTGCAGCAGCCGGAGTGGTATTTAGTGCTCAGCTTACTCAATACCTGCCATTCTTGGAACTTTTGATAAGATTACCAAATAGGTTTGCTTGTCAAAAGCCTTACACCATGCAAGTGTCAGTAGCTCTACATTATTTCATTGCAAATAAATGAATACTTAGCCCGTAAAACTAAAATAACTGACTGTACCCGCAGCTTTCCTCACGCACTCCCCGTTGTACAATCCCGCCTACGTTTTACGCAGTCCCTACTGCATACATTTAGGTCCATGGCACAAAATTTCATAACTTAGAATATATGTATACGAAGAAATGCAATTTCAGACCTTCTGTTTCATCGCCTCATTCACATTTTGGGAGTAGCTTGTCACACACAATGTACATTCCTCAAGTTCACAATTGTAACTGTCATAGATGCCAATATGTGTACACATAGCGTTTTAAATGTTTTTGTTGTAAGGAAGGTGCCACGCTCCGCTCTCTAATCCCGTCCACATTTTGCGAGGTGCTATGGATAGGCAATATATGTAAATCCTAGCAGCAAATCTGAAAACTCCTGCTAACATAGATGGCAATAGATAACGCTAAAATTGTTTTGTTGTATGCAATGTGTCACGCCTCTTTGTCTGATCTGATCCAAATTTCGGGAGGTATTTAACATAATCAATATACATCAATACATCAAGTATCAAAGCTCAATGCTGTCATAGACGACAAGATATAGCGTTGTTTTGGTTACACGCCCATTATTTTTATCAACATAAAATACAACATACATATATGTTACTCAGAGATAGTATGGCTTTTTATTACTAGAAGAATTTTTAGAATCGGTTGATTATTAAAGAAGTATATCTAGATAGTATGCATGAATTATTTCTGTTAAATAAAAGTTCTTAAAATTTTAGTTGAGACACGTGTTTTTAAATTTTTTTTCCATTACATAATGCTGTGAATATCTCAAAGTATATTTGTAAAAACCGAATAAATTATTTTTGCATTGTATTTTGTATCAAAACTAGACAGTTAGTAAATTTCTATTCTCATATTACATTTCTTAGCTTTTCATGTTTGACTTTGTTTCCAGCTGGGTTCGGCTTCAGAGAAGGTGAGCAACAAGATGTTTTACTTGCGTGTCTATTTAACTACCCCTTCGCTTTTGAATTCGAATATCTCTCTGCCTATCAACTCATGGAGTTGAGTCGACATTTTAAACAGATTCATATAATTAATTGCGATTAATTGGTTGAGTTAAAGCCCCCCAAACGTAAAACCAGTGCCAGCGCCAAAGCGGTATGTTGGCATTTGCAAATACTATTTTGCGATGAGTTGCATATTTCATTATCCTGATATCTTTGCGATTTGGAGTTGTAATCAAGCGTAGATGCGCTGCTATGAGAGAAATACCTGACGTGCAAAGTCACAATGAATTAATTGCTTTTGTCATTACGACGAATCTTCACATTGTTTCCGAACTGCAGCAATATTTGCCAAAGACAGGGAGGGGCGAAAAAGCAAAAGTTTCCTGTTAGACCCTTAATTATTTCTGATTTATGAAGATAACAGGTGATTAATTGATGACAGATAGTGTTGAATATTTAAACAATGTGGCTGTTAGCAGTCAAGTGGAAAATAAATTGCAAAAAGATAGAGTAGGTTACGAAAATGAGAAAGTTTTAAACTTTAAAAGGTGAAGGTAATGCTAAAACGCTGATAAATTCTGTTGCTCACAGTTTATGAAAATATTAAAGAATAAAGCAAATAGCAAGCGTCAATCCTTTCTAAGATTTGCTGCTAACAAAAAATAGTTCAAATAAAAATCCCATCTCAGTATTGGCAATAGTGTGTCTCCCTGCACAAGGCCATTACTCCCAATGGTATTTAGACGCATGCCACTCGACATTATGCATTTGAGTGATTTCGGTGGCACTTGTAAAAAACAAAAACAGCTAAAAAACACTTCAAAAATCTTTTTCACTTAAATGAATCTATGCATGAGAATTATATCTGAAACATTTCTATTTTATCGAAGAAAAAGCAACAATGTGCAGTAACAATAACAACGGCATTGACACGTGACCTGATACGCGTTCTGATTAGTCCGTGCCCAGCGTTCGTCGTTATAGCTGGTGTAATGCGCCCTTGTTACTGGTGAAGAAGATGTCAACTTACACTTGTTACGACCGATTCCACCAGTATCTGATTACACGTGAGCTAAGGGTTGCTTTGGTGACAAGTGCCAATCACGAAACTTGGGAAATTTTTTGTTTCTAATTTCAACTGCCGAATGTTAATCAAGTTATCTGAGATTTATTTTATTTTATATTTTTGACAATCCATTAGTCAAAGATTGATTGTTCAATTGAAGCAATGCATTTCAATATTTCAGCAGACCTCTTTTAATGATTGTTGGGACCTTCATATGGCACAAAAAGCAAAAGGTTTTATGGTTGGGTAATTTTGCACTAAAATATTAACCCTTGGATTTCGTGGGGGTTTTCTGTGGAGCTCGTAAAAGTAGTAAAAAGTCCGGTGTTTGTTAATTTACTCAAATCGGCTTTGGAACAGCAACTCATTTTTTTCCAATATATCGGATGTTTCAGTTTTTTGCATGCTGTTCTTCGAAAAACGACTTGATTTAAAAAAAAAAATAAATGTTTAAATAAACTTGTAGACAGTGGCGTCAATTCAGTCGGGCTGGGGAGGGCATTAGCCACCTCCAAGGATGTGATACTAGTTATTATTCAATACATTAATTCAATAAACCTATCTAATAGTGGTGGAATTATAATTCTCGCCCCCCCTACCCCCCATGATTTGGTGAAGTGATGCCACTGCTTGTAGACGAACAAAAAAATCGAGCTCATAAAGCTTCGATAATTAAAAATGTCATCACGTCAAGAACTTAGATAATTTGGTATTCATTACCGATTTCGGTTCTTAAACGATAATATTTTTAAAGTGCTTAAGATATACTACAATCTCTCTACAATCACGGTAGATAAGTTCCTGGAATTCATGCAATATATGAGAGAACAGAGAGAGAGAGAGATTAATCTGTTAATCGATCTCAGGAAGAAAGCAAATTCATCAAGATTTCCCACTGGCACTGCTTCACTAATTGAGACATATCTCTTAGTTTTCAAGGGCGTCACGACGAATTTTTTATAGGGTGGCAAACTCAAATAAAAAAGGTCGATAAATTTTTCTGAAAAAAAGGAATTTATTCTATACTTTAGAACGGAACATAAAGAGAATTTTGTATGAAGATGTTTTTTATTCGTTGCAATTTCCATTAATTAAAGACAAAGTAAGTTTTGTTCAAATGTTTCCAAAAGTGGCTTTTCGATTTCTTTGCGAGATGAATTTTTTCCTTTGCAAATCTAAGGATCCCGTTTTTTCTTTATGAACATGAAGGAGCGTTGTATGGGTAAGACGTTATTGGATCATTTGCAAACGAAGAAAACTCCTTAACCGTCGAAAAACGCTAAATGACCTTTCACAAGAAGCTACTGAGCCTGGCACTGTCATTATTAAATTGACCAGTCGATAAGCTTGATCCAGAAGGTGTTTCGTTGTGTCAGATGATTTCCGAAGTTGGTCAGTGATTTCAGCGCAACACCGTTGGTTTGTTGCCTGGCATGTTTTTCAATATTTGTAGTTGAGGATGGAGGTTGGTCAGCTCAAAATCATCTGGGAAAATGCCCCGTTTTGACAATTTGATGAGTTGTTTGATCATGTGTACGCTCCTATTGAGCATGCATCTCTTATCTCGACTAATATCGTCGATACTAGAAACGCTCGATACTATTGATATCGATATTTTTCGACTCGATATGCCAATTTACATCTGCTGAGTCGATTTAACTTTATGCGTTGTTTGTGACTATAACTAACACTCACAAGCTAATGGAAAGATTGTTTGAAGCTCGGTTCATATACTCTTTTTTAAATGTTCATTTTGTCTCAATTCGATAGACTCAAGATGTAAGATAATCACATTAATAAAAAAGATTTGCTGAGTCGTAAAAATGTTGATCGAATTATGATATAAGTTATTTCTGGGTATGACGGCAAAATTAATATACTGAATCTCTATCTGGGGGCAGCTGCATCCTCCTCCCCCTTTTCCCCTGATTTCGACGCCCCTGTTCATATTCCACTTCATTAACAAAAGCTGATTTACTTTTGAATGTTACGAAATCAGTGATCACTTACTTTGGCGGATATTCTTATAAATTTCTTCGTATTGTCGAAACGCATTGTTCATTGTTTTTTTTGAAATTTCAATGCTATTTCAGTATCTGAACCTTTGATAAATTTGCAATTTTCCACCCAGTCGGAGCCCTTCAGCAATTACTTTTCCAGAAAGTTTTTCAGCTGCATTGATGTCATTGTTAGAATCAGCCGCCATTTCCTCAGATCAGACTGATGAAGATATCAAAAGATTTGTGTTCTCACTCTATCCCAAAGACAGCTAAAGATTAAACACCTTTGAAATTTCGTATGTTCAACTGGAAGATGAAAGGTTTTAGATCGATTTCAAATCGTTGAGGCGACAAAGTTAAGAAAATATGATTCAAAATTAAATAGCACATAAAGTTTTAATGAATAAAACAATTAGTGTGAACTAAGAACTTTTTAAGATTATACTCTACCTGATAATCTTAGAGGTCTAAAAAGACACAATATTTGTTCTATATAAAGTGACGTTAGATATGATGTGTAACACTTGAAGATAGAATTTATAACGACAAAGATGTCTAGCCAGCAAGAAAAAATCCTCGAATTGATTTTGTCCACATGCCTGCAAAATCCAGAGTTAAAATATTCAGCTATAGCAAAAATAGTTTGTGCATCAGATAAAACTGTCTTTACGGTTATTTCTAAATATAAGAAGGATCTACGTGTCTCCCGAAAAAAAGTACAGGTAGAAAACCAGAATTTTCTAACCCAAAGGTAACGACGAAGGTGAAGCGTCTCAACACCTCAGTGCGAGATATGGCGGCTAGAGCAGGTACATCAAAAGTTACTGTACAAAGGATAAACGAGAAAAGTCAGCTAAGGACATATAGAGTTCAATAAGGACCACACCGTTCTGATGAAAAACAGTTGATGATAAGGTTGGGCAAATAAAAAAAATTATCGAAACATCGATGATTAACATTTCCAAACAGTATCGAAATATATCGAGAAAGAAATATCTGATTTATCGATAATGGATTTTTTGCTAAAAAAAGTTGAAATGCAAAAAATGGCGTCTTAGCCCCTACTATGCGCATTTAGCGTTTAAGTATGTCAATATAATCGTAAATTTCAACAAAACGCCACACTTAAGGCATTTGGAAAATGAAATTTCAGTCTCACACAGCCTACAGCGCCCCTTCTTACCAAAGTCAACCCAAGGTCTATTTTGATCATAGCAATTTGTACTTGAGGATGTCGATGTTACCTTTTACTTTTTGCATCCACCATGGGAAAGAAATTTTTCGAGTACTAGAGCTTGAAGTCAGGACCTTCAACAACAGCAGGGAGCCATGCTGTTGTTGAAGGTCGCCCACTCTATTTCTGAGTAATAGCCGACAAATAAGTCGAAAATAGTGCATTAGCGATTTCAAGTTGAAACTTATTAAGAAGCATATGATTTCCTTTTGGCTCAAGCAATTCCAAATGCTTCCGAAAAAGAAGCAAGATAATTAATTACCTTTTTAGGCTAGGACTACACGAGTGCATTACCTTTAAACAAAAATATCGAAATTCAATAGTCGAAAAATAAAATAGAATTTCGATGTATCAAAATTTAAAATATCACCGATAACTATCCAAAAAAATTTTGCGAAAATCGATAATTGATATATTTTGCCCAAGCCTAGTTGATGGCTCAGATGCAAGCCCGAAAATTGTATGAATGGTATCTAACTAAATATGATTGCTGCGTTATGGACGACGAATCTTACGGATACGAATATTATATGTCACCAAAGAAGGGGCATGTGCCTAGTAAATTAAAAGTTAGAAAAATTTCGAAATTTCCGAAGCAATATATGGTTTGGCAGGCCATATGCACCTATGGTCTCAGAAGCAGCTTCTTTGTTACACAAGATACAATCAGTTCCAAATTTTATATAGACCAGTGCGTCGAATTACCATTTATTCGCACACATGGGGCCACAGTGATGCTCTGACCTGATTAAGCAACCTCTGATTGCGCTAAAGCTACGATGGCACGGTATCAAAGTTAAAAGATCAATTTTGTAAAAAAAATTGCAAATGCGCCCATGGGCAAATACGAAGAGCTTCGCCCAATCGAGAGATATTGGGCTCTAATGAAAAGAGATCTTCGAAAGAGTGGTGAGGCTGCAAAAGTTGACAAGAATTCTGACTTAAGTGAAAAAAATTGTACTACCGTACTGTCGATGAAACAACTGTGCAAAATTTAATGAAGGGCATTAAAGAAAAAGAAAGAAATTTTTATAGAAAAAAAAATTCTTAATTAGTTTATTTATATTTTGAACACTAGCCATTATTAATACAAAAAGGAAAAAGGCCAAACAAATTTAATGGATATTTTTTCATAACTGAAAAACAAAACTGAAGTTTTTCCTGGGACAGTCCTTTTGTAAAATCAAAATATTTTGGTAATGTCCCTTCAATTCTTCACAACCACATCAGTACCAAAAGGATTTTAATTAGGGTGCGAGCTTTACTTCCAAAATTCGTCGTTATCATTTTTAAAATTTTGCTTTAATTGATAATTCTCTTGTTTGGCTTAGACACGTGTTGACTTGAATTCGTCGAAACTTTGTTTATTTGTTCCCCTGACACTTGAGGTTAAGATAAACAATAAGCACTAGACAAAATGTTGGAAAACTTTGAATGACAATTTCTAATGCCAACATAATGTGCCTTATGGAGACAGAGTGGTATGTACTCGTATTTACGTACATATCAGACGCCGTAAAAGTCTGTCTCTTAAGTCGATAAAATTTTAAACGTAACATGTTATTTTGGCTTCATTTTATGGTTTGTTTTTTGGTTGTGAACTTTTTGTCTGTTTCCGTCTTTGTTTTTACATCTGCTTAACGATTGGCATCATAATTATTTTTGTTCTTGCTGTGCTGTTATTGTCATCATCGTCGTCGTCGTCGTCATCACTCTAAAGTGGTGGTCCACAACACAGCACTGTTAAAGTTTACCCCTAAAGTGGCTTCATGGCGCTGACAACTAATTTGAAGCAATTAAGTCAAAACTTTTCTTAATTTAAGTTACCGAAACAATTGAAGTGTTCTCAGTTGTACTAAGAGTGGCACAACATGTGGAGGAGAGCTCTGCCGTACAAGCAAATATGTAAATGTAAAAGGACGTAACTCAATTTATATAGTTTTGAGAAAATTAAATTTCCTTTTAATGAAAAAGGAAGGCTATAAAAATCTATAACATTCTGGAAATACTCGCATGGAGCTACTGAAATTTATTCAAATGGTTGAATCTTCTTCAACTTCCGGTTTGGCGTTTAAATTTTGTAAGCGAAGCCATTTCGTAAAAAATTGGCAATTAGACCTAGGCATTTATACATAAACAAATACTGCAAACCAGCGATGGGCACTACTTTCCGTCCTCATGGCCCGAACCGTTACTCGACGCACAAGCAATCAAAATACACAGAGTTGATACCATGGATCTATTGAGAGGCGAGTTTATTGAGCAATCAATCTCACGTTATGGAGCAGTCCATTGGCCGCCAAGATCATGCGATTTGACCACACTAGACTATTTTTTGTGGGGCTACGTGAAATCTATCGTGTACAGGGGCAAGTCAGCCACAATTGTAACCCTGGAAGACAACATTACAGCTGCCACTGGTGAGATACCGATCAGAGTGCTGGAAAAAGTATGCCAAAATTGGAGCTTATGGATGAACAACCTCTGGCGTAGCCGCGGGATACATTTACATGAAACGATCCTTAAAAAGTAAATGAAAGAAATCAATGTATCGTTCCAAATAAATAATTTATTTACTATTACAAATTTTCTGGTATTTTTTCAATTTTTAAAAAAAACAAAGGCTTAAGAAATCACAATTCGATAACAATACTTTGTATGTATGTGAATTAATAACTTGACCACGTTTTCGATGGTAAACGTTGCTGAGTGACCTATGGTTATAAACATTTGCACTACACAGGCCCGAAAATTAAAAAAAAAATTTTGGTTTTTCAGTAGTGAATATAACTATGTAAATAATGAAAATATGAACATACCATACTTTCTAAGCTGTATTTTGTATGATTTAAAATTAACGTAAAAAATTACCGAACGATGAAACACATAATGGCTAAGTGTCACTTGCTGAGAAGTTCCACTAACAGGGCAATGGCAAGGAATGTGATACACACATCAAAGATGATCAGATTTAAGGTATATTTTTAAATTTTTAATACAACACATAAATTGTATGAAATCTTTATTTATTTCTATTGGAAATTAAATTTCATTGGTTCCGGTTAGTAATGAAAAAGAATGTTGTTCAAATGACTTACTCTGCTGACTCGG
Organism: Meiosimyza decipiens; assembly: GCA_963680825.1. Lineage (NCBI taxonomy): Eukaryota > Metazoa > Arthropoda > Insecta > Diptera > Lauxaniidae > Meiosimyza > Meiosimyza decipiens. The sequence continues at coordinate 2,396,326 of OY804260.1, forward strand.
CGGGCTGTCAATCTTTTTTTTTTTTTTTGGTTTTACCAAAATTTTGCATAACTTTTTTCGCGTTGTGATGGTTCAGTTCAGTGACGTATCCAGGATTTTATTTCGGAGGGGGTTGTGGATTTGAGATTTTTTCTATCCCCTAGCATCCCCCCCCGAAATATTTTGACGGACGGAAACGATTTTGCAAAGAATATACACTACGTAGAAAAAATCTCAAGGGGGTTTTGTCCCCTAGCATCCCCCCCTAGATACGGCCCTGGTTCAGTTAATAATATTTTCTCGATGATATTGCCTTTGAGGTGTGGAACACTTTCTGTATTATCTGCAAAAATTTTTTCTTTTCAAGAAACCCCATAAGACGAAATCCAATGGTGTTAAGTATTCGGCTCTAGTTCATTTTGAACTATAGAATATAGTTATTATTAAATATTTGTAATCATGAATTGTATTTTATAACTGTAATTATAAATTATTTAATAATAAAATTTAATAATATAAAAAAAAAAAAAAAAAAAGTCGCTTGATCATGGTGGCCAATTCACGTCTGTCCTCTGAGAAATTATTCGATTATTAATCTTCTCTTTCAAAAGATCGATTTATTCCGCTGCTGTGCAACATGTTGCACTGTCCTGTTGGAGCCATATACACTGCACATCCATAGCTTCCAATTGGCTCCACAAAAAGTTTCTTGTCATTTCTCTGTATATTTTCGAAAATACATCACGACTAGAATTTTTCTTAGGCATATCTAAATATACTTTCGGCTCTGACTGGGAAATAATGAGATTAACCTAAATTGGGAACATTTAGCAACTGCCTAATAAGGCAATTCGTAGGAATTTCTAAACTAGATATATCTGTCGACTGCCTGATTAGAGCTTACTACGGGTAGTAAAAGACATGCCCATGTTGGGTTTGCCTAATGGTTTGGTCATGGTTATAGCCTAAACGAATTCGGTAAATCAGTAGCTTATACATTATCTTCGGTAATCATTTTATGCTTCGATACTCCACAACCAGAAGCTTATCTTTTTGGAAAAAATGCTGACTTGAGTTTTCACAAGCCAATGAGTCAACCAAAACTTTAAAGAGTTGAGTGAAGAGGTTGATGGCAACGTGCTATGCATTGGTGGAGTAGGTAGTACTAACGGCGACGACATCGCTGGAACAGAACGTATTGCTAATTGTGCCATTACAATTTACTACTTTTGTACAGAAGACGTTAGTCCTAGTGGCATGACTTTAGTGCCGCGATATGGTTTATCCTCTGAGAATCACCACAACGAAAAGGGCATGAATCAGTACTTCTCACAACCAGCCCATGCTTTTAATCCACAACTTATACCCGAAAATGTCGTTAGGCGAATCATGTGCAAAAGCCCAACAGAGCATAATGAGGCGGTCGTTGGACAATCCTAGCTAAGAAAATTTGGGACAAACCGTTACAATCCAAATAAGGTTGTCGTTGGGGCTCTAAACTTGGCCCTGACGGTCTGGCTAGACAAAACCAGTGGGGACCTAATTTACGTCTAGCGACATATTTTTTGGTTTCATTGGCTTTTCAAACAATTCACTAGGAGTTTCTTCAGCCCAACTGCGACAGTTTTGTTTGTTGACATAGCCGCTAATTTCAAAATCGGTGAAGATTGAAAGTACCATCATTTAGTTCTATGTGTTAAATGTTGAACAAATTCGACGAATCGATATTGTTGGCTCTCCAACAACACTTGTGCTAACAGCTGCAATTCCTTTGATCTTGAACTAAAACAGTTTCTTCAAATTTATTAACGATAGGCTTATCGGAGCATTTTCTTTTCCGTATTTTGAACGAAACTTCTTCCACCTCCTGAATAACTCTCACCATATTTAAAATTAGTTTTAATTATAAAAATTCGTTGTCCACTCGTGTAGCAATCCATTTTTACTAACTGGAATGTATTTACTTTTTATTTTAAAAAATAATGGTGTTATTTAGTATTTGTATAAAAGTGGCGGCAAGTTTAAAAACATACCTCTTAAACACCCTCTGGAACGTGTTTCGAACTGTAGACGAAAAGTACAAAACTTGAATCCTTATGACCTTTCAAAAGAAATACATATTGTTGATGACGCGGTGAAAAGTTCAACTTTCCCAATAACTACAAATGCTGTGGGAAATACGCCCATAACTCGATATGGGATATAATATTCAAAATATATATATATTCCATACGATTAGGGAAATATCTTTAATTTTTCTCAATTACTTCAAAATCAGACTCGCAACCTAGAAACGAATGTCCGCTAACTAAGAAATTATGTCTGATGCTGGTTATGTTAAAGTCCTCTGACTTGACCACGTTTTGGCAAAACAATGTCTTTTTGATATTTCTATTCTGACCGCGACATACTTCAGAGAACATACAACGTTTTTGGTGGCAAGATGCTAAGTCAAATAACGCAAGAGACAGGATTAAATTCTTTCAAACCCTTTGGATGCCTTGGATTCATTTCAGACGTACATAATATCTTCCCCCATTTCTCAAGTTCTGAAAGCTTTAAAATGAGAAACGCAGTAAATAAACAAACACAGGACACATGCTACCATTTTATTAATGAGTACATTCGTGCCTACGTACCCAGGCAAAACGTCCATAACTGTCTCTTACGGTCCATATGGTATCCCAGTGGACAACACTAGTGTGGGGAGCATCTTCATTAGATCAAATGAAATAGCTGTGGTGTGACATATTTCGAATATTTTCGCGCCAACATAGCCGTTAGAAGATATTTCTCTACGTCTAACCGAGTTATATCTACCCTTGTTTAAAGAAATTGTCTCGTGTAAAAAACGCTAGTCGAATTAATATTGATACTCACTGACCTCTCAGTCTGATGCTACGAGTGAATGATTTTAAAACAAGCTCCAAAGCTGCCTATGACACATAACCCAATCTGGCAACAGCACATCATATCTGTCATCCTCTAGCCTTGTATTGCTTCGTGCTGCCCTCTCTTGAGCGTTGCGTTAAACAATCTCAGATCACTTAGTTGGGTTCAGTGTTCCCATAACCCGAGTAAAACCGATTTTTTGAAAACATATGCGATAGCCCACTCTGGCATAAACATCCTCAATTGTTCGAACTGTACTAAAATATCTAGTACATCAATTTTTCCAATATCAATTTTAGCAAAGAATGTGGAAAAAATCAGCTCTTATATCGTTTTCTAAAAAAATACAAATATCATAGACTACCATTTTGCACCATTCTGCCGATTTTCATATGCAACAGAAGTTTCTACGTTTTGCATCAAAAATAAAATCTCACTTATCACAAAGCTAAAAGAATTGAGTTATGACCTTTTTTCGTGAACCACTAAATCGCTTCCTACTTAGTAATTTCGACGTAGCACCACATCCGACAACGATTTAAGCTTTAAAACAAAAGGGTTCTGATTTTGAGACGTCGTTCACTTCCAAATTAATTTTCTGTCTAAAGTACCCATCCTTAATTCTATTGCCAAGATCATAAATAACAAATCGATTTGTCATATTAATTTCTTAATAACTTTCATTTTAGTGACTTTGCTTTATTAAATTCAACCGTCCTCAGTGTCAGATTCCCTTTATGTCTTTTTAGTTTTGTATTGTCTTCTTTGTCAAACAGCATTGGCATAAGCCTTGCGTTGCGGTGTCATCAAATTAACAATGGACTCAATAATTTATCATCTTTTTCCTTGAGGTTGATTCTAGTGCTCGTTGTTGTCGTTCAGCAAATCATTTTTGAAAAGATTTTTGCTCCACATTTAACAATTCAACCCCTAAGAAACAAATCAGCAATCCTTACTAATAGTTTCATCAAAATGTCTGTCGTGCCATTTCTTACGTACTAAGGGACATGAAGGCTATTGTCATCATTACCATCCCCATTATCATCATCAACGATATCAACCTCATCTTCGAAACAAAAAATCAATGATTTATCTTACAACAAAAACTGAACTAACTTTTTTTTTTGTGGGGACTTATTTTGTATTGTACTCGCACCCAGAGGCGTAAGTAGGATGAGGGCGAAGGAGGCCGTCGCTCTGCAGCAAAAGCTTAAGAGTGGCGAAATAGTCCTCGACATTCATAATATTCGGAATTTTCTAAGGTCAGAACTTGAAAATTTTATACAATTTTAATCACGGCACAGATGATACAGTATTAACTTTAGTTGAAATCTTACAGCAGGCATTCGAGATTGGGCAGCAAAGCTGTTCACATCGTTCTCTTTGCCTGATTAACAGGTTGGTAGCGATTTACATCACTCCATGTTAATAAAGGCCTCGTGTGGCTATTGAAGAGTCAGTCTGCTGGTCACATCGTGCTCTTGGTAGCGGCTTAGATCACTCTTCGTTGGTACAGGCCTTGCAGCTTCGAACCTAAAACTTGTCTCTAGAATCTTCTGGCACCGAGACTTCGTATTTTCGCCTTATCTAAGCGTTGGTAGCGGTTTAGATCACTCCGCGTTGGTACAGGCCTCGTGTCGTCAAACTCGAACTTGCCTCACGTATCTCCAAGACCAAAGTATATATAGAAGATAAGATATGTAGAAACTAACAGAACTTTTATAATATGAAGAAATATATTTAAATTATATACATATATAAGTTATTATAAGAATTAAAAATTTGTTATGCAAGAAATAATCCTGGACACCGCCTGACGTGTAACCCGGCAAAAACTTCGTTACACACCCAAAATCGACAGCATCACGAAATCATACGTCAAAAAAGTCCTACTGACGTATATTGCAAATTATTTGGAAAAATTTGTTAGAGGGGTGGTCGCAAATTGTTCTTCGCTCCGGGCAAATAATGTTCAAGTACGGCACTGTTCGCACCGCTTGTCATAATTGAACATATTTTGGAACGTTCTTTTATTAACATCCTTAAGAGTAATTTGAAAAGAAAAAAATTTTTCCGAATTCAAACTTGTGGCAATTGAATAGAAATCAATATCATGAGAGATTTTGTACTGGTTTAATTGAAAAATTAATATTTAATAGTGGTAACATACTTGATCCTATTATATTACATTTATCATTTAGTTGTCAGATTTACCGCGCACATTCAGAGAAGAATTAAAAGAAAACGACTCAAATAGTTGACTTTGATTAAAATTAATAACAAGAATAAGCAGTGCATTAGCATAATGGGATAGTTTACATCAAATCACATAACGCACATAATATAGTGCACCGATTGCTTTTTATTATTCAATATCAACAAATAGACTCGAATATTTCTATCAAAATATACAAAGTTAGAAAAAAACTCAAATCACATCCACTATTGCAACTACTATATTCTTTCCGAAGGAATTGTTTTCGGTTTGCAATTACTTTATCTTTAAAGCAGAGATACGGTCTTCTATTTCTTCTGAAGTTGATAGCTTTGAGACAAAGATTAGATAAACTGTAGCGTGGTTTTTCATTAACTTGTTGTGTTCAAGCCTAATAGCTGTCTTCTTTTCAATCACGTCATCATTTTTCATCTGAAAGAATTTTGTTGGCAGAAAAAGAACTGGCGATCACGCGATCATATGCTCGAACTGATCAATCCCTACAAATTTCATTTTCTTCTGATTAATGGCCACAAAATTCCACTGTGTGCCGCCTCTTAACAACGGTAACAACTGGACACTGCCTTATAGGTCATGATGCACTTAAAATTAGAGTGCTTGTATTGGTATATGCAAGAACTGCAAGGAACCAAATAAGAAAGAGATGCTGAAGTACTTACTCTGCATAGAACATATTGTCCAATGCTCATTGTACAACGTTGCAAAACTAAAACTCCTCAGAATTTACGATTTCGCCAGGCATACGAATACTTTTACCATAAACCAAACAACAAATTTTAACTGATTAAGTCTTGAGAGATGTGGTATCACTATGGACCATATTGTCTATGTTAGGCTTCCAATCCACCCCTATAACCTAAGCTAACTTATGATCGAACTGAGGCTATTGACTTGCAATTAAAGAATCATTTTATAGCCAACTGATGACAAAAATATTTGTCTATTAAGAGATCCTGGCAGAATAGACTTTTTGACATGTTAGTTATAAGAAGAACCATTTTCTCGTTGCTTCCACCTTGCTCAATTAATGTAGATTACAGACCCGAGCAACAATCAAAAGTTAGAAGTAAAGTTACTTAGCAACACTTACCACCAGAGCTAAATTAAATCTAAATTGCAAAATATCAAGTCTTAATCTTAAGCACTATCGTTTTGAGCTTTTGTTTATAGAGTGAAGGATCAGTCTTTATCGTCTATATCTAATCTCTTAAAAATTTACCAAATTGTTGATTGAGCTAACAGCTCAATCTCTCTTGTGTGCCAAAACCCCAAAAAAAATTAAATTTACAAAGATAAATAAAAAGAAAAATGGGCTGAAGCTAGTTAGACTTGTTTCGTCCTCTGCCAGGAGGATTCATCAGTTACTTTTAAGTCGATTTGTAAGAATTCGAAAGCCCTATATGTTTCCTTTCTGGCATAGATCTGTTGAGAACCCAAGCAAAAAGTTAAACAAAGAAAGCAAAAATTATTTTGTAACTCCCTTGCTTTCTTTGTTTAATTTTTTGGTTGGGCTCTCAACAGATCTATACAAGAAAGAAAACTTGTTAGGCTTGCGAAAGAACAAAGAAATGTCATAAGTGATCCTGATTGAGCCCATGTGTAAGCAGATACTCCATGCCGTATTTTTCGCTCATATAGCAATGCAACACTCTGAGGAAATCATTGCAAATAATTGGAAAACAGAATACACTTTTGACATGCTGCCAAAGTTATTTTGTTGGGTAGAATGGGTGACCCCATGAAACCCCTTATTCGTTTAATACTTTGTTCTGTTCGACGAGTGGATAATTTTGTGTTAAAATCATCGAACCAATCGTTCTCTAGTTTAAACAAATTTGTAGTCTTCACTGGATTGTAAATCTCTTTTTCAAGTTCCTTACAGGAGGAGGTATTCGAAAATAGCTGAAATTCGAAATTTAGCTTTTGTCTTTCTATAATTACTAAATTTATATTAAATTACATTAATAAGCAATTCATTCAAGCCATTTTTAGCCGTTTCGTGGCTCCCTGACAGCTTATGTACAATTAATACGTTCGAATACGGAATATGCTACAACACCTGCTTAATACGAGACCAGTGTCTAGAAAATGGTTCCTTGTAAGTTTAAGTAAATGGGGCGCATCAAAAAATACGAAAACTTTGTTCTCTGGATTCGCAGGGCTTACGAGCCAAGTTTTTTCTGACAAATTAAAGGATTTGTTTTATAAAAATGTAAGAATTTAAATTTTTATATCCATCCAACCAACGGAAGTTCCAAGTTCTTTCCAAAGAGCTTGGTTGGTGGGGCCCATTTCTGATACCATAGCAACTATTGTGGATGCAGCATTATGCAGTTCCATTATTAACTGATTTAAAATAATTTATGCCATTTTTTCCGTGAAATGCAAGGAACACAATTAATCTAAAAAAATATCGGATTGGTTTAAAAAAAAAAAGTGAAAAAACTTGGAAAAATGAATAAAGTATTTATTTGGAGCCATACATCAATTCCCTATATTTACTTTTAAAGGATTATTTTATGTAAATGTTGAACGCGGCTACGCCTGAAGTGGTTCATCCTTAAGCTCCAATTGCGGCATACTTTTTTCAGGTGTGATGTTGTCTTCCAGGGCTGCAATTGTAGCTGGCTTGTCCCTGTACACGAGAGATTTCACGTAGCCTCACAAAAAATAGTATATAAAGGGTGTTTTTTTTAGAGGTTTGTTTTTCGAATAGAGATAAAACTGGCATTTTATGGTCAAATCTGGCAACTCTAATGTCATTTATGTTCAGTTTGGTTTGCCATTTCATCATGAACAGGTTGACAAAAGAACAACGCTTGCAAATCGTGCACATTTATTTCGAAAATAATGGTTCAGTTCGCGAAGTTTACCGCAAGCTCCGTCCATTTTATGGTCGACATAATCGTCCATCAGAGCAATTTATTCGGTTAACCATGGATCGTTTTCGCACTACGTTTACTCTATGTGATAATACGCATCCGCAGAGACGTCGAACAGTGCGCACCGAAGAAACAATTGCCGCTGTAGAGCAAAATGTTGAAGAGGACCCGAATGAATCGATTCGCCACTGTGCACAGCAATTGGAGCTTTGTCCATCAACTTTATGGAAGATTTTGCGCAAAGATCTTGGCTTGCGACCTTACAAGATCCAGCTTGTGCAAGAATTAAAGCCGCGAGACCATGCAATGCGTCGTGATTTTGGTGTATGGGCCGAAAATGAGATTGATTTCGATGCTGATTTTCATCGCAAAATTTTGTTCAGTGATGAGGCTCATTTTTGGTTGAATGGCTACGTCAACAAGCAAAATTGCCGCATTTGGAGTGAAGAGAATCCACATGAGACCCTTGAGACGCCATTACATCCACAAAAACTGACTGTTTGGTGTGCTCTATGGGCTGGTGGAGTCATTGGGCCATACTTCTTCCGAAATAATGCTGGAGACTCAGTTACCGTTAATGGAGACCGGTATAGAGCCATGATAACCGACTATTTTGTTCCCGAATTGGATGGCATGAATGTGGATGAGTTGTGGTTCCAACAAGACGGCGCTACATGCCACACAGCGCACGTCACAATCGATTTATTGAAGGAAACATTCGATGAGCGCATAATGGACCTGGACCTGGCCACCAAGATCGTGTGATTTGACACCATTGGATTATTTTCTTTAGGGATATGTGAAATCGCTCGTCTACGCCAACAAACCAGAAACGTTAGGGGACTTGGAAGCCAACATTCGTGGCGTTATTGCCGACATACGGCCCCATATGCTCGAAAAAGTGGTTCAAAATTGGACCTGTAGAATTGGCTTTATTCGAGCCAGCCGCGGCGGCCACATGCCCAAAATCATATTTAAACAATAATGGCATAAAATTATCCTTCCAATAAAGCCAAATTGATGGACATTAAAACGATTTTCTTGTCTTTTATTTCAATTCGAAGTTCTATACCTCTAAAAAAAACACCCTTTAGTATGGCGGCCAATGGACTGCTCCAAAACCTGAGATTAATTGCTCACCAAACTCGCCTCTCAATAGGTCCATGGTATTGCGTGCCGTGTGGCATGTGGCACTGTTTTAGTGAAAGCACTTGTCTACCAAGTCCAATTCTTCCATATTGGGCACAAAAAAAGTCGGTAATCATCTCTTGCGCCATTGACTATAACGTTGCGATTTTCATTATTTTTGAAAAAGTACGGTCCAATAATTCCGCCGGCCCACAAACCGCACCAAACAGTGCATTTTTCAGGGTGCATTAGAGTCTCCTGAACTGCCTATGGCTGCTCTTCAGACCAAATTCGGCAATTCTGTTTGTTGACGTACCCGTTGAGCCAAAAATGAGCTTCGTTGCTGAAGATGGATGTAATTTGCGAAACACATTTCTCACAGAGCACGAATCTTGATAGTAAAATTTAATGATTTGCAAGTGCTGTTCATTTATAAGTCTATTCATAGCAAAATGGCAATCCTTATTGAGCATTATTGGCAGTAACACATGTAACGAACCCCGCGTGAAATGTAAAAAACTTAAGAATGAAAAAACAAATTGCAAAAAAAAATCACTAGCATGCTAGCTTACTTAATCAGATTGAGTCCCGAACTCTGCATAAGCGGAAGACAAAAATGTCGTGTGAATAGGGATTTGTTCATCAGTGTTCATGTGCCAAAGTAGTTTATATTAAAGTTAAAGTAAATACATTTTGAGATAAAGCTATGAAAGTAAAATGATCTAGTATTATAATTTTTTTTCTTTAAAGACTGTGTCATAGCATACTATTATTTTTTTGACAATTATGAATAGATTTGAACGCCAATGTATGTGCGTATAAGGCTCAGTTCACACGAACGTAAACATATGCATATAGTCTTGTATAATGCTGAATCGAGCGTTAAAATGGGCTCATGTGAACTGCGCTTAAGTGCCAGAATAACATCAAACTTGTGATTTGGCGTTAGATGTCGATGGTGTGTCTTACCAACATATTAGACGTAGGCTCGTTTCACACAAGCGTATTTTCAACGCGCGTTAGCATATGACAATATAGCTTACGCGCGTTAAAAATACGCTTGTGTGAACTGAAACTTAATTTTTTAATTTAACCGCAGCGGTCGAAGGATCAACGTTGCATTTCTTATCAACTTGTGAGGATTTATTGATATAAGTTTGAAGTGTTCATTTTAATTTTATGATGAGCAAATCTAATATAAATAAATCTATGTATGAAATAAATATCAACGAATAACTTATACAGTACAGTCACATTCAAAACCATTTTAACACAAAAATCACTTTCTTTTAAGCACAAAATGAATTTCCATCGCAGTAAAGAGAGCGATAAGCATTTTATATGTGGTGGTGTTCACATATGTAAATAAGTAAGGCGCTAAGATTTCTAATTGACTTGGCGCCATGATGTTCGTGTGAACTAGGCCTATAGAACTTAGCCTGATATGACAGACGTCAAAGTAGTAATTTATAATGCACCACGTTTTATTCTGTCACTTTTATTATTACTGTGCTTCAAGTTAAAACAAAGTTTAATTAAAAAATTACGAAAAATAAGAATACGACACTTGCAAAATGTCAACTTCACTTCGTGAACAACTAAACCGCCTTGCGGCACCACAAACGACCGTGCTCACAGACTTCAGCCGAAAGGCGTCAATTTTATTCGACCCTAAAGAGGCAGCCACTAAAAATCGAAAGACCATTTTTGATATTGGCCTTACCGGACTGCAAGAGCTAATGGCTCTGAACTCGAGCTTTCAGCAGTTTGAGAGTACACTATTCGATGAAGAAACGTTACATTTGGAACGTTCCATGGAAAATAGCGATGTAAACGAACTGTTGAATAAAAATATACGCAAATTTATGCATCATCTATCGCCCTACTTTATGCTACGTCCAGCACACATGTGCATTGAGTGGCTGCTTCGTCGCTTCCAAGTTCATGAATATAATAAGCCAGAGTTGCTCGCACTTATTTTACCATATCACGAAACTAATATTTTTGTCAAATGTCTGCAGACCATCAAAATCAAAACGAATGACGAGGAGTATAATTGGTTAAAGCCATTGCAAAAACCTGGATTGACGTTGTCAAAGACAGCGCTTCTTAATCGTGCTGCCTCAAATCCTGCATTTTTACGTTTTGTCTGCGATTCAACTGTGGCTGCTATCAAGGAGTTGGGCAAACGCGCTCATTTACTGCAGGCACAAATTAATTTTTACGCTTCCATTGTTGTTGGGGCCTTAGAGTTTGCACCCGCTATAGAAGAATGGCATATAATTACTATACTGCATTCACTTATCAAAGGTCTTTCATCAGATGTAGTCGATTACACATCAGCTGCTTACATTATCGCCGCACAACTGGTGTCGCGTAATCAGCTGACTGTGCGTCTGCTCGAGGCTTTGATTGGCAAGGTTGCGGACGTACATTTTGAGCAGTTACGTACTGCTGCAGTTCTGTTGCTCATATGGATTTTTGAGAAACAAGCAGAAATGAAGCCATATTTTACAAACGATACATTGCTGTTGCTTGTACAGCACAAATGGCTGTCCGGAGTTGTTTCTACACTCGCAAAAGAAGGTGTGTCAGTACACTATCTATGTGTTCCATTGCTACGTGGTTGTGTGCAAGCAATTAACCAACAGCATAAGTTGACAAATACTTTCCAACTTTTCTTGGAGCGTCTTTTGTATGATGTCGAATTCCCCCATATCATGGCACTGGAAATTATGAGGTGAGCTCAAATTCTTGTGAAGCTTTCCGGCTTTACGAGAACTCAATTAATAACAAAACTTCTCATAAAACCAAATTTGTGAGTGTTCCTCTTATACATATGTATATGCCTTGTCCAAAGTTCTGACGGAATAGTTGCTAAGCCCTGCAATCCCATCCCATACAGCCATAAGTATCCAACTCGTCACAGGGCGCTGGCCTGGCTACGAAACTCTGTCTGACGTCTCGAAGCGATATATTATTAGTAGATAAATGGGAAGTGGATCACTTCTTAGATTATTGTTCCCAATATCTCAAATTACGTTTAAAAATTAGAAAATTATAATGTGTTTACAGATATATTACTATGCCTTGCGACACATTCAGCACGCAGATTAAACAATAAAAAACTCTAAAATACTATCACCATGGACCCGATTGGCCGAAATGCTACCGTTCTCTAAAACTATTTGCAGCATTGCCTGAAAAAATAAAACGTAAAGAACTTGCCTAGGATCAAGGAAGTCGAAAGGGCCTACTTGGATTGGTTGTCATATAAAATAAACTTGTGATTTCACCGCCCTTTGCTTAAGCTGCAAATATATCTGAACGAAGGAAATTGTTGCTCTACGACGTGCTTTTTCGTATTTCACTTGAGACGCGAGAGGAGGTTTATATTTTGAAAACACTTCAGTTTATGTAATAATTGACTACTAGTTACCTAAAAAATTTTTAAATATCTCTTTTAATTTTTTAAAACATGAATTAATTTCAAGTAAAATTTTGCAACCTTTTTTTAAGATCTTTTAAAAATTAAAATAACAAAATGTCCTTTTGTATTCATATCCAAACTATAATCGTTTTGTCCACTTTTTTAGGTGTTTTCTGGACTGTTTTGTAGAAGATAAATCTACTTCAAAGGAAGTAATTGCTAAATCTTCTGAAGATAATGATATCATTGAACTTGATTCTGATGAAGACATGGATACCAGCGGCAGCTTTCAATCGTGGTATTCAGATTATTTAAAAAAACTTGAACATCAATACCCTATCGCTTTTGATGAAACAATTAAAGAGGCACTAAAATCGAATTCCCAACAAGCTAGTAATCGTAGTAAAGCAATTAAAATGGCGTTGGGTAAGTACTCAAATGAATAACTATGTACTTTTTAATCTGATTAACACTTTGATTATAAAAGTATTGTATTACGGCCCATGTTAAGGCTTTATGCTTGTATCGTTATACACGGCACTATGGAAAAGGTTTGCACTTTCTTTGGCATAAATTCATATATCCAAGAAAAAATCACAACACTCAGCCACTTCATGGTTGGCTACTGTTTTTTATCTCCGAGATAATACAGTATGGAGACTGTTTAATTTTTCCGGTTTCATGGTTGGCTACAGTTTTCTCCATAGTATTAAGTTCCTCACTTTCTCTCTCTCTCTCTCTCTCTCTTACAATATGCCAGTCATTCCGAATATATATATATTCGCGGGAAAGGACTACCATAACACTAGGTTTTCCTTGTAGTCCTTATCGTTGTGGTACAAAAGTGAAAGCCTGTATTAAGGCTGCAACAAGGCTTTTGTATGTATATAAACACGAAGTTTTTCTTGTAGATTTATATAATGATTATGACGTATGAATTAAACGTTACTGAAATATGAAATTTCTTTCCGCGCATTCAGTTTCGCATTCAAATACCGACGGCAAATTTAACTGTCAGTTTCTTCTTCAAAAATGATAATTTTTGATAAATTTTCTTTTGTCCAATTTTTAAAACACATCTATTTTTAAATGTATGTACATACATGCGAAGTCTTCTAAAATGTTCATTATGGAACTACCGTTTGATCTGATGATTTAGCTTTTGTACAGTTCTCATTTTAGTAATATATGTATGAACATACATACATACATATATATATGTTCTCAAATGATCAATCCGTTTGATCTGGTGGTTTAAATTTTATACAGTTCTCATTTTGGTTGTGTATGTGTTTATATACATGGTCTTCTCGGATGTTCAATCCTCTATATACAAACCGTTATTTCATTTACGCAATGTATGTTAAATTATATTTTATTATTAAAGATGATTTATATTTTAATTGTCAGTTTATTTTATTATTAAAAATGTCTTAAATTTAGAAAAACGTTGATAGTAAAATCAAAACCTAGCTATCTCAAATCGAAAGTCTAATCGTAATGTTTCACGGGTAATCAAACTACGTGAAATAGAGCCGCCATTTAATTTCAACTTGATGAAAAACACGCGACACGACGGTGAACACGTCTGACCACTTCAGCTAACTAAACGGCACTCAGTTCCTCACTTTGTTGATGACAAAAATATTGACATTTGTGGCGAAATTTGACATTTTTACTCAACATTTATTTATATAAATTTTGTATTTAAACTTTTGTAGATTCATTTCCCATTTTCGGTCAACAAAAAAGATATATGTACGTTATCAAAGAAATAAAGAATTCTTTAAGAATCCCAAAACTTGCATCAACCACCCATTTTAAAATTTTGGATGCTTTTTTCGAAAATATAATTTTTTTGTTCAAATTGCCTTTTGGTGGTGATTTTTGTACTGAAAAATCATTTTCAAACTTTTTTTTTACACAACTTGTAAATACTTTATTATTTACGTGCGCCATATTCCATTTTGGCGATGTCAAATAGATGTCGCAATTTTTGGTCGGCGACTAAAACGGCGAGATAGTCAAACATGAAGGGGCTGATAACAAACTTAAATCAAGTCATTGCTAATTATATGAACTAGTGGAAAACAAATACCATATCTTCCTCCGATGCATCTTGACTGCTACAAATTCATATTCAATTCAACCTTTACTACATTTTAAAACAAATCATCTGCATTTCATCTCAAGCTTGTGAAAAATTATAATATAATAGTTTACTTCAAGTAAAATGATTTAGTAAACCAACATATTTTTACCTGTAGGCTACTAACGCTAGTTCGAGCTCATCAATGACGGATCTGAGATTTTGTTTGAGCAGTGGGGTGAGCAGATATGGTTGATACTTAAATATAGTATACGACATACATATTGATGATAAAAGCATTGATTATGTATTACAAATACAAAGCAAAATAGTCTAATGTTGGGATGTATTTCAACCTCTCGGGCTTTTGGTGGAAATTTAAAAATACGCAGCCTTGAGTAAATATTCTAAAAATATCTTTCAAATGTGGTACACACTTTAGGTATAAAAACATTGTTAGCATTTTTCTATAATCAAGGTCACGTTTGGAATGTGCTCGCCCCGTTACTAAGAGAAAATAGCACCATTAGTAATTTTTAATTATTAAAATTGCTCAGCTTAAGGTGCCAATAAAATGTGATAAAAAAATAGTAAATTAGGCAACACAAAAAATTAGTAAAGTACAAAACTAACGGGCATCCTTAAATAGTAATGGAAAAAAACTAACTTGAAAACTTATAAAATGAATACGTTTTGGTCTTTCATAATCTTTTAATAAAGCTTATTTTGTAACTTAAAAATTATCACTAAAAGAGTTTTAGGTGGGCTAAAAATCAAAAAACATGGAAATAAATAAATCCAATTAAAATATTTATCAATAAAACAGTGCAGTGTCCTAAATTATTAGTTTGACATTATTTTCAGCTTACCTATAGCTTATTAATGACAATATCTGGTTAAACTTTTTGATTGTGTCCTTATTTTATTTACTGTATGCGTATGAAATATTATCAAATACACAATGCGACAATAAAGTTACTGGACTATGTAAATATAATTTAGTGACACAATCTCTTGATAGTATGTACCATTTAAATGCTAGCACGATCGGATGAGATTTTTAATTTTTTCGATTATATGTTGGCTAGTCATAAATATTGCATATCATGGAAATATATATTTGTTACCGTTTCTATGGTTCAACTGGTTGATGGTCTTCCACTGCGCACATCATCTTTTGTCAATTATATACCATCTAAAATCCGTTAATGCCACATTAAATATGTTGATCTATTAAAACATTACCAAAATCTCCCGATTTCCGTATGTATCAAGTTTGCGTAAAACTTAATAAAATTTTTCAAAATGCACAAATTTTTACTACAAATCCAAACGAATATCGTAATAAGTACGAACTTCATATCCCCTGATCTGATCGCTTAAAAACTTCAAGGACTTCTTGAAAAATTTCTGAGACTTTAAATTACAAATCCTATCAAGTTTTGGTGCCACCAGTTACAATAATTCAACCATTTAATTAATACATACAAATTTGTATTTCGAAACTATATTGTTGTTGTTAAGCAGTAGAACTATAAAACTAAATCGGTTTAAATTATAGATCAATTTTAAGATACCCTATACCCTATATGTTCATACATAAAATTTTGTTTCATATCGCGCTTAATTTTTTTGTAATTACAAAATTGCTAAATTTCCAAATACCAAAATAGTAATTTTGGGCGGAAACTGCGGTTTGCAGATTCAAAAAGCACAGAGGGTGACTGCAGTGTCTACTCATTAAATTATGACCGATTCCATGGAATTTTTATTTTTTTATTTTATTGAAACATGTAGTGTGGGTGTTAACCGTTATTGTAAATCTTAAATTTGGCAACTACACAACGTTTATGTGAATATGGCAGCTGCCGCAGTAGCATGCATGAAAATAATGTTGTGTTTTAAATTTGATATAATTGATCTGTTGTGCACTTTTCTGTTTAGGGTTTTGTTTTTTGTATGTGATATGATTCTTTACATGTTCATAACACAAAGTGAAAAAATAGGCTAGATAATTTCTACAAAATTACACCACTATGCGACCAAAGCAACCATTTTATAAGCGAGAACTGTTACTTTTGAAAAACCGACACTATGGGTAAAATAAAGGATGTTTCTGATCCTCATAGGTCTCGGGTGGCTGCAGAAAAAGTCAAGTTACGCCGTAATATCCAAAATTATTGAAATATTGAAATCCCTGTGTTAAACTTCGCTAAGAGTATGAATATGGTTACTGTTTTTTAAATGTTCTCCCAAATAATCGTCAAAATTGTTCAAGAAAAAGAAAAAAAACTCCAAGAACTGACCGAAAAATTGTGCAGAAAGCCATAATAGAACGAAAGGCATCAACGCAATCAGTACTGAACAACCTCAACGGAGCTTGGGTCGACATATCTCTCAATACATTGTGACGCCGTTTTAAAGAAAATGGCTTGATATGCCGACGTACTGCAAAAAAGCCAAAACTTACAAATGCTATGAGCAACCGAAGGCTGCATTGGGCACAACTTATTCGTAACACTCGCAACGAATACTGGAATAAAGTGACTTACTTTAATTTATTTAAATTCAGTTAATTAATTAAATCCATAGAAACTTTCTTATGAATAATTTCTTATGATTTGAATTATTTAAAGGTCATCTTTAGCTATGAGTGCCGGTTGAAAGCAGTAACCCAAAGGGTCAGATTAGTTCTCTGAAGGCCTCAAGAAAGATACTCAGCCAGCTGTCTAGTTCCTACTGTGTAAAACCCACCGTCTATTATGATTTGAAGCTGCATAAACTCCGAAGGATCAGATCCGATATATTGTGTTGATGGAACAATGTACATTAACATTTTGAAAAATGTCCTGCTGCCCTACATGGAGACATTAGGTCATCCCAAGGATGAATACATATTCAAACAAGATGGAGCGCCTTGCCATACGTCCAGAGTCAGTATGAACTTCCTGATTTTTTTAAATTTAGAAGTGTTTCCTTAGTCGGGCGATTCGACAAACTTAAATGCAGTTGAGAATTGCTGGTCTTATTAAATATCTCTAGGCTACCGGCGGAGAGATAATACCATAGCTCAATTGAGAGAAAACACTCGCACAGTGTGAAATAAATCTTTAAAGAAACGATAGTAAAGTGTATTGCAAGTATGCCGAGTGGAAATCATGAAGTTCTAAAAACTAGTGGTGGAAACACAAAATATTAAATTCTTCTAACCATAACTCTTTAAAAATATCCAGAAAACATTTTTCAATAAAAAAAAGAAGAAAAAAATCCACGGTATTTATTTTATCTGAGGAAAATGGAAAATGGATTGTTTAATATTTTTTTTATCGGTTCAATGGGTAGATAATGTATATGATCCGTACTTGAGCGGATTGAACGAAATCCAGCTTGCTGTCTATGCGATGTGATCTCTCGAGTTTGCTTTGAATGGGATTAAGAATAATTCTAGTTAATTATTTAGAAGATGAGCTCAGGATGGTAATATCGTTGTAATTTTAAGAATTATTACATTGAACTTGCAGTCATTTTGCAAAGACCAATATGACTGCAAGTTCAATGTAATAATTCTTAATATAATAAATTATCAGTCGCTAAAAACTAATATTCTATCTTTGTAATTTTTAAAAAGGTTGAGTCTCTTCAAAATAGTATTTTGAGCCATTGAACTGGGATTGTCTCTTAATGCCCCGGCTGGTAGGATACTGTCGTTACGTGTTACTTTGTTAAGTTGCTAGAAATAGACGACATGTTTCTGAAAGTTTTTGCTGGTGATGAAAGTCTCAGTTGTGAATTTATTATTCTATTCTCTTTGTTATCTGAATTCAGTGCTTCGGTGAAGTGTTCATAACATCTGACTACTCGCGCAGGTTGGAATGTAAGTAGTGTGCATTTCAAACTCTTTATTGAACGATAAGTGTTGGTAAATTTTCCGAAAGTTATTTCGTAATGTTTTAGAGCTCACTTAAATTGTGGTTACGAGCCATTTTTTTTTTTGCTTCTATCTAGGTAAGCCTATTTGCCCAAACACCTTTGTCTTCTCTGCAACTGTACTTAGCATCTCATTATGTTCTCTATCGGGTTCCAGTGTTAGTAATAAATTTTTTTAAAGTTAATTTTTTTTTTTAACAAAAATATATGTTTATGTTGGGCTTCACTATCAAAGCAATTTAATAGTGAAATAGGAAAAAAAATTTATTGGCCTCTTTAATTGGTCATATCTTTATGTTCCATTATTTAGAAATTTAAAAAAAAACCAAGTATGTGTCCAGAATTTTATTGAGAAATTTCTAGGCATACCATACACGATATAAAATTAAAGCGCTTAACACCATATAATAATATTCTTTGCTTTTTTCTCTTTATTAGGATATCGCTTAAAATCATTTGATGAACATTCCACCGATATCTATGAAAATTTATACCATCATGTAGCAAGAATACGTCTTCTTTCTATTAAGGCGTTGATTGGAAACCTTGGTGACTATCAAGCCAAACCACAAAACTATCAGTTGCTTAAAGAGTGCCTTGCCGATCGTATTGCGGATGATAGTGAACTTGTAGTAGCTGAAGTCTTAAAATTGTCAACAGAAGATTTTATTAAAATACTCGGCTATGAGAATTTTGTTGAACAGCTCATAAGCATCTTATATAAAGCACAAGAAGACAATGAGAAGTGGGAAAAATTAATGTTACCGGTTGTGCGGCACATAACGTCAGAAAATGTTTTAGATAACTACGATACAAATCTTATACTATTAGCTCTGATGCCATTATTATTTCCATTTGCAAACAACAAAGAAACTGCTCATTTAAACATTAAAGAAATACTTAAAAGTCCGCTGGCAAAGAAGGTTAAGTTTTTAATGGAAATTAAAGTTGCTGAAAAGTCAAGTCGTGCCGAGTTTAGTTCATCAGAATTCAAGCGGCAATTTTTAGATGTAGTATCCCAAACCAAGCAAGCTCCAACGGCATTAGAGTTTCTTAAAAGTATTGTACAACAGCAAAAAAACAACCAATACTTCAAATTGACAACACATTTCGCACACTTTTTAATATTGATGATCGCTTGTCTGAAAGAGCAACTTGACCCAGAAGAAAGTTTGTGGATAATTACACATGTGCTAAGCTTTTCTCAAAACTTTAGGCTAAAGAACATGAAAAGCCAAGATTGGCAGCAAATCAATAAGCACAATGCTATACCACTACAGTTATTTGCAGATTTTTTGCAAACACTTACAAAAAGAACTAAATTTGAAAACCTACAAAATTGGGAGAGCCCGCATGATTCGCCAAGTCTTAAATATTTTATGAAGATTTTTAATTTGTTAATGCGTGAGGCCTTCTCAAATGAAAATTCAAAAGAAAAACTTGAATGGACACATACATTACGGGAATTTTTCAATTCCGTATTCAAGAATGTAAGCGAAAAAATTGATTTTCTTACTAATTTCTATGTCAATGAGGAGCTCGACATAGTTGAGCAATACATTGAACTGCGTTTAAGAGCATTTAAAATTTTGAATTCTATTTTGCAAAATAAACAAAACAAATGTGAAATTTCGACAGAGCATATTTTAAAGATTTTAATTGCGCTGATGAGTCCATATGAAGCGTTGCGTCTGCAGGCCTTAGAGACTCTTGAATGCATACTAAGTCTCGATGCTCTGGATGAAACAATGAAACAGTTTATAGCAAATATCTTACAGCGCAAAAATGAAATTAGCATGGATCATGAACAAATCCCACTTGTTATGTATGCAGTACTTAAACCAGCACAGAAGAAATTGGGTAAACAAATAGGGCCCATAATGCTGACAAAGATTCTAAAATCATTAGAAGCACAAAATGCTGATACTTTAATAAATGCTGTTTTTAAATGTGAGATATTGAAATTGCTGAAACATGTTAATGATGAAACAATACTAGCGGAATTGATAACTTTGGCATTGAATGTATTGAATAAATACAACAGCAGCAACAATGCTACCGATATAGTTAAACAATTAGATGATCCATATAAAAGTATTTACCGACTTATATGTGAACGTTTTGATAACGAAACTATTGAAAATATTTTAGTGGATAAACCTGAAGCCTGGCAGTTATTTACAAAAACTTTTGAATGCTATGATGTATTTTTGCTACACGAAGGAAAATTAGAGCCGATGCCTTGTGTTCTGCTTGATATATTAAATGAATTTTCATTTGAGAAAATGCCCAATAAATTTAAATTGGGTCTAATTAAACTGATCATAAAAACTGTTGCCTTAGCTGAAAACGACACCATATTTTTAGCCGCTAATAAACTGCTAAAAAAATGTTTCTTAGATTGTCAACCATTTGTTGAGATATTGAATGGTATGTGCAAAAAAACAAGTGACAATACAAAGACATCACAACGAAAAGCAGCACTACATGCACAACTTGAGATTAATTCCTTAGACTGGAAGGAAGGTGTTGTGTTACTTGAACTTCTGGAAAACAAAAAGAAACTCCTGCGTACTGAAAAAATTATACCAGTACTCTTTGAGCTGCTTAAACTTTGCCTAGAAGTGACAGAACAAAGTTCCGTCGAATATGTCAAACAATTGATACTTTCTACACTGCTACATTGTTGCCAGAGAGCGCAATTGGATAACATAAATTTACAAACTGCATTGCCGAAAACCACTTTCCGTATCGATCAGATAGTGCAATGCGTACGTGCCAGTCAGAATCCCCAAACACATCATCATGCACTGTTATTGCTCTCACATTGTGCTGCACTTTTCCCACAACAAGTGCTTCTCAATATTGTGGACATTTTTACATTTATGGGTTCAACAGTTGTGCGACATGATGATGCATTTAGTCTTCACATAATCAATAATATTATCGAATCCATTGTACCCATACTGGTGATTAAGAGCGACAGTGCTCGTAGCAGCAACACCATGTCAACTGTTATACCTGTGCTTAAAGTATTCTCAGATATTATGCTGGATGTACCAGAGCATCGACGTCTGCCACTATACACCAAATTGTTGCATACACTTAATGCTGAGGAATTTTTGTGGAAGTTCCTGTGCGTTGTTTTCGAAGCGCATGTCATCGATGATGAAAAACAGCGTTTGCTACAAAAGAAAACCAGCAGCAATATTGCCATCAGCGGTAGCACAAGTCAAAGCTCCCATGCTGTTATCGTCGGGGACAAGTTCTCAAAACGCCTGAAAATTGCAATCAATCTTACGGTTTCATTTGCGCCACATATTGCCTTGCAAACATGTGTTCAACTTTTGAATTATATACGCAATATGCCACATAGCAAAGAACAAGCAATAGAACAGCGAAAGAAAACCTCCACAGATTCTGATGATGCCACCTTATTTGATGTCAAGTGTCGCACCGCAAAACAATTGCGTCATTACAAATATGTTATTATGCAGTTTCTTTCAACTTTTACTGCATCTTCAGATTTTTTGCGCAGCATTGCCATGTTATCTGAGGAAGAACTGCTTGTTATGAAACCTTATTATAAAGATTTTATTATCCAAACTTTATCTTATGTTCCTGTTGTGAATGCAGCGCTGGATAGAAGTGCCGATGATAGTTCACAAATAAAGTTCTGGAAAGTTATATTGCATCATGTGCATGATGTTTTAGATAATGCAATTTCATTGCTTTCGCCAGACATGTTCCTCGTTGTTATACACGGTTTAATACAACATAAACTTTTATCGATACGCAAAAAGGTTATTGAGCTGCTTATTAACAAATTACAACAGAAAGATACATACTTTGATGCATGCGATGAACAGCATTTCAAAAACTTGCTTAAACCCTTAAGCGATATAGCAGAAAGTATTTTACAAAAGGATGAATCCATAACATCATCTTCTTCCTCATCCTCGAATGAATTAGTTTTCCTTCAGCAAACTGCTTTAATTGCAATTAAAATGTTATCGAAACTATTTGCTCTAAAGCAAATTGATGAATTCAAAAACGTATTGGCAACTCTAACAAAAATTGCTAAAAAGCGTACGAAGGTTTCAAAGATTGTTTTTGCTACCGTCATATTAACTTTAATTGAGATATCCTCAAATCTAAAAGCACATTCGTTAGCATATTTGCCGAAATTTATGCCTCAGCTTATGGAAGTCTTGGAAGATCAAACTGAATTTGTACGACAAAATGCTCCCGACAACGTTTCGCTAGCAATCATTACAGGTCAGTAGACAGTTTAAATAAAAAAAAAAATATTATGGTAATTCGAATTTGTACTGAATTAACTGACTTCATTCTTTTTGCAATTTATAAATAAAATTTTTTGTACTAATTAAATTTCACTGAATGGAGTCTCTATTCTTAGTTCTTTAAATGAAATTTTATTGTAAAATAGTCCACAATGCAATGTATTATATATTTTTCCGATTTGCTTTGAAAGGAAGACCATTCAAGAACTCGTAGAATAAGCTCTTACCATGGGTTAGAAATCATAGCATACCTGGGTAACTCCTGGAAGTACAAAGTTCTTTTAAAAATATTCGGAAATTCATGTGTACTTAAAAATATAAAGGGTCGTCTATAAGGTTTTCGTTTATTTCATTTTATTCCTAATATCCGAAAAAAAATCTCGGATATTTTCAGTGATTAATTACTGATAATTTTCGATCCATAAATAAAAAAAATAAATCAAAGTATCAATTGAAGGGCTTAGTGCAAAACATGATAAGCCACATTATTTCAAAAATCGATATTTTGCAATCATTCTATTACCTGAAACCATAGCATAAATGAAGTTATCTCGGCTATTTTTGAAAGCACAAACGCTCGTAATATATTTCGATTAAGAATAGAAGATATATAGCAGTGTGCATAAAAAGCCCATGTATGAAATCAAATAAAACTAGAATTGAGATAAAAATAGTTGAAAGCTCTACTCTTAAAGAATGTTAAAGTTGCGGAAACAAAATTCTACACTTGAAGAAAATTGCATTTAAAGCTTACATTAACTTCTGAGTTCACTTTCACTCAAAATTAAATTTTTCATTTTCATACTTTTAGAAATAATATTAAGAAATTATAAAGGTATACAGCGGGAAGTTTAAAATAAAAATTCAATTTATTCAAAGGCAAAGTCGTTGTCGGTCATTGTTATTGAATTCATTAACTTCAAGTCAGAGAAAGATCAATGAGTTAATACTATACAAAATTAAATCATCGTTAATTGAAATGAGGTTTTAACCATATTTTTTCTATTTTTAGGCATGCAAAAGCTGTTTGAATCGCTGCCATTATTTTTGGGGCCGTACACAGTGGATATAATAACACGCCTAAGTTCAATTAGCACAAACATCGAAGCTCAACTGGCAAACCAAACAAAAGAACAACGTTCAACACACGCATTACACAAGATCTCAAGCATTTGGACGAAAATTGCTACTGACGTACCAGTGCGTATACTCGTTCCAAGCTGCGAAAAGGCCTATAACAAATTAATGGCACTTAAACACTACACTGCTATAGGTGTTCTAATGAAATTACTTTTAGAGTCCATCAGCAACTGCAATAGCACTGATTTAGCCACTGTTCAAGTAGAATTGTGTGATTTCTTTATGCTCACGTTGGAATTCCGTTCACAATTGGCCAATGCTAAGAAAATTAATGTATCCAAAATAGTTGCAACTGAAGCTTGTATTATTGACGCCTTTGTTGCATGGGTCTTGAAACTATCGGAAAGTTCATTCCGTCCAATTTACTATAAACTCTATGAATGGGCTTTTAAAGGTGAAGCACAAAATGAAACTATACTTACGTACTTTTTGCTTACAAGAAAGATTTCTGAAGCCCTTAAAGGACTTTTCGTGCTCTTTGCGAGTGATTTTATTCAAGATGCAGCTGATTTACTAAATAGAAATAACTCAACTAAAAATGAAATTGACATAGAGTCGGAGCACATTTGCGTAGAACTTGTCAAATCCATTTTATGCGTACTGCAAAATGTGTTTTTGCATGATAGCAAAGGTTTCATCAATGCGAATCGTTTCGAAATACTCATGCAACCAATTATTGATCAACTCGAAAATCGTCTGACTCTTGAAAATGAGGAACTACAGCAAGTGCTTACCGCATGCATTACCCAACTGGCTGTGACTGTTTCAAGTGATATAATGTGGAAACAGCTCAATCAACAAGTGCTGCTGAAAACGCGCACAAATATTCCAGAAGTGCGTATACTCTCGTTTAACTGTTGCGTTGAAATTGCGCGTAAATTGGGCGATGATTTTACTACACTGCTGCCTGAGACAGTGCCATTTGTTGCAGAACTTTTTGAAGATGAGAATCCACGTGTAGAAAAGAATACACGCAAAGCTGTGCAGGAACTCGAAAGTATACTAGGTGAATCATTGCAAAAATATTTGTAAATAATTTTGGCGTTAAAACGCATGAACATAATAAAAGAATTCACAAAATACAAAAACACAGAATTCAACAAGCAACATTTATTTAACAAATTTAAAGAATTTGTAAATATAATTTGATTTTTTAAGTATGAGGTATACATGGTGTCATATATGTAGTTAATTAGTGCTTAATTATGAAGGAATTATTTGCTATAAATGTTATTTATATTGTTAAGCTGTGCATTACTTTGTGTGTTGTCAGAAGTGGTTTTATCCTCGGGAATTTCAGGATCTTCACGCTCTTCTTCCTCATCGATAATACTAATATCACGAATTGATGGTCTGTGACTTCGACGCCATCCTAAAATTAAAAATTATTTTTATACATATCATCTAGTATATATATTAATCAATAAAAAACTAGAAATATTTATTGCACTTAACCCCTCATGGCTTTAAGGCGTAAGTGCATTTAAAATTTTTAAGATCAATTTGTTGTTTGCATTATTTCGAAGTGAACGGTATAAATTTGTTTTAGGCTTATTGATTTGGTTAGGCAAAATATTTCGAAATCCTTCAATTTCCCAGCTGCTTATGGCATTTACGATTTAAAAAACAACAAAAAATGGCGCATTTTACAAGCTAAGAGTAAAAATTGTGTAACAGTACACAGTAGGCGTGAAAATCAGTGTAACAATGATTTAGAAACACTACCCGCAATAAAAGCGGATGATTTTCAATTTTTTTGTGAATATTTTACCTTTGTATACCCCAAACTTTTTTCAAATTAAGTTATTGGGGTATTATTGAATTAATTTAAAGATAAATTTCAACTACGATTTTAAGCTTACTTAATCTTATTTTGCCTAATATTATAGGGTACTTTTTTATATTTTTTATGCGACTATTAAAACAGAATTTTACGGGTTATTCAGTTTTGATGCTAAATAAAGAAAGCACCCTGTTGACAGTAGACCCCCTACATACATATATTAATTTTAAACTTTCTTTGACACCCAAACTCCACGCCATCCTCGATAACACGAGTTACATAAATCAAAAATATCCCATTATTAATTGAAATTTACCTTCTAAAACTTGTGGCTGCTTAGTTTTTGTAAGCAATCTCGTGCCAGAAATGGAAATAAGTATTGCACCAAGGGGTGCAGTCAAAATAATACTCAATATAGCCACGGTTTGCACAATATCAGCATATCGTTTATCCTTGTCGCTGGCATCACTGCTCAGATTCTTCATAGCAACGGGACCTAGGGCTGCCTGCACTGTAGCTTTTGACATCCAAGAGAGAGCGACGAAAAATTTCTCTTTCGTATTTAAACGATCGCCAAAAGCTATGCCAGCTGTGCATAGTATACGAATAACAATTGCTGTGGCGAGACAACCAGTTCCAACGGAAACAATATCAGGATCTAGTTCACGTATCTAAAATTGAAATACAAATCGAGATTGGCATGAAGTGACACTATTTATTTGAAATAAAATTATATATTCTTTTACCTTTATAGTTGCTCCAGTAATACCAAAAAGTATCGGTTCGAAAATCATCCAAAATATTTCAAAAGCTGTCGAAACTGGATTATCCTCCACCTCCCAGCCTTGCTTGCACCAAAAAAGGTTCGATATAAATGCAGCAAAAACTGCAGCCAATGGGCCAGCGCCTTCATAACCAATTTTATCACTACCATAAATGGCAAGCAGACCACCAGCAAACAAAAGAATTGTACGTAATGGTACAACATAGGCATCACCTTTCTCTGGGAAGATACGTGCCATATAACCCCAAATAACGCCAAATCCTAAGCCACCGAGAATACATACAGGTGCTTGTGAGATTTGATATCCAAGTCCACGATCGGAAAACATCACACTACTAATGATACCAAATATGGCTACAGATAGTGCATCATCAATACCAGCTACAGCAATAATTAAAGTTGGAATACCCTTTGCTACACCATAACCTTTAGAACGTAAGCGGAAGAGACACGGCACAACCACTGCCGGTGATACAGCTGCAATAATGGAACCCAAAAGGAAAGCCCAAAGCCATGGCAGGTCCAGAAGGAAATGTGTCATTATAGCAACAACAGCAGCTTCCATTATCCAAGGAACAATACCCAGTTTAAGTATCGTTTTGTAAACTTTCTTAAAAGCTTCCGGTTCCATTTCGAGGCCAGCTCGAGTAAGAATAATAGTTAATGCAAATTTCCTCAGATGAGCGGTGACATGACTGAAATCTCCATCCAAATCCACCCAGCCAACGTTCTGGAAAAGAGTAAAAGTGAAATTTGGCTCAATTTTTCTTCTAATATAGTAGGTATGTAATAGTCTAGGAAAATTGGACTCAAAAGAGTAAAACTACGAAAGAACTTTCACCTTGTTGAAGTATCGTATAGATCTTTCTTTAACTTAGGACGTGCCGTCTGAATAATTTTGGGGTTACTTTTGACAATAAGCCTCATCCGTTTACTTGAATTAGTAAAATTTACCCTCCGTTTACTGTGCATAAAAATGGCCGTTACATAGACAGAAAAGCATACAAGAGATTTTATAAGTCAAAACAAAAGGAGCTTCATTTTGATGTCTCCGATTTTGTTTATTTTAGATTTAGATGATGTACCATTACCCGATTCTCCAAACCAAACTCTTGTAGTGCTACAATGTTTCAAATTTTATTAATAAAAAAAAGATGTAATTTCAAAATAATGTTTTGTCCAATTACACAGTCTAGTAGTTATTTTAAAACAGAACAACCATGTCATGATTCTGATAGAGTACTTTTTCCTCATCAATTTTACCCAACAAAGTTGTAGTCCAGTAAGTCTCAGTTTTTTATCTGCATTTAAAGTTTCAGTGAATTATTTTGTCAAAACTCTCAAGAAATAAGTTGAAGTTTAAAAAAACAATGTCTATATAACCTCTTAGACTGCTGGTCTTCCTATTTTGAAACTTGGTAGAATACTTTTTAAAAAATGAACCTCTCAAACCTTCAACTGCACATAAAAACCAAGGACATGCTAGACTATAGCTTTGTTCAGCAATATTGATCAGGACAACTTCGTGATTTAGGATTATACTGTGGCTACTTTGTTGCAAAAAAAAACTTCAAATTTGTTGAAAAGTGTTAATAATTACAATTGAAAATTACACTGATCTACAAGGGGTTTGCTAATGGGAAGTGACTATGTGTTTTCGATAGATTTTTGCACGCTGAAGAGGAAATCGGGCTCAAAAGTTGTTCATCACACATAGTTTTTGAGGAAATACTGGTTGAAACTCCAAAGAAAAGCGTTTTTGACCATTTTGAAATTCGTAGAAAATAAAATTTTGTTCGAGAGCTTCCATTATGTTTCATAGATGAAATAGAAAATTCAATTAAAATGCAGCAATAATTTATTTGAGAAAATTCGCTTCAGCATATCCCAACGGGAAACATCGGAAGCGCTTTGCACGCGCTTCCGATGTGCTTCAAGGGAATCAGAAAGCTAATTTGCGGGGATGCTCATCGTTGGAAACATATGAAATACTGGAATGCTAAGTAGAAGCACATTTTTTACTTATTGTTGATGTATCAAAAATGCGCTAGATACCTATATTCAATAAAGCTTAGTACTGAAACAAAAAACTAATGTTTTTATTTGCCGCCGATCAGATTCGAAATAAGGGCTTCTAATTCTTCCAGTATTCTGAGATGCGCACATCTAAACCAACGGAACCACTCTTATTATTAATATCGCAGAGACTAAAGCTCCATTATTTTTCTGTAAAATTTAAAAGTTGAATTTCTACAGTTGCGACTTGATAATCCGTACATTTACTTTTCGAAAGTCAAAATGTAGCAATAGGCTTGGCCTATTGCTACATTTTGTTTTTTTTTATATTAAATAAAATTTCGCATAAAATACTTTCGAAGAAGCGCATCTGACGTGCTCTGCTTGGAACAGTGGCGTCAATTCAGTAGAGCTAAGGAGGGCATTGCCCCCCTCCCCCCCAAGGGTCTGATATTATTCTATGCACTAATTCAATAAACTCATCAAATAGTGGTGGAATTATAATTCTTGCCCCCCCCCCAAGATTTGGTGAAGTGACGCCACTGCGTTGGAAGCTGCTTCCGGATTTCTCGTTCGGTATTTGTATAAAAATTAAAAAAACTTACTTGAAAGAGTATGCCAACCAGTAGCATGCCAATTAAACGTGGCAATGTTGTCAATGATATAAGAAAGCCACCAAAATTAGCAGCGACTGTTAGCACAACGAGACCAAAAAGCTGTCCACCAGGGGCAGCTGAATCGCCAATAATAACATATGCGGTAACCCAAATTAAGACACCTAAAAATAAAAATCAAGTAATAAATATTTATTTATTTTTTTTAGCTAAATCAATATAAATTACATACCAATTAAAATAAGTACAATAATTCTGGAGAATTGTCTGAATGACGGACACAAAGGATAGGGGCATAATTTTTGCCAATGTGGTGGCTCCCACGACGGAATATTCTCTTCGCCTCTGCACTTGAGACAGAAATTGAAGAGCCAAGATTCTTCTACAGTATTGTTACCAACTGATGCAGCATGCTGTTGATTAATTCTAGCATTAAGATTATCTAGTGCTGATATCTTATATGGACGGTTATCTGTTAAAAAAAAAACGTAAATCAAGAGTTATAGGCTCGAGCTGTAACTATAAGGCTCTCATAAATCTAAAATGTGTGAATCGGTAAGATTAAAAACTATAACCTGTTGGACTATTTTTTCACTTAATTTTTACTAAGGATAAATTTACGCAAAGTTTTCAAAAATAATAATAAAAAACACTCATCTTTACTTAGCTGCTTTCTTGAATTGAGTTATTTACTTAATTTAGCACCTAGCGAAATAATCACAAAAAATGAGACCTGCCAATCAAAGCAGTTTTGTTAATTAGTTATGTAAGCTATCTGTGAATGTCGTATTTGCGTAAGTAACTAATTAAAAAATACTCAGAATAGGTACATATATATGTACATGGTGTGCACATATAGCCGATAATGATATTCATATGATTAAATGTTGTGAAAGAAATTGATTTACCTACATTTAATCGTAAAGAGAAAATAAAAAGTTTCAACTGCCAGGTTTGAGATAAAAATGTCTATGGCTACTTATCATCTCTAAAACTTCAATTTGAAATTCTAACAATACTTAGAACTGCTAACATTTTTGATTGTACAAATTATCTTAAATACAGCCTGAGAAGCCCTGTTCGACATGGTATGTATGTACATATCTGATAACAATATGAGTTACCAACTTTCAAAATATCATTCTTATATACTTTTTCATCACATGTTTTTTATTACGCTATCATACTCAGCTGAATTTTCGCAACTTATCACGCGGCATGGTAAATTCATACCCATTACCAATTAAAAGTCAACAACCAATTAACAAAATTGTCAATCCATTCAAAAGGGAACATCTGTGATTATACATAAGTCTATACCTAATTATTTAATCTTTGATCTTATGCCGCTTTTGCTTTTGAAAGTCTCTGCGACAAAATTATCACATGATGAACAGTAAACTTGTGCATTAAATACGTTTTTAGTTTATTACTTGCAAACATTAAGGGGTCACCTTATTTTCAAGTTCTTTCGATCTTCGCTCCAAGAGTCTGAAAGATTATATTCACCCCTATCACGAATAAGCATTCCTTGGGAATTTTTCTCCAATTCCCTGTTTTGCAATCGTGGAAGATTTTTGGCGAATGCAAAAAAAAATTCCCTGGAAAATGAACTATCGGCAATAATTTTTGAAGAAAACTTTTTGACGCTTTTCGCTATGGTCTTTCGTTTTGTCCGTTAACCAGTACAGACGTTTTTTCCTTTTTTTTTTTGTTCGCGCGGGTCTTAGCGTTTGACCTGTTCCACATGCTTTTTTTAAAGCGGTGAAACATATAGGTTAAGTACCATTGTAATCCCAGTGGGATATCATTTTTTGCCTTTAAAAAGGCGATCGTGTAATTTAGTGATTCACAATCACAACGATAGTAAGGACTCAATAAAAACACCGTGTTTCTGAGTCCTTTCCTTATATGCCTTTCGGAATGACTGGCATATTGTAAGAGAGAGAGAGAGAGAGACGTTTTTCGTAAGTTTTTTTCCCCCCAACTTTGTATCAAGGAATTTATTGAGAAAAGAAATATTTTTTAATTTTATTTGATAAGATTTTTTCAACATAAATATTTACAAGATCTAACAACATACATAAATGAGCAGCAATTACAAATATTGATCCAGTAAATGGAGTCGAATTCGAATATTGCCAAAGGCTTCACGCAAAGGTGTAGATGGCAAACTATGAAGCTATGCTGTTCTCTATTTTTGGTGATTTCTTTTTTGGCGTGTAGATAAAATTTTTAAATTTTCTGCACAGATTTCATGTAATCATTTGAATTTATTTTTTGCATTTCATTTTTGTTTCTAAACTTGTTCAGCTGACAGAAAAGTTAATGTCAAATATGCAAAATCACAGTTGCATTACTGGCTGCTTGGAAGGAATTGGAAATATTTTGGCAGCAGTGATTGGATATGAAGTTTTCCATTTTGCTCTCAGGAGAAAACGAATTCCGAAAAAATTGTTTTTCTTCATATATTCATGAGCACAAAACTTGGAGCCAACCGGAAAAGTCTAGATGGTGCCGGAAAGAGGTCGAAAAATGAAAAATTAAGTTGTAGGAAAAAAAAAAACTTTGTATGCATTTTAAGCAAACCTTAGCAAATTAAATATTATTTTTTTAATGTAATTCGTACTGCATGGATTTCTAAATTGAAGAACCTTTCCAACGAGGTATTGCGGACTGAATTCAGTCAAAAAATATGAAAGTTACTATAGATAATCTCGTGTGTATAAACATATCATAAGTTTAAAAATTAAAAAAAAATGGTTGTTGTTGTTAATAAATAATGTTGTTGCAAATAGTAATGGTGTTCGTTTTAACATATACTTAGATGAGAAACTATGTTCATTAGTCGTCCACTGGGAGGGGAAATTATTGACAGATCTCGTTGGTAGTACCAAGTTTGAACGAGTTGCAATACTTGTCATTCATGAAGGCACGTTGAAATCCCTTCGTGTCCCCAAAGTACCATCTTTCAGTGGGGAGAATATGGTTGCTGCAATTGAGAGAACATTGATTCAATGAAATATCTCTGATCGTGTTGTTGCCTTGAGTTTTGACACCACTTCCAGATAGTGCTTCACCGAGGCTGCAAGGAAACCTCGTTCAACGAGGCGAGAACGAGGCGAGGTTCTTTGTTTTTTTTTTGTAGAGCGTTCAATTTCCTACTAAAATAATGTTTCAGTTCATTTCTACAATGCTCTCATGTCAAGCTACAACAATAAGAAAAAAAAATCTTTTTTTTTCCATGTAATTTATATGGAAAATGGAAAGTTAGAAACAGGCACCTCTAAATGTTAATATTAAGAGCTCAAATTTTAAGAGGCTTCATTTTTCACCTTTCTGAAAGTTTTAAGCCTGTTTTTTAGTTGAAAAAATAAAGTTGCTCAAAAATGGCACACCCTAATGTATACCCTCCTTTGTCTAACCGCCTCATCCTCTTCCTCGTCTACGGCCTATAAAACAGTGCCCCGTCAGCACTCCTACAAAGGTTCTTAGCTCTCCTCTGCTGAATCTTGAGAGAGTGTGTGTCCTAGATTCAGTTTAGGCTACACGTTTTGAGACGCTCTAATTATGCTCTCTATCCGATAATGTAAGTGGTTCCGCCAGCGGTGTCTCAAGCTCTACCACTTGTTGATTCTCTGGTTTTTCTGATCCTATTTTGGCATATTCATCAGCTTTCTCATTTCCGGGAATACCCTTATGGCCGGCCACCCAGCAGAGTTCTATAGTATGCTGTCGGATTGAACGTAATGACTCCCTGCAGTATTATTGTGTATAGTAGATAACATAACAAAAACAAAAGAAGTGATATCCATATTTTTAAATTTAGAATTGTGGGTAATAAATAGCAATTAAAATTTTTAAATCTGACTAAAAACGACTATTTTCAGGCCAAGATATGGTTCTTTCCCAGGACCCCCACGGCCTAGTGAGTCGAAGTTTGGACTGTGTAGCTACCTATTAAAGTACTTCGAACAAAATCGTATGTTTTTTAAATTTCACACGTATCTTATACATGCGAAATACATATCATTAAAAAGCAGTAAATATGGAATTAAGAAAAAAGCTCTCTAAATTACATCCCAAATAATTTCTAATTAAAGTTTTTGTTGTAACTTTTATTAAAAGTTGGTAGAACCCACCGTAATCCCTTATATCTAGATATTTGTTGACTTTTCACTGATTTTAAAAATTTTATGATTTAGATAGACCACAAGTCAACAAAAATATTCAAGATGGAGTATCCAACGAAAAACATTTTTTTTTCAATATATTTTGTATCTAAAAACTTATTTATCTTAAAAATAAAATGTATGCCGGCCTAAAATTTTTTGATCTTTTTTCGCCTTAAATACAACACTTTGATGGGAGAGTGAAGAGTATGCATACAATTTTTATTTTTTGTTATTATCGTACTTACCATAACTATGTAAAGATCCAGGATCGGAATCATTGTCATGACCTGAATGTACTAGAATACTTTTTTTTCTGGCCGGTCCAATATCCGTATGAGAATGGATAGAGGTCTATAAAATAAAAATATAAAATTTGTTAGCATTGCTTTTTTCACATCAACATTTAAATTATGACTTGCTAAGTATAAATTTATGAAGTTAAAAAATTAGACCAATTAAACCTGTCAGTTAAGTTGTAAAAATAAACACAATCGCTCAGTTATAAAAACAGTAGTGTTAATTCGATACTTAAATAAACAAGAGTAAGTCATAAATTCTTATAAATAAGATAGATACAAAATTTATGGACAGTATAATCATCGCAAAAGCTACAAGTTATAGCTACAAGGGATAACCCAAGAATTTTAACCACGTGAGCGATGTTATCGGTATATTGGTAATAGCGCCAGAAAAACATAAAACAAAAACGAAGGGAAATAATCTGATTAAAAATTTACTAATTATAGGTCTGATAAAAAAAAATTTCCAGAGAAATCTATAAAACTATATTAAATTCACTGAATAAAATAAACTTTCAATTTTATAGACAGAGCTCTACTACTTTATAAATGCGACAGTTTGGATGTTTGTTACTCAATCACGCCTTGATGGTTGAATGGATAATATGGTATACGAGTATCTCCTGGCTTAGCACATATATTTTATCTCGATTAAAAGCTCGGTTCCTTAAGGAACAACTGAGGCACTATCATGGAGAAAAAATATTGCTTAGAAGACCCTACCCTAGCACCTTGATACAAAAATTCACATTGTTTGTATAAAGACTTTGCAGAACGTGGGCCAGGTTGGATAACGGGGCGTGGTACCTCCCATTAAACGAATACACTTAAAACGGTATCTCTTGGCACCTACATATGAGAGCAACAATTGTAAAATGTGATGCATGAAAGGATATTGTCTGTATTAAGTACATTGAAAAATGTGACAGGATCCCATATATCAAATAGAAATGAAGACGGCATATCTTGGCACCTACAATTGTAAACTTTGACAGGGCCGTATGTAGAGGGGGAATTCTAGAGGATAGAACCCCCCCCCCCCGAAATATTTTGACGGACACTATATAGAAACGATTTTGCAAAGAATATACACTACGTAGAAAAAATCTCAAATCCACAACCCCCCCCCCCCCAAATAAAATCCTGGATACGGCCTTGAACTTTGATACATACAATGTAGGCGGGATTTGGCATGATGGCGAAAAAATTCTCCATCTTGGCAGCTGCAGTTATGAAACTTGATATGATGATGGATCAATATTGTCCGTATTAAGCAGCTAACAAAATATGGGCATAGTTTGACAACGGTGATTGGCTCCTCCATTACAAAACAAATAAAAACACTTGAAGAACTATTGCAGCCATTGGTATGAAAGTTAATATAGGTGACTTAATAGCTATAAGGTATATCAGAGTCAAAGGCCGACGAAATAGCACCAGTGGGTTGATTAAGACGTGTACGACCACGTTCTTCCGTCGCTGAGAATCTGATTTGGGATAGATCCAGCAAAGTTTCTAGATCCCTTGAAGCTTTTGTACTTGGCAAAGATTGTGATGTTGATAATATATTCAATTTTTATATAGATGATTTTAATAAAGATAATTTAATTGGTGATCGAATTGATTTTGGCGAGAAGAATTGAAACTAGATTCTAAAGTTTAGGAGATGTCGTAGGCTTTTTACAAAAACATCTATGGCATAAGCGCCTTATTCCAGAATTTGTTTGATTAGTGAAATTGTTAATGATAATTTTGCACCCTTTTGAGAGGAGTTTTTCGACTCGTAAGAGGCTGAAATCGTATGTGCGTTCAATGATGGGTCAAAAACGTTTAAGTCATTTTGCGATTTTACACATGTACCACGAGTTGGCTGATAGATTAAGCAATGAAGGAATGAAGAATTTCTGACAAAATAAAGATTTTTTATTTCCACAATAATCACTGAGATCTTTATGGTAGATATCCTACATTACTTCTTCATAATAATGTAGCTGTAAGATTATCAATCGTCAATTTAAAAATTTCATCATTTGCGAACCTCCCTGCTCAACGAATTCCACACACGCTTTTAGAACGTTATGGCGCCCCTTGGGAGTGTAGCATATCTATCGAAATACGTGAGCAATCGTACTAAAAGTTGTTGTAAGAATGTTGTTTAGGAAAAGCTATTTTTGGATAAAAATCGGATTGGATTGCACCAATTGGTGTTTCAACGAACTAAATTTTAAGTCTAATTATGGCACACTATATATTGCAAACTGTACAAGCTATTGTACTAAAATTTGGTATGTTGACGTCAATCATGAATATAATTTATTGAACCAAAAGTAGGTGGAATAGGAAAACTGGGCGTGGTATATTTCGACTTTTTCATTGCTATTCCGTTTTCCACAATCTTTTCCAACTTTTTTCCAATTTTTTTCTTTATTTTTTCGACTTTTTCAGCGATTTTCAGTTTCAACATATTCGAATCTCTTTCAAATTTTTTTTTTGTTTATGAGTTTTTCAGCATTTTTTTTTAACTTTTTCAGCTGTTTCGACATTTTTCAACCTCTTACAACTTTTTAACATCTGACATTATTTTGGAATTATTCAACCTTTTCAACGTCCTTTAAACATTACTCTGAAATGATACTTTCAATGCAGTGTAGGGTATGTGAGTTTCGGCCTGGCCGAAGATAACACCTTAACTAGTTTTAGCTTTTACTTTGGTTAGTCTTACTGTGAATGGATTTTAAAATTTCTGAAAAAATAATTTAAATTTGTTTAGTATAGTACTCATAAAATCTTAAAAGGTTTTTATGATTTCGGTTACCTGAGCCAGCTGTTAATTAATGCCAAATATAAAAAGACTTAATTGACCATATTTTATTTTTGTCAACTTCGTGTCAATCTCACATTGGGGCCATAATTTGTTTATTTGAGCAATGATTCAACAACTCAAGTTGGATTGGCTTTTGATGGTAAAACTTTGGGGAGAATTTATGATGAGGAAATTATTGAAATCAGATCAACCATTACTAATGCAGCAATGCAAACAAAATTGGGTTTTTACAAAACTTTTCAATTTTTATTGTTATCATTTATTCGTATATGCATTGGGCTCGTAAATCAAGCAAAACATATTTGGATGAAGAACTTGATTAGCTAGATTAATTATAGTGCTCTAAGTGTGCCGATAATATGTACTCAGGTTACAGTGCAAAAATGTTAACAAAAATTGGTTTCGTAAGCTTCGGTAAGTTCGTTCATTTGCCATAGCTGTATAAAAAAAAAATTCTCTATGTGCATAAAAGACGACAATAATAACATCCGGTCATGATGTTGCTTTGCCAATGGTTTTTCGACAACTGAATGAAAGAGCATAAGAATGCGTGTAGTATTTGAGCGCACAACTGCGCTATGTGCTGCCGGCCACAACAATAAAAATGTGCGTAGCAGGGTAGAGTGGTTGTTTTTGTTGTTTTGGCTATTTTTCTTAAGGAAAATTTCGTGTTTGTTGCAAAGAGCCACAATTGGTTCATTTTTTGTGTTTTGCCCATCGCTGCTTGAATAGACAGTTTCGTCTATATTTCGTGAAAAAAGAAATTCTACACTTTTTATACAATTGGAGCCAAGCACATTATAGAGAGAATAAAATTCGGGATTGCTTCAGTTTGTGTAAGATTTTTCTTTGACGAGAAATATGCAAAACTATCTATGACAATTGTGATGTATTTTTAATTTGATGATTTTCGCAATTGCTAAAAATCTGAATTTTGAACGGTGTTTACTCCAAAAAATTCAAAATACATGCATATTTTATAAAGCATTCAGATGAACCGATATGATTTTCGGACCAAAATTTTTTACTTTCTGATCATCACACTACACGCTTCGTATTCGTTGTTATTACATCGGAACTATGTTCATCTTCTTGACACCTGTAAACAGAATCGATTCCTATTCAGACCTCATGAGAACTTATCAGGAGCACAGTGGTGAAATTACTACATTTTACATGTAAATTACATATAATCCGATCGGCTCACTTAACACACGAAAATAGCTATAAATTTTATGTAATCTTTCGTTTTAAATGTGAAATCCGTGTGTGTTATATGAAAAATAATATTTTTCATAGAATACATGGGAACTAAATTTGAATCGTACATTTCATATACATACAACATAAAGTACACAAATAATATTGTACAGGAATAACTAAAAACTGCAAAATATGAGAGTCATAAGTAATTTTTTCGATTTTT
Organism: Meiosimyza decipiens; assembly: GCA_963680825.1. Classification (NCBI taxonomy): domain Eukaryota; kingdom Metazoa; phylum Arthropoda; class Insecta; order Diptera; family Lauxaniidae; genus Meiosimyza; species Meiosimyza decipiens. The sequence goes on from OY804260.1 coordinate 2,434,254, forward strand.
GTACAGTTTGTTGATTTAGTTTTTAGCCAGCGTGAACCTGTTTTTACTTTGGCTAAATCGTCTGATATATGAAAAAAAATCAATATTAAATGTCGGGCTTTAAATGTTTCTGCAACGAACGTCTAAAAAATATTTGTTACAGGGAATATACTAAACGGACATTGCACTGCATAATCATGGTTACGTAACAAAACAGTTCAATATTTAGCTCACTTAGCACATGATTTTGTTTCCTTTGCTTAATTGACAGATTTGCATATTACGTTTTTATTTTACCATCATTGGCATATACAGAAAATATAAATTTTTGCCGATCATATGTTAAATTTTTTTTTCGTCCCCTATTTCGATTCACTGGAATAGTGTTATTTCTATAGGAAACGATATATTGAACATTAAAATTAAGATCAAAACAATTTATTACTGCAAATTGTAAGACTTTTGTAATCAATTTTATTTTATTATCAAATTTAATTTTTAATTATGATTTTAAAAGTCGCAAAGGTGAATCATATCTTTCTCCCATTTGTTTTGGTACAGCAACAAAAAATTGACAATAATGTACCCTATCTCATCTATTTCTGAAAACAAGTGACGTCATGCTTTTCAACTGACTTATATAGCTACAGTATTAAGGCATAAGAGACATGTGGTCTCTTTATAATGATTTTAAATCTTACTCTAGCAAGATATTATAGAACCAAATTTCCCTACAACGGCGAAGTATCTTATTTATTTTGATGCAAAGCTATTTTAAAAACATCACTATCTTGTAAACTGGACTTTTGTCTTCATAACTTCCCTTGATGCTACAAGGGCATTGAAGAAAGTTGAATGAAATTGAAAAAGTCGAAAATATATGGAAAATGCTGAAAAATTGATGAAAAAGTCGAAAAAATAAAGAAAGTGTCGAATAAAATTTAATAAGGTTTAAACAAAGTGGAAAAATACGTATGGGATATATTGGGAAAAGTTAGAAGATTGAAAAAATCAAAAGAATATGGAAAATGTTGAAAAAATGGAATCGAAATGAAACAGACGAAATATGTCAAGTCCACTTCTCCAATTCCGCCCACTTTTGCTTCAATAAATGATATTCGTGATTGACATGCACAAACCAAATCTTAGCACAATAGCTTGTATAGTTTGCGATACATGCCGTAATTACTCTTAAAATTTAGGGCGGTGGCACATCCACTGGTACTGGATCGGACTGGGTCCGACTTTCATCCAGAAATATCTTTCCATAAACAAGCCTCTTACACCATATTTCAGTATAATTGCTCACATATTTCGATGGATATACCACAAAGCAAATTTTAGTTGTGCAGGAGGTACCACGCCCACTGGTGCTTTTTCGCCCGTTTTTGGCTTAGATGTACCTTATAGCAAGTAAGCCACTTGCATGAAATTTCATTCAAATTTAGTTTTAAAGCTTATAGTATCCGACATCTATAACATTTAACGTTTTTTCCTCATATGGGAGGTGCCACGCCAACTGGCACCATAGTGCCAAAATTTTGCAATAAGATACTTTTCAGCAAGGATAACTGGCATTAAGTCCTTCATAGCGATTACGTTATTAGTTCTCA